>SSNR01000139.1:618765-631541 GCA_006937965.1 Callopanchax toddi | reverse complement strand
GGGGGGGGGGGGGGGGGGGGGGGATTGTTTTGTTTTTATGTATACTGAATGAAATATTTTCACCGTTTTCACTTCCTGATTCTCGTTTTTGGGAAATGTGTTTTGAGCTAATGCTAAAACAGGTGGTTTCTAAATCTTTCCCCTGATGACATCAAGAAGGGAACAGACCACTCCTCTCTAGAGGACAGAGCCAATCAGAGCACCTTTGGCTCCCTGAGCCCGCCCCCGCCCTTTAAAAACCACGGGAGCGCTCATCCTCACAAACGTTAGCAAACAGTCATGGTGAAGCTACGAGCAAAGCACGGCAGTTGCTTCCTAGATGGTTGATCAGCGAGCACAAAAGTCTTTTTTACTCCCTTCATCTGAGACCCTGAAGACCCACTGACATCTTGGAGAAGAGAGATGGGCGGGGCTTAGAGTAGCTCAACTCCCCAACTGCCCCGCCCATTTGAAAGTAAAGTTTATCTTCAGGAGGTTGGATGAGGGGGTGGAGGAACAGCTGACCTTAAAGTAAGGGTCAGTCTGCTGAGCTTTGACCCGTTATTGAGATGTAAAAGGAAATATTCAGAGTGGAGAGAGAGGGATGAATATGGAACCTTTAAAATTCTGAAAAACATTTTAATACCTTCAACATTTCAGCTCAGATCCCATCCATTAGCTTTGATGGGGAGTTGGGCACAGTAGCAAATTGATACTTTAATTTTAATAATAATAATAATAATACCTCAAACTTATATAGCGCTTTTTCGGACACTCAAAGACGCTTTACAAACAGCAGTGAAGACAATTAATAAACACACACAATCTAAGAACACTGACGGCAAGCTAATTAATGGGTGCTGGTGAGGATGATGATTAAGGGAAAGCCTGTTTGAATAGGTGGGTTTTGAGCAGTGACTTGAAAGTGGAGAGAGAGTCGGAAATCCTGATGTTTTGTGGTAGAGAGTTCCAAAGAGTTGGGGCAGCAGCGGCAAATGCTCGATCCCCCATGGTGCGATGTTTTGTTCTTGTTGGCGAGAGGAGATTGGAGTCAGCAGAGCGGAGGTGACGGGTAGGAGAATGACGATGGAGAAGTTCAGTGAGATAAGGGGGAGCAAGGTTATTGAGGGATTTGTAGGTGATGAGGAGCAGTTATAATGAATCCGGTGTTGAACTGAAATTGAAATTTTAAAACCTCTGGAGATAATTTGCAAGAACTTTTGGAAGAGAGGCACAAAGATGGATGTTCATGTTGGATCCATATAAACAGCTTGTCCTTACAATTACAAGCATTAAACCTCACAGATTTTATGGAAGTTAGGGCTGCAATTTTCATTTATAGTCAATAAAAAAGAATAATATTTAGACTGTTCACTGAAAGATGAGGGGGGTACATTCTAAGAAGGGAATAAAAGTACAAATATACTGCTATTAAAAATGTACAAAAGGACAGATTTTCATTAAATTCAGACAAAAGGAAGAATGAAATGGGACAGGTGTTCTAACATTTATCAATACTGGTATTCATAAGGGAAATAATAACAGGCTCTGCTTCATTCTGTTCTTGTTGGAGCAGATTACATAGACATCATTTCAATTATTAATTTGCAGAAATGTTCACACCATTTCATTTTACTGTATTTTTGCTCGTTTTACATCGTTTTCGGTGGAACTTCAATGCAGGATTTAAATAATGTTTAAAATATAAGAATTATAATCAAATGTCATAAATCTGTAAACATCCCACCATCTTTTTCTATATTCCAAGTTATAAAATTAGAATGTTTTTATATTGATTAATCAGAAAGATTAGAGAGAATCATGCTCTTTTAAAAGGAAGTTTTCTGCATGAATGTTCACATCATTTAAACCCCCCATCATCATCATCAGACCCTCATGCACACAGCACGACGTATCTAGTATTAAATATGGATGCTATCCATGTCAGCCTGTGCATCGGTTCTAAAGCGGTTGTGCAACCTGAGCTCCCGCCTCCTCCTGTGCAGATTTATGTCTGTCACACTTCAGTGATGTAAGTCAGATGTAATGAGAAGTGACCGATCAGGCTGAGGCTGCATCAGACCTGATTTAAGACCACGCATCAAAGTGATCTGGGTCTGATTTTTAAAAAGCAACAAAAAAAAAAAAGACACAGAAAAGGGTCAGACTCCAGTCCACTTTTGAAGTGGAAGAAACAAAACTCTGGATCAGGAGCGAACACAGAAACAACAGAGGAACAGGACAACCAGAGGACAGGAGACCGAGGAGTGTTTATACAGAGGGAGGTGATTAGTGAAATGAAAGCCAGGTGAGCTGATGGAGGTCAGGTGTGTGAGGCTGATGAACTAATGAACACAGGATAAAACAGGAACATAACTCAGAAATGATCATATGTTAAAATATTACTTTAATAGAATAATTTGTCAACATCCTCCCTAATAAATAAAGATCTGTTGTTTTATTCTTCCTTCTGTATTTTAATATTTATGTATTTTTTCCTCTCTCTTTTGTCCTGTGCATTATTTTTCTGACAACAATCCGATTTCTCCCTCCAGCAGAGAATCAGACTCTGAATCAGGTCCTTGTTTGTGTCCAGGTTTCTGTGATTCTCACAATCCTGTGATGACGAATCCTAGCTGAAACAAAGCTGCTATCAGAGCGGTTCTTGTTATTCACTGGACGGCGCGCCTCGAGGACGTGAGAATTAAAAGCCGATCCAGTGTGACGGCGTCCTGAGCTTCAGAACAAACCTGCTACCACATCAGAGGATTTTGTTTTATTGAGCAAAACTCCCTCACATTTATCCAGTCTTATTTCAAATCAACCAAAAATGCATCGCTTCCTTTAAATAAAATCCAGGCTGCACACAAGCAAGCACTCCGAGTGTCTGGTGAAGTCAATAAATAATCCTCCAAATATATGAAGCTCTCTGCAGCTCGACTGGAATCCAAATAAGCAATTTTATAAGAAACCCGTACAGGATTAAATGAAAGGCTAAACGTTTCAGTTGAGTCAGAGAAAAGTGTGGAGGTTTGAAAGTGTTGAGCTGGTGTTTATAGGTTGAAGAAAGGTTGAATCATTTGTGTTCCAGGTTAAATCAGCAGAAGCACTGTGACCTCGCAGCAAGAAGGCTGCAGCTTTGATTTCCGGTCACATCCTTTCTGCTTGGAGTTTGCATCTTCTCCCCGTGCATGTGTTTCCTCTGGGTTCCTCCTGCAGACCAAAAACATGCAAGATGGGTTAACTGACTCTAAATAGTCTCTAGATGTGAGTGAGAATGGTTTTAAGTCTCATTTGTCTCTGTGTGATGGACTGGTGACCTGTCCAGGGTGTCCCCTGCCTGTGTGTGGAAACAGGCACCAGTTCCCTGCAATTTTCAACTTGCAAACAGCAAAAAGGATGTCACATAACAGGTAGAATTTGTCACTTACATTAGTGCTTAAATAGATTTTAGACCAGGGGTGTCCAGAGTGCGGTCCACAGGCCATGTGTGTCCCTCAACAGAAAATCAAGACCTGTCCTCCAACAATGATGCAGATAAGACCAGTTTTGTTTTACACGCTGGAGAAACTCTGAGAAGTCCTCTAGAGAGGAGCCAGCTGAAGCACTTCAGGCATCTGGGTTTTTTGGGCATGTCCTGCTGCCAGGAGGTCGACCCAGAACACTCTGGAGGGTTTTTGTCTCTTGGCTGGCCTGCAAACACTTTGAGGTCCCATCAGAAGAGCTGGTGAAAGTGACTGGGGAGAGGATCCACAGCTGCTGTCCCCACAACCCAGACTTGAACAAACCTCAGGACAACAAGTGACCCGATCAGCTGCTGGATGTTTTCTGTCATCCTTAAATAGCTAACTTTTTTAAATCAGTTGTAAATATAAAGAAAATAACCCAATAATCAAAATCTCTCCCACAAAGCTGAGCAGCATAAGGCTTTGTTCGTACTGCGGGTCTCGGCTGTTCACATAATGATATAAGTCATCCATCACTCCTTCACACACTAGGGTGTTATAATAATGACAAACTCTGGTTCCCGGCCAAACTCAGACAGCTCAGGTCAGAGTCGGAGGCTGCTTTCAGATGTGGGTACAAAGACAAATACAGCGTGGCTAAGTACAGATTTAGCAGGGGGGTGAGAAGAGCTAAATCTCTACATGATGTGAAAATGTAAAAACAATTCTCAGCCGACGACACAGCCTCGATCTGCTGGAAGGAGTGAAGGGAGATCAGCAACTAGGAGCTCCTTACTCTGTTAATGACCTGTGGCTGTCCAACGGTCTGAATCTACTGCTGCTTTGAAAGACAACGGGACCTCATCTGGTGATGTTGTGCAGCGTGAACAACCTGGAACTAAATGATGGTGGACTTTAAAAAGGACCCAGCTCCAGGCTCCAGTGAGTCATCACTTCAGCTGGAAAGGTGACTGGCTGCAACCTCCCATCCCTGCAGGACCTCTACAACTTCAGGACCCAGACATGTGCCTCCAGGACGGCAGCTGACCCCTCTCACCTTGACACAAACGGTTCCAGTCCCTCTCCTCTGACAAAAGGCCCTGGTCTTTTAGGACCAGGACTTTACGCCACTGGAGGATTTTCCTCCCCACAGCAGTCAGCCTGCCAAACCCCCAGCAGCATTCTGTAAATCTAAATACTACACATCATGTGTGAACTGATCATCTCCCTCGCTGCAGAATTATGTCATCTGTCTCACTTCAATGATGTAAAAGTTGAAAGCAAAGCAACATGACCTGGATCAGATCTGAAGAGATGAGCAAAACGCTTTTGCTTAGTGTGACCAGCCTAAGATACACAATTTCAGTCAAGATTAAAAAATTTATTTTTGGTCCAGTTTGATATAAAGACGTAGTGTGGAGAATATTTAGTCAACGTTTCTCTTTCTGCCCAGCACAAAATTCTGTTTTGGCATAAAAAACAGGCTGCTGACACACTTCTAATATAATAGGTCCTTTTTATTTTCTGGCCTCAATGAAGCTCCTCACTTGTCCACAGGTATTCTGACTTTGGAAGCAAACTGCTCCAGCTGTCTCAGGTCTGAAAGGGTTTCTTCTCCAGTTGTTTTAGATCCTACCAGATAAGTTTTAAAGGATCTATAGGACTCATAGAAGAGCTCTTCAGAAATAATCCAGTGGTTTTGACTCATTCTTTGTGTTTGTGGACCTTAAACCTCTAAATAATTCAACTGCAGTCAGGAACTTCAAGCTGTAAGGAGATGGTCTTCTAGCCTTTAGCTGATGGAGATGGTCTTCTAGTCTTTAGCTGATGGAGATGGTCTTCTAGTCTTTAGCTGATGGAGATGGTCTTCTAGCCTTTAGCTGATGGAGATGGTCTTCTAGTCTTTAGCTGATGGAGATGGTCTTCTAGTCTTTAGCTGATGGAGATGGTCTTCTAGCCATTAGCTGATGGAGATGGTCTTCTAGCCATTAGCTGATGGAGATGGTCTTCTAGCCTTTAGCTGATGGAGATGGTCTTCTAGCCTTTAGCTGATGGAGATGGTCTTCTAGTCTTTAGCTGATGGAGATGGTCTTCTAGCCTTTAGCTGATGGAGATGGTCTTCTAGTCTTTAGCTGATGGAGATGGTCTTCTAGTCTTTAGCTGATGGAGATGGTCTTCTAGTCTTTAGCTGATGGAGATGGTCTTCTAGTCTTTAGCTGATGGAGATGGTCTTCTAGTCTTTAGCTGATGGAGATGGTCTTCTAGTCTTTAGCTGATGGAGATGGTCTTCTAGCCTTTAGCTGATAGAGATGGTCTTCTAGCCTTTAGCTGATCTGTCCTCAGCGTCCTGAGGTCCATGTTCAGTGTGGTCCACACCCTGATACCAATCAACACTGTGGTCTACCTCTCTGACTTTTAATAGACTGAAGAAACCTGTAATGCTGATTAAAAGACACACTTTACTTTAACATCCACAGTTTAAATAATCATATTTGATTTACAATAAATGACTTTTGTCAGTTTCAAGTTTTCCTCTCAGTGATCACTGTGGGCTTTTCAACTAACGGTAAAAGTTCTGTGTTTGTAAAGTGCTTTTCTAAGTCATGGACTACGAAGTGCTTCACTTTACAGTCAATCATTCACCCACACAGGCTGATAGCAGCAAGCTGCACTGCAGAGGCGGAGCTGCCATAAGCCAGGCTGCCCCAGACGGTCTGACCACCACCTGTGGTGTCTAACCCAAGGACACAAAGACAAAGTGTCCCAGCTGGAGCTGGGATCAAACCGACAACCCTCCGGTTGCCAGACGAGCGCTCTACCTAATGACCCGCTGTTGCCCTAACACTTCTGCAAATCTGCTGTCAAATTCTTAACCTTTAAAAGAAAAAGATCTTATTGTAGTTCAGCTACAATGTGGAGCTAAATTAGACGTGTTTATTTATAAAAGCAGGTCTGAGGCACCGCTCAGCTGAAATACTTTAACAATCATCAGGTTCAGGTTTGTGTGACCTGCGTCTGTAAGAAGCTGAGCCTTTGTTGTTGTTGGGTCATTATCAGCAGCATAAAGTTGGGACTGATTTGCTTTGGTTGTGTTTTTTAATGAGCTGGATGAACCTGTGGTTTTTTTAGCTGCACAGAACAAGACGCTCATGCTGTTTATGATTTGCAACCAGATGCCAGTTCGCTCCGTTCAGTAAACCTGTCCCCTGAGCTCTCCCATTACTCTATCTGAAGTCAGACACGCTGATTAACATTTCAGGGCTGAGGCTCGATCAGTCAGCTGTGAGAAATGTGCTGTAAAAATGACAGCTATACAAATACTGGAGCTCTGCCTCAGCTGTTAACCTTCATATTGATTTAGATAAATTAATTGATTGCACTGGGGCCGCTGGCAGCCGAGTGTGAAGCAGTCTGGATGACAGTCTGATGGTTATAAACCAGAGAACAGTAGAATGGGTGAATCTGAGCTTTAAGCAGAAATGTTCATGTGTTGATGATGAGCGAGAGACGGATCGATGGATCAGGACTTTGTCTGCAATTATGAGGGTTCTGTTGTGAAGATGTTGTTTAGCTGAAAGTCAATTGGATCATCTATGATCGTGAGATTTAGATCACGACTGAAAGAAATAGATCCTGATACAAGCAGGTAAAATGAGCTTCCTCTGAAGGACAGCTGGGTTCTGAGGAGCCTCATCGTCCAGGGTAAAGCTCCTCCTCCTCGTAGAAAGGAGTCCGCTCAGGTGTTTCAGACATCTGACTCGATCATCCCGGGGTGAACTCCCTCTGGAGGTTTTCTAGGCCCTGAGGAGACCCACAGACAGGTGATTCCTCATGAGGAGCTCAAAGTACACTAGTGTACATGGAGCTCTGCTAAATTTGGAGATTCAACTTTAAAATGCAATCGTTTGGTTAATTCCTTCTATTTATTTGGTGAACATCAGCTCAGACTTGCTCTTAATAATCATACTGAATATTTATATTGCTTTGTTCTTTCACCAGATATTGACTCTTTCCTACTTCTGGCTCTGAACAGGACGGTCGCTCTCTCCTCCTCTCTGCTGTGTGTCTGCTTTTCGTCTTGTTTTTTTCTTCCTCTCTCTCTCTCTCTTTGATTGTTGTCATATTTCTTCACACTGTTCGCACATGACATCTGCAGGTCGGCGCCTCCCAGAGGCTGCCCGGGTTTCTGTAACCAAGTCAGATTCCTCAAACTGATGATCCTGTTGATTCATGGAGGTCTTATGTGTTCAAACATTCATTTCCCAAATAGGCTGAGTTGTAATTAATTAGTTGATGCTTAAAAAGAGACATATTTATTGTGTGCAGGTCGGGGCTCCACCAACACAACATGACAACACTTAGCTAGTAGTAGCTTCAATACTCTCCATCAGTATGGTGATGATTCATCCATCTATATGATGATTGTCAAACCCTAATCTATGGTCATGGGATTTAAAAAATGATGAAAAAGATCCTGAAGATAAGAAAGGATCTTCCTTCGTAAGGTGGCCGTGCTCAGCCTCAAAAATAATCTAAGGGCCTCCATCATCTGGGGGAAGCTGCTCCTCCTCATCAAAAACAGTCAGCTGAGGTTGTTAGGACATCTAAATAAGATGCCTCCTGGTTTTCTAAATCTAGTGGTTTTTCAGGCCTGTCCCACTGGGAAGAGACACCACTCACAGGAGGGATTATATATCCTCTTTCATCATGATCATCTTGGGAGTTCCCAGAAGGACCTGGATAGTCTGTCTGGCCTTCATTCCTGGACTGGTTCCCTCCATGACCTGACCTTGGATGAGCAGGCCTAAATGGGATGGAGCTGCAGTCTATGGTTAGAGGTTATGATCGTGATGTTGTGCACCAGATCTTTTGCTCCAACACCACCGACTCACACCGGTTTGTCTCAGCGCTTTGCTGGGCCAACATAAAACTCCCATCATCGATAGGGCGCGTTGTATCAATGACATCATCATGGTTCAGCTCCAGAAGGCACCTAGAGTGGCTCACACACACACACACGCAGCCGTATAAGGTGACTCAGCTGCGTTTTTATAGCATCTGTCTCACAGGTGTCAGAGCAGATCTGATCCCGCTGCCCTCTACAAAGGCGGTATAATTGCTCACGATTTACTCACGCGCTCTGCTCCCGTTTGGCGAGTGTGCAGTGTGTGGAAGCTGATGCATGCTTTCTGCACTCCTCAAGCACGACGTTCAACAAGAAGAACATCAGACAATATTTCTCATTTCAGCTGTGCAACACAGCAACGCTAAACCAATTAAACTATAAGAAAATTCACCTTAGAGAAACTGATAAAGTCCAGCTAATTTCCTGCCAGGAATATTTACGGACATTTTCAGTCTGATGGCTAAAGTCACGACGGATACGTCCCTCATATTTTATTCAGTGTGTAGATTACTAATCTTCTGTTTTTCTTTTTAGCATCTAGTTTTGTTAATCAGGGACAATGAACAGTAGAACATTAACCTGTAAAAACACAAAGAGAGGTGAATCGTTGCAGGTTTTAGCAAAGATTGCTTTTTCTGCCTGCAGTCCCCTGAAAGGTCTTTGGATTGATAAATTAATAAGTGGAAAATTAAAAATCACTAAAAATGTACAACTTCATGCTCTGTGTCCATAATATTTTCAATTTACATTTCAGTGTTAAAGTTGTAACCACCAGGCATTAATGTTTAAACAAGAAATGACATTGATGCTTTTAATTATTTGTATGAGAAATGTGGGTTACAGAGCTCTAACAACAAATATAGGAGAGGAACAAGTCAGTCATGAGTACAATATAAAAAAACATAAAACGGATGTCAAAATATTCATAAAAAAGATGATAAATATCTGAATCCTGTTCAACTGCATTGTCATCAGAATGACCTGCAGCTCCTTTTTACTTTGTGGGGGTGAAAGTCTCCTGGTCAGAGCTACGGTCTCATGGGAGGTGTTGTCCACGATGGATGTCAGCCTGGACAACTGTTAGCTTTAAAATGTTCATCATGTTTTGAAGCTGAGCTCAAGCTTCCTTTCTTTTCAAGGATTCGGGTAAAAGCCATCAGATTTTTCACCCAGTGAACTGCTGAGAATCTTTTGTTTTAAATCCTGCTGTCTCTCTCCAAGGTTGGGAAATGGAGCCATCTGGACTCCAGTTCTTGTAAATCATGCCTTATCTTGTCTGTTCCAATCTGTGTGTTGTGATAAAAAAGTGCCGTGAACTGAGAGGAGGCAGGAGGGTTTCGGGGACTGCCTTTCTCCCGTTCCGGAGCGTGATTGAATGAGAGAAGTCGTTGAATCGTTTTTTGGAGAAGTCTGGGTCTTTATAATGTTAGACTTTTGAACCTGACAGCAACATTCTCCTCCCCACCCTGCTCGATGGACCTACCTAGTGGACAGTCCAGGACGGAGCTGGTCCTCTTAACCAGTCTGTTTAGTTTCCTCTTGTCCCTCTCTACAATTCCACCACACCAGTAGACACTCCCACAGCATTCGTTTTTAACAGATTCCTGTTCACCCCAATGATCACAGGTGAAGACTTAGACCCTTTTATGTAGAATACCTCAGTATTGGTTTGAAGACGGTTGTGTTCACAGCTGATAAAGTCCCTGTATTCCAGTTAATCCCCCTCTTACACTCGACTAACGATGACATCATCGTCTGAGAACTTCCAGAGAAGGCAAGTGTCCGGAGGAAAGAGGCAAATACTGTTCCTTGTGGGCCCCCCGAACTACAGTCTACCTAGTGAGGAAATCAATAATCCATGCAGACCATGGATGATCCACTCCCACTCCCCTGCATCGTCCCCTCAACTCCTGATGCTCTCCATGTGAGTCAAGTCCCAATGCAGCAGGTGGATGATGAGGTGCGCACAATTTTTTTCTCTTGTGTGGTATTCGGCGGGGC
Source organism: Callopanchax toddi (assembly GCA_006937965.1). Taxonomy (NCBI): domain Eukaryota; kingdom Metazoa; phylum Chordata; class Actinopteri; order Cyprinodontiformes; family Nothobranchiidae; genus Callopanchax; species Callopanchax toddi. The sequence continues at coordinate 621,209 of SSNR01000139.1, read as the reverse complement.
GTGCACGTGTGCTTGAGTGCGTGTGTGCGGGGGTTGCGTGATCGGGACCATGAAAGCACCTATGAAGCTTGAAGCCGGGAGTCACTATTGAACCACACTCAGTCGCTGGCTGAAACAGAACGACTCGGTTTATTTTTTTCCATGTAATTTTTTTCCTTTTTTTTCTCCTTTTTTTCTTTTTTCTCTTTTGTTTCCCTCTTTTGTTGAAAAAGAAAAAAAAGGAAAAAGAAAAAAAACCAGAATGACTCTTTATATGAAACAATGTCAGAGACCACAACAGCATGAACCAGTTCTATCGGGGAAGCTAATTAGCAACTTAGGTGTCACAACAAAAAGAGTCCCCAAACATAGTTCTGCATGACAGCTCCGGTCCGCAAAGGCGCATTTAGTCAGAGGGATCAGGTCCGTAAATGATAAATGGGGTGCGCATGCGTACTGGCGGACTAGTTATGTGCACCCCGGTTTATAAATAAAATGCACGTTTATTTGTGACAAACCTAACTATATTTTTAATAAATTGAATTTGATATCAAATAATTAATGACACATTAAAAATATATGTAATGTTCAGTTTGTTGTATTGTGTCAGATTTGGTCCTCATATAGAAATAAATAGTTTTTTTTCCTATTCAGTAGAAATGTAATAATTTCATTTAAACTTTAACTTCTCCAGTGGGTTTAGTTTCAGTAGCAGATGGAATAATAAACATGGCCTTTGTACATCGTGAGAATTAATTTGACATAAAGGTTGACCATAGTATTAGATCCTTGTTGATTTTATTTACATCTCCTGTATGAATGAAGACAAATGGCTGAGAAACACCCGTTTCTCTGACAATTAATTTCCTCCACTCGCCGTCGTCGGAGCCCATCTGGGCTCCTTCAGCGAGCCGAACTCGTGGGAATCCATCCAGACAAACAGCTCAGCTTCACAAGAACATTATGATGGATCAAACAGCAGAGACTCGTCTCTCTGAAGAGACGTGATTTACATAGAGTTCAGCAGGAGGAGGAGAGGGAAGCCTGAGGTGTGCATTAGATAATGTTTTGATGTTATGGCAACAATAGAATCCAGATGAAAGGCCAAACATTCCTTGAAGGAACCTCCTTTCATCTTAGATCACTTTATGTTAAAAAATGATGGTTATAGTTGTTTGTGTAATCTCAATAAATTATGTGAGATATCATGTAATCTGTAATGACTCTCAGCTGCTAACAGCCTCTTATCTAACTGGAAAGGTTCAGTTCTGGTCTGTAAATATTAGAATAAACGTCTTTACTGGTGCAGAACTCCTCTTTAGCCCTGCAGCTTCTCCTGGTCCCCTTTGGTGAAAATGTTATAAAGGCCACAACTTCAAGTGATGCTTTAATGGTGAATTTGTAAAGCTGACACATTTGTTTTGAGGTGTCTTCCTGTGAGCCTTTAGCATCACCCTGAGGATTTTGCTGTGTAGATCGAGGTCTGCGCAGCTGTTCCAGCTCGTACCAAAGTTCTGTCTTCAAACAGCTCAGAATCAAAGTCAGTGGGATCTGAGAAAACCTGTTTTCGTTGTCAGGAGCTGAAGAGGTGAGAGTTTCTGTCTCCTCGGAGCACTGACCACACTTTTCTCGTTACATCGCCTTAAACGAAATCACCTGATGGCTTAGACTGAATGTTTCTGTCAAGAAGACGTTAGGAGGAGAGTCTGTGGATAAAAAGGCAGGATTCCTCCCGCGCTGCAGCGAGCACCGGGGAGTTTCTGGTCACTGAGGCAGACGACAGCTCAGACGGACACTAAATCCGTCTTACGTGTGAAAACAGGAGTTTGGGATGTTTTGTGAAACTGACCTTCTGAAGTTTCTGCCCTGATCTCTGCTTCTTTGTCATCGTTTCTACAGTTGGAGTACTGTTTGATGCTAACTTAAGCTTCTGGAGGCCAACGGTGCAGAGAGGGGTTCACCTCAGTTGTACAAGCTAAGATACTATCTTAAACTTTTGCACAAGTCAGGTTTTTTTTGTATTTTGTCTGTGAGAATAGGAATTAAATATTCATTCAGCCATTGAGAACTTAATTAGTTCTTGGACCTCCTTTTCCTTCAGAACCACCTTAATTCTTGGTGTCATGGATCCAATGAGGATCCTCAGAGGTTCTGGTCCATCTTGACATGACAGCATCACAGTTACATCCACGATGGGAATCTCCCATTCCACCACATCCCAAAGGTTCTGAACTGGATGGATCTGGTGACTGGAGGTCACTGGAGTCCAGCGAACTCAACTCCACCTTCTAGAAACCAGTAAGAGATGATCAGAGCATCATCCTGCTGGAAGCAGCATCAGAAGATGGTCCACTGTGGTCATAAAGGGATGGACATGGTCAGCATCAATACTCAGGCAGGCTGTGGAGGTTAGACCAGGATCAGGTGGGACTGAGGGGAGAAGAACCCCCCCCCCCCCCCCCCCC
>SSNR01000139.1:542717-617224 GCA_006937965.1 Callopanchax toddi | reverse complement strand
CTCGTGAACAAGACCCCGAGATACTTGAACTCCTCCACTTGAGGCAGGATCTCTCTCCCGACCCGGAGTTGGCAATCCACCCTTTTCCGACCGAGAACCATGGCCTCAGACTTGGAGGTGCTGATCCTCATCCCAGCCGCTTCACACTCGGCTGCGAACCTCCCCAGCAAGAGCTGTAGGTCAGAGCCTGATGAAGGAGGACCACATCATCTGCAAAAAGCAGAGACGAGATTCTCCTGTCACCAAACTCAACACCCTCCACACCACGACTGCTCCTAGAAATCCTGTCCATAAAGGTTATGAACAGGACCGGTGACAAAGGGCAGCCCTGGCGGAGTCCAACCCTCACTGGAAACAGGTCCGACTTACTGCCAGCTATGCGGACCAGACTCACACTCCTCTGGTACAGGGACTGAATGGCCCTTAACAAAAGACCATCCACCCCATACTCCTGGAGCGCCCCCCACAGGGTGCCCCTGGGGACACGGTCATAAGCCTTCTCCAAATCCACAAAACACATGTGGATTGGTTGGGCAAACTCCCATGACCCCTCCATCACCCTAGCGAGGGTAAAGAGCTGGTCCACAGTTCCACGACCAGGATGAAAACCACATTGCTCCTCTTCTATCTGAGGTTCAACTATCGACCGGAACCTCTTCTCCAGTACCCTGGAGTAGACCTTTCCAGGGAGGCTGAGGAGTGTGATCCCCCTATAGTTGGAACACACCCTCTGGTCCCCCTTCTTAAAAATGGGAACCACCACCCCGGTCTGCCACTCCACAGGAACTGCCCCCGATGACCACGCAATGTTGCAGAGACGTGTCAGCCACGACAGACCTACAACATCCATCGCCTTGAGGTACCCAGGTCGGATCTCATCCACCCCTGGGGCTCCGCCGCTGCGTAGTTGTTTGACTACCTCAGCGACTTCTGCCCCAGAGATTGGACAGTCCGTCCCCAGGTCTCCCAGCTCTGGTTCCTCCTCGGAATGCGCGTCGGTGGGATTGAGGAGCTCCTCAAAGTATTCCTTCCACCATCCGACTATAGCCCCAGTTGACGTCAGCAGCTCCCCGTCCGCACTGTAAACAGTGTGAGCGAGTTGCTGCCTTCCTCCCCCGAGGCGCCGGATGGTTTGCCAGAACCTCTTTGGAGCCGATCGATAGTCTTTTTCCATGGCCTCGCCAAACTCCTCCCACGCCCGAGATTTTGCCTCGGCAACTGCCACTGCTGCACCCCGCTTGGCCCTCCGATACCCATCAGCTGCCTCTGGAGACCCACAGACCAGCCACGCCCTGTAGGCCTCCTTCTTCAGCCTGACGGCTCCCCTAACCTCTGGTGTCCACCAGCGGGTACGGGGGTTACCGCCACGACTGGCACCGGCTACCTTGCGACCACAGCTAGCAACAGCCGCCTCAACAATCGCAGAGCGGAACAAGGCCCATTCGGACTCAATGTCCCCCACTGCTCTCGGGACGCGGTCGAAGCTCTGCCGGAGGTGGGAGTTGAAGACCATCTTGACAGGCTCTTCTGCCAGGCGTTCCCAGCAGACCCTCACTATGCACTTGGGTCTACATAGATATTTTAACATTTAGCATGTCACACATTGAATCATAATCATTTGTAACCAGTACATTTTGTAGTCAGTCACGTTTTACTTTATTTTGCAGGATGTGTTTTGTGACCATGACTTTCAACGTTTTTAAATTCATAGGAGGTCATAATTCTGATGATCTTTAGTGGGGAAATAAGTATTTCATTCACTGCTGATTTATAAAGTTTTCACACTTACAAAGATTAGAAGTCTTTCATTTTCATAGGAACAACTCAACTGTGAGGTGAGTTTGAAAAAAAATCCAGAAAATCACATTACTTTCATTATGTGGCTGTTAAAGTGATAATATGCAATGTTTTCATATTTTTAAATCTTTTCCTTGAGCCAGTCTGTGCTAATATGACTCTTTACAGAGTTAATGAAAAGTCACTTCGCCCCATCTGGTGATTAGATCCGGAATACCACGATTGCAAGATCTCCGTCGCCGTCCCGGTACCCAGGAAGTCACGTGTCTCACGAGGGTCAGGCTAACCCAATGTGGCTAGCTGTTATGCTAGCGCTGGAGTGTTTTTATCTCATGATTCCTGATTTTTCCCATCTCTCCCTGCTTGAACACAGCTGATTTCTTTGAAGGAGTAAATAACCGCTCCTGTAGAAAACTATGAAGGCTGAGGAGACATTTCAACAGGTAGATTTAGGCATTTAGAAGCTGAAACAATATGCTAACTTGTGTAATGCAGTGATTTAAAACGGACACCAGAGGGAGCCAAAAACAAGCTAAACTGCATATTATCACTTTAAATCAGTAATTTGCTTTTTATTGCATGGAATAAGTACTTTATACAGTATAAAAATAGAACCAGAAACCTTTGATTACCAACCAGAGGTCAGATGTTCATCAGTTCATCATCAGCAGGGATTCTGACCCTCTCCTCCATACAGATCTCCTCCAGAACTGTCAGGTTTTGTGGCTGTTGCTATGCAACAAGCAGTTTCATCTCCTCCAAACGTTTTCGCCTGGGTTCAGGTCTGGGGACTGGCCACTCCAGGCCCTTGATGCTTCTGATGGAGCTTCCTTCATTTCCCTGGCTGTGTTTCAGTCCTGTTGAAGGACTCAGCCATGATCCAGCTTCAATATTCTAACAGAGAGATGGAGGTTGTTGCCCAAAATCTGCCCCAATGCATGACGTTTCCACCCCTGGGCTTCATGGAGTAAATTTTATGCCAGAAGTTCTATTTTGGTCTCATCTGACCTCGGGACCTTCTCCCAGGCCTCCTCCGGATCATCCAGATGGTCTCTGGTAATCTTTGATGGATCTATGACTCTCCAGGTGATGCTTGAACACATTAAGTCAAATGAAGTTTGTAAAATGTCTGTTGAGGGTGATGGAGGGTCACGTCCATTAACCGCATCCCGACGGACGGTGACTCACTCACATGTGAGTTGATTCAGCATTAGCATGTTTCACTAGTTAGATTTTAAAAAACTGTTTATGAAAAGTTTAGAGCCCGAATGTGAGGAAGTCTGATCATTTTTTAAATCCTGATGCTTGCAAAATACAGGGGGCAAAAAGGGGGAAGGAGAGAGAGAAAGAGGGTGAGATCTGAGGATGGAAGAACGATAGAGAGACCAGGAGGGTCACAGGTGAAGGAGGCAACTGAAAGAGCAGCAGGTGAAGAAATGAGTGAAGATGAGAAGGTTTCTGGGTCAGAGAGAGAAAGAAAAGACAGAGAGAGAGAAGAGAGAAAACAGAGAGAGAAAGAGAGCAAAGGAAGGTGATGAAGGAGAGAAGGAAGGCACAGAGTAGGAGTCCATCCTCCAGCTGGACCTCCTGCTGTCTCTAAATCCCAGTGCAGAGAAATTAGATGTTACAATGAGAATCATCTTTTCCCACCATGGGGTCAGAGGAGCTGGTGGACCCGGGTTCAGATAAGTGGAAGAAAGCGAAGTGAGGCAAGGAATAAAATGAAATGTGAAGTAAACCCTATACATTACAGAAACACTGTGAAACTATTGGGTCATTCTAACTGTCACTATATACGTTTAAATATAATGAGATGCAAAAACGACGAAGCAGATCATCTGATTTTGAGTCGCTGAGTTTGAAGAAATTCCCAGAAACACTTCACGGAGCTCATGGAGGATTTTCACTTTAATGAGGACCTTTAGTGTCTCCTTTGCCCCCCCCCCCCCAAGTAAAACCTTCCAGACCCGGCACTAAAACCACGAAGCATAACAACCTGTTTCCATCAGTTCAATATATTCTGTAACTCTGAGCCTGACTCAGCCCTGTGTGGTTTAACAACAGATTTCTTTCATGGACTGAGTTTCTCATTGTGCATCACTGAGCAGTAATTAACTCAGCTGGCTTTCAGAATTTCTCTTTTATTTTAGGGGCTTTGCGCTGAAGCTTCAGTCAAACATGAAAGACCAATTTGCACTTTGAGTTTTTACTTTGTCACTGCTGGGTTTTGATGTTTTAGTGTGTTTGTTTATTGGTTTCCAGAGTTTATTGTGTTTTTATTGGTTGTTATGATAAGTTAATCTCACATTGATATAAATGTAATCGTCATGTTTTTAAATCAAATATGCAACATTTTTATTTGGAATAGTAAATAAAAATAGATTTTCTTAATAAATAAAACCTCAAAAATCCCCTTTGAACAAGCTTTTATGTGCATATATTGTAGAGAAACATCTAGAAAAAAAGATGTAATCAGAAATCTGTTTTTTAATCCATGTGTATTGTTTGTTTATTTTCAATGGAAAACCAATAATCAAAAAATAAAAAGTGATTTAATTAAAAAAAACAATTTTTTTATGGATATAAAACAACAACAAACATCCTGTTTTTCATGCTTTCAATTCTAGTCTCGGATCAAAAATAGGAAGTGTAAAAGCAGGCCGTAAGAACGAATTTGATTTAAATTTTCTTTGCTCAGGTTAACTTTAGGTGTTACATTGATATGAGTCCCCTATCTAGATGTGTTCCCCCACCAGTTTGGCAGGGGGCGCTCGTTGTTGGTTAAATCATCCTCAGAACTGTATTAATCTGACACACAGCCACCAGGATAAGTTCCCCCTGTATACAGGGGTGGATCTAGAGAAATATTTATGGGGTGGCAAAAAAGAAGCAAGAATTTTTCTGGGGTGGCACCATAAACAATATGCCGCCTGAGGTGGCAGCAGGGGTAGATCCGCCCCTGCCTGTATAAAAGTAGAAAGTAAAACAGAAAAGGATAAAAAAAAATCTCATAAATCAAGTCAGAAATGTTTGAAAACAACTAGTTAAAGGGACAAGAGGGAATATTTTAAATAAAAATAATCATGCATGCTCAGTTTTAAGTGATGAAGCATTTTAAATCAAAGAATGAGGCCACCCATGTATCATTCCATAATCTAGAACAGGCTGTGAGCTGTAAAATGTTCTGCAATTCAGGAACGAATTTCCCGCGCTGTCCTACGGACGTGACGTCAACTGATGCTGCTGCGCGTTCTGGAAGTTAAAAAAGTAATAATACATGTATATCCAGTAGGTGGCAGCATTGCACCGTTGTGTTGTGTTGCTGGTTGATGGTGGACTTCCTTCGTCTGAATCTGTGGTTTTTCTCATCAAACTGGTGTTATCTTGTTTATGGAGCTGAAAACCTCTCTGATGGATTATAGGGTTTCACAGAGCTAAAGGTGCTGTTATAGGCGACCGCACAGCGATCTGTCGATGTTTATGGGTCTCGGGACGATAGGCCTCAAATCCCCGACTGTTTCCTGGACCTCAGTCCGCTTACAGTGCATCAAAGGCGGGTGTGCAGCGCACTTTCCTCCTGGTGTTCCAGAGCTCCACTCCGTGATGCGAACTTGAGAAATCTAGGGTGATAGAGGCGGCGGGACATGATTCTATCACCCTAGATTTCTCAAATTCACCTCCGGGAGTCAGACAACACCGACTGATTAAAGCTTTTAGCGATACAGGCAGCTGGGAAGGACTGGAACATAGCGGCTAGCGAGATTAGCTCTGGTAGATCGGCTCCTGCTGTCTCTGTGTGTGTGTGTGTGTGTGTGTGTGTGTGTGTGTGTGTGTGTGTGTGTGTGTGTGTGTGTGTGTGTGTGTGTGTGTGCGTCGCGGGGCATTGTTTTTCTATATTTCCTTTTGTATTATTAAAATGTATTTTTATTTATGGAATCATGTCTCCGGCTGCCTTTGGTTGAACCCTTATGAGATAGTGAGAAGTTTGTGCGCGCTCCCGTTCAAGACTGTAGTTATTCGCAGCGCCAGGCGCTCAAGAGGTTCGTTTTTCAAATCTTCCCTCTTCTCCCTTTAAGAAAGTGAGGTGTATTTAGCAGGAATGCTAGTACAACACCTGGTAAAGAAAACCTGAGCAATGAAAAATTGAAATCAAATTCGTTCTTAAGGCTCAGCTTTACACTTCGTATTTTTGACTAGACTAGGCTAGAAATGCAAACCATGCGGCCTGAAATTATATTTGTGTTATTTTAAAAGTATTTTATTGTTTTGAGCTGGTATTTAGACAAAATAAACGTGATGTTAGACTTGAAATAAAAAGTTTTCACTGTAACTCTTAAAAGGTTTTAAGACACTTTTCTTTTATGTCGTCTGTTCTAATCTCGCTAGATGATTTAATCTGCAATCTCAGGGCCTTTATACAAAAACTCTGTCAAACTAAAATAAATCAAAGAAAAACCTGTGAATGAACAGATACATTTTTGCAAGTTTTCATGACTTCCGAGCGTTTTTCCTCCAAAGTGCGACTCTTCTGAATGGGAGTGTATTTTTATTCGTGACGAATGCGATTACAAGGCAAGGGCAAATAAATATGTGTAGAAAATCACAAAACACAGAGCATCTAACAGTAGATGAGGAGGATAAATATAAGGGCTCTAAGCGTATCATTAAGCTGCCTCTCCTCATGTTCAGTGTGATTAATCACAGCGTGGCGGTGAAATGCTACGTCTTAAACATATGTTAGCCTGCTGACGTCACTGCTGTAAAAACACAGCCCGTTGGACCCAGAGGAGGCTGTTTTAGTGATTCATCCCTCACAGGGATCTTTATCCATCCAACGAGGCTGAATCACAGTTAAACAAACTCTTAGTCTGATGCTGAAAAGACTTCAACAGCTGATCAGAGCTGAATAAAATCACTGTCAGGTTAATGTGGCTGATGGTTCATCATGTCAGAGCTTAGGGCGAGAGGTGGATGGATCAGGGATTCTTAACGAGGGCGTTGCTTCGACCTCAGGGTGAAGAAGCAGCTGAGCCTAAAGCAAAGCTCTTGATTTTCTGTTCTGAGTTCTAACCTTCACCTAGGGTCATGAGATTTGGATCAGAACTGAAAGAATGAGGTTTTGGATACAAGCGACTCTCATCTTCCAACGTAGAGCGGATGAGCTCAGCCTCAGGGATCAGGTGAGGAGCTCCGTCATCCTGGAGGAGCTCAGAGTGGAGCTGCTGCTCCTCAGCATCAAAAAGATTCAGCTGAGGCGCTTCAGGCCTCTCATCAGGACGCCTCCTGGTCGCCTCACTGGACGGTTTCTGGGAGGAAGCTCCTGGGCAGACTGGACTGCAAAGTGCTTTACACTCCAATCATTTAGTCACCCATTCATTCACACGCTGATGGCAGTGAGCTACAATGTTCACTAAGAAGCGATGCTGCCATGCACCAGGCCTCAAGTGGGTGAAGTGTGTTGCCCAAGGACACGACGACAACCGGCCAGAGCCGGGGTCAATCCGAGACAGTCGCAGGACAAACGTGCTGAGCTCCTGCCACCCCAGAACTCCATGGAGGGATCCCTGGGAACGCCTTGGGATCCCTCAGGATCTGTTACAGGACTGGATTTAGGATTAAAGGCAGGAAATGGAAGGACGGATGTCAGCAGGAAACAAAAGTTTCACAGCACTTCATGTAGACCTGTTTATTTTTACATCATCGTCATATTTTCTTCAGTCATGGCCCAGGAACGCCTTAGGGTCCTGCTGGAGGAGCTGGTGGAGATGGCCGGGTAGAGGACGCCCTATTGGGACGCTGGCCCCGCGACCCGGACCCGGACAGGCAGTAGAAGACGAGACGAGATTTTATGACCATATTCAAGATTGCTTTTAGTATTTAAACTGTAATCTCTCTCTTGGTTTAAGTTATTTTACTCAATGTTTTTCTCGATTGTTTTCATTTTATTTATGAATATTAAGTTCAGAATTCATACTGTCTTTGTGCTGACTCTGTACGCCGGTTTAGGAGAGCGGTGGCGTCCCCAGGAGGAGGACCATAGAGGACGTCTTCCTGTAGAAGACACTCATAAGTCAGAGAAGATAGATTTAGTGGTTTTCTGGTATCTACATCGTTACATTACTCCATCATCACACCTCATATTTTTGTTTTCATTAGAGGATCCTGATGTTACTCATATTATCACCTCGTTCATTTCATCTGTCAGCTTTTTGAGGTCTTCTGGTCTCAGCAGGTCGACTCTAACGGAGATTTTCTGCAGTTTGAACATGTTCTGATCTGGCAGCCTCACCATCATTTCTCACTGGTGTAATCTGAGAGAGCAGAACAGTTCCCCAAGATTAGAGGAGCCAGATGTATTCATACCAGTTATCAGCTAGTCCAGGTCATTGTGACCTGGACAAGAACACCAATGTGTGTATGTGAGAATCTCCTTTGATTTGCATCATCTTGACCTTTATTTCTGGTATAAAAAGAGCCAGAGGTTTCTTCAGACTTTAGATCCTGTTCTGTCACCCGTCTAGTCTCATTTCTCTACTCTGGAGAAGATTTGATGATCTCAGGTCTTTCTGTAGAGTTCTGTGTTGTTCATAAACGGTTCATGTGAAACAGATGCTGCGTTAAATGCACTCATCCAGAGGAACTGTCTGATGGGAAAGTGAGGAGGCGTAAAACTAAAATTATGTTTGACTGCAGGTTTCAACACCTGGCTGCAGCCTTTCTGTGTGGAGCTTGAATATTTTCCATGTGCACGTTTTCTCTGGTTTCCTCCCACAGACCAAAAGCGTTCATGTTGGGTTAATGGGTGACTCTAAATTGCCTCTTTTAATTGCTCAACTTTTATAGTTTTTTAAATAAAATGACAGGACATTTCAGTTTGTTTTTTTTGTTTTAATTTGTAAATAAAAAAAAAGAAGAAGATTTTTGCAACATCATCATAAAATTGGATGATTGGAATTTATTCAAACATTTCCTTTATTAGATTTAATTCTATACATTAACCTGATAAGGGAACTGTTCAGATGCTTTTCACCACTTCTGATCTTTTATTCTGAGATTAGATTTTTTTTCTGAACATTTAAACGTGTTTGCACACAGGACTGAATATAAATAATTAACACTCATTACTTTCTACCTGCTACTGAGTGTTTTTATTGATTTTTACTCAGGATTAAGTTTCACTCTCCAGCTCTAACGACATCCCTGGAGTAAAAGCATGAATCACCATTATGCACATGTTTTTAAATAATTAGGCTGAAGTTCATGCAGAAGGCATTATAAGCTGCTGGTTTCTGGATGTTCAGCCTTACAGGTGGAGATTGGACGCATTCAGGCTCAACATCATCAACACCCCCAGATTCCCCACCGACTAAACAAAAGACCCATCATTTATTCATTTAAACCCATCAGCGTCATCCTCTGACCGACTTCAAACTTGGTACTTTTCTTACTTTGAAACAAAAAAAAAAAAGTATGACTTAATATGTGACGTATCTTTGGGGCAGATCAGAAAAATGTATGACTTCCTTCTGAAAGGTTCTCTCCCCTCTCCACAGCTCAGGAGCGCCCTCTAGTGGAGTCAACACGCCACTGCCTTCTCTGGCTTTGCTTCCTTCAGCTTGAAATCATATTTTATTTGTAGTTTTTTTAAAATCTGATATGGATTTATCTCCTAATTAGCTGGAGCAACCCCTGATGAAACACAGAGAAGAGAAATAAACAGATCTGATTTTGGTCTGTTGGTTTTATTTTATCTGATTGGAGAATCAGATCGGATTATTTGAGAAAGATTTCTTAATTTACTGTCTGTCAGTGCTATTTTATTACTGGGCTCATTACGGGTTACTTAGAGTGACTTTTTGGTGTTATTTTTAATTGTGGTATTTAGTGATTAGACTTGAACCTCTACTATAGTTTCATAACTGGATGGTATTTTGGTGTCTTATGATGAAGAGAGATGGACCAACGGATTGGGACTTCGTCTGGGTTTTGATCTGAAGGAGCCTCTGACTATGCTGTTGAATGAAGATCTCAGTTCAGGATCTGGTCTGCAGAGAGGATCTTCCACAGCAGCAGGTCCTGGACTCCACCAGCACTGCTGATCCACCTCCTTTGCTTTTTCTGCTCCTCTTCTAATCTCTGTCTGCTGGTATCGCCTGAGGCAGAGAGACGTTGGATCTGGATCTGATCCTGCAGCCACGTCTCAGTAAAACCTGATGTTCTGTCTGGATCCTGATCAGAGCTTCAAGCTGGTCCATCTGGTTCAGGAGAGACCTCACGTTCCCCGTTAGGATGGATGGAAGTGATGGTTTAAGCTTCCTCTCTCTCCTCTTTGCTCCTGATCTACATCCATGACTCCTCCTCTCTAACTCATCAGGGAATTTCAGTCCAAATTTGGGTATCATTTAGTTTTAGATTTCCCAATTAACTGCTCCCTTCTGTAGACAAGTCAGTCGTCAACAAGTGGGCAAAAAAATCATTAAAAATGCAGCAAAAATCCTCCAGCATCCAAACCAATACAACAAAATCCCTCAAAAAAGCAACACGTTAATCAGAAAATGAAGAAGAAAAGTTTCGAAAACTAAAATCAGTGGTGACAAACCAGAGCTCATTAATCAGTGCTTCCTCGCCCCGCCTGAAAGGGAGAAACATCTCTGGGTTCAACTCCACACGACTTTTCATTTTTCCCACCATTTATTTCTCAGAAATATTCGTTTGCAGTTTTTCAGATTCAGTTCAGTTCCTTCAGTTTAACTCAGTTCAGCGGTCAGAATAAAAATCTTTAAAACAAGCAACACAAACACACACATATTATACACCCACAGCCATAGACCCACCACACACACACACACACACACACACACACACACACACACACACACACACACACACACACACACACACACACACACACACACACACACTAGGATACAGACACACTTTTCCCTGTTACATTCTTTAGCCTAAAATAAAATGATCATATTAATATATTCATAATTTGTGCTAATAATGTTAAATATTTTACTGAAATATATCCATCTATTGTTCTCTCTCTCTCTCTCTCGCTCTCTCTCTCTCGCTCTCGCTCTCGCTCTCTCTCTCTCTCTCTCGCTCTCTCTCTCTCTCTCTCTCTCTCTCTCTCAAGCAAATCAAACCAGCATCAGATTTTAGAAAACATACTCAGTGAACCCTCTTCTTTTAGTAAATCAGCACATTGACATTCAGAATTAGTTTGAAGTTTCATGACTTTTCTTAGAAACAGCAGTTTGAGTCTCTGAAAACCTGATTACATCAGTAAACAGCTGTTTAACAGATAACAGCCTCATTAAAGATCAATCAACTCCTTTAACAAACTCATCTTATGACGTGTTAATGAGGTCGTCTGTAAAACTGCACAATAAACAAGATGTAAAAGCACAGGTTCAATTATCATTTAATATCTAACACAAACATGTCAGCATAAAACAATCAATTAAACCAATAACAACAATAAACACAACAAATAATAAGTGACGACCTCAGAGACTGAAGTTCACCACCTTACCAGCTGCCTCTCTGGTACTTTGGATGTTTGGTTTGATCTAAACTGCATAAACAACTCAATGCAGCTGCTGATGCACCACTACAATACTGTCCTTCACCTTTATGGTCCCTCTGCTGCAAGGAGCTTGCATGATGGTTCCTACTGACTTTCTTCTTCCACTTGACACTAGTTTCCAACCCTCACCATCGCAATGGTTGAGATATTGATCAGGACCAAAAGAACAGGATCCTGGATCCGAGCAGCCGACGTGATCTTCCTCTGGGTGGCCGGGTTCAGCTTTAGAAGCAGCGCCTTCACCCTGTAGCGTTGTCCAATTAAATATTCAACTCATTTAAAGGTTTAGATGAAAGCTATAAACTGTGACATTTAACCTTAGGAAATGGCTAATATTTATTGATGGTATATTAGGTTCTTTTTCGGTTGTGAACGGTGAATTAACACCTTATTAATAATGTGAGGCTGAGGCAAAATAAAAGATTTTACAATCATTTATTTATAAAAGAACTAAGAACACACAGAGAAATAGAACAGTTCTGATTTTTGAGGTAGCTCATTTATAGCACACAGTTAAGATTCTTAAACATGACGTGGAATGTCTAAAGATGTGTCTCAATGTGAGGTTAACAGATGTTTTGATGAGACTAGAGGAAATTTAGATGCCACTAGTTTAGTCTAGAGTTGCTTTTAGTTGCTATTTTGAGTTGCTACTGAATTTGGATGGTTTAATTTAGTTTAGGAGAATTAAACTTTATCAAGCCAAGCCTCTCGATCAGAAAGGGGGGTTCGCTTACTGAGTGTGGACGTTCCTGGATCTGGCAAGCGTCAAGGTTCTCGACAAGCTGAGGTGGGGTCCCCAGACCCGGAGGTGGTCCTGGAGGGCGTGGCCGCCGAGCACTTCGCTGGACAGTCCGTGGCTACGTCTCTGTCAGTAAGGGAAGCATTTCAGGTGACATGCTGAAGGCATTTCTAATCCGTCCCCTTGTTGGTTTAAAGAGAAGGATTTCTCTTTTTGAGGCCGTCCTGAGAGTTCCCGCAAACTCTCCTGGGACCAGCCGAGGGGAGGTCGAGACTGAGAGACACCCACGCGAGCAGGCGTCTCTGGAGACCTTGTTCAAAGCCGTGGAGGTTCAGCTCAGACTGAAGGCTTAGACTGACGTTGACGTGTCAACTGAATTAGTTTTGATACTGTTATCTTAAGTTAACCAACCAGAATTTGAATCGTGCCTTTTAGATGACTGCTGAGGAGTGAGGGGAGTTTACCCAACTCACATGACTTCCGTCTGTTAACTCACTGTAAAGTGCTAGTGTCCAGTGAGGTCATCTGGCCGGAGCTGGACAGACATCTGTAGGGATGTTGAGTCAGGTTATCAAAAGGTTCGGACACGATGAAGGGTCAGATAATCCAGGTTATTGGCAGAAAAAGTACAGTAGTGTGTGTGAGTGACCAGGGGTCAAATGTCATTGGATTAGCGTATTCCGTGGCGCTACAACCCGCTGCTCCTCCTCATCGAAAGGAGCTGCTGAGGTGGTTTGAGTAAGTGATTCAGGGGTTTCTGGTCCTCTGGAGGCTTTCCAGGGACAGCTCACTCCGCTGAGGGATTACAGATTCTCTCTGGTCTGAGAAGAGCTGGGGAGAGAAATGTATGGGGTTCCCTCCTGGACCTGTTACTGCCACAAACGGACCTTGTATGGATGGATGGATGGATGGATGGATGTATGGATGGATGGATGGATGGATGGATGGATGGATGGATGGATGGATGGATGGATGGATGGATGGATGGATGGATGGATGGATGGATGGATGGATGGATGCTGACTGAGTTTTGATCTAACATCAGGTGAAGGTATTATTTACATCAGTTAAACCTAAAGTCTCTGTATCCTGTAACAACTCCTGATGGACACTAGAGGGAGCTACTGAATCAGTGTCAGGACCATTCTGCTTCACTAAACACAAACTGGAAACAGCTGGTTTTATTTTCTGCTTCTTAAAAATCATTTTCATTTTCATTGTGCACTGCATTATGGGACGTGGTATTTATAAAGAGGGAATTCTCCCAAATTCACCCAAAACGTGATCCCAGGTGTTTGAGTTGAAGCAACTGGACTTCTTCCCTTTTAATTTTTGCTTTAAAAGAACAAACTCCAGTAGTTTGTCCAGCTGTTTATCGCTCACTGAGAAGACTGAAATAAATCAAAGATTCTGAAGAAAACCTGCAATGTTTTGATGTCGGACTGAAGAACAAAACACCATCAGTGTTTGAAAGCTGTTTATTTTCAATATACATTTCATTTCAAAAATATATATTCTCAAACAAACAATTTCACCCATAGAAAGTAACATAAGTTAATCAAAAAGTATCAGTCTATTTCTCTAACGTGGTGTTTTTATTTCATGTTGCAGGTTTTTGATCGACATGCTTCAACATCGAGACGGAAAACAAACTGAAGGTAAAGTTTCCTGATGTGGAGAGAAAGTGATGTCAGTGGTTCTGATCCAGCATCCTGTACACGATCAGCAGAGGAAGAAGCTTTCATTTACAGCAATAATAAACAGAGGAGACTTCCTGTTTCAGATTCAACTCAACAACCGTCGAAGTTAAAGGTTTATTTCTGTGTTTCTCATTCATGTCATGTGTCCATTTCTTTCACTCATTCTGTTTTCATTTTATTTGTAGAGATTTGTGTGACCAGAATTCACAGGAGAAATGTTTCCTTCAGCGCGTGCTCAGAGGGACATGGGGGGGGGGGGATTATTAAAAAGCAATGTCTTATGCAAACCTGATAGTATCAGGTATGCACCATCTGTTATGCAAAGTTTGTTTCTCATGTGTACAACTTAGTGTCTTGTGCAAATTAGATACTATCTGGTATGCATTAAATACTACAAAATGTGAGCGAGATACTATCAAGTGCACAAAAGTTAGTAGTACCGGTATCTTGTGTGCAAAAATTACTCTCAAATGAAAATTAGCCACTATCTGGTATGCACAAGAAATTACCTACAGTATTACACACAAGTTAGTATCCAGTGTGCACAAAGATTTCGTGTGCAAAACGTAGTATTTTGTGCAAATTTGATCATGTCTGGCGTGCATACGTTTTTTTTATCTTGTGCAAATGAGACAGTATTCCGTGTGCACAAGATGCTTTCTGGTGTGCAAAAGTTAAAATCCTGTGCAAAGTAGATACCTGGTGTGCACAAGTTAATATCTGCTGCACACACATACTTGGATTGCACTAGTTAAACTGCATTTTTCCTTTCCAGGCTCCAGGGAGAACTGAGTTTTCAGTTTTTTTTTACTTTCTGGCTGAACTCAGGAACTTTTCTGACTTTGTGACTCAGACTTACAGCTGACGTTTCTCTGTTTGACTCTTTTTTGCTATTTCTTTACAAATAAAGAACAAAAAAATGCTTATTTTGAGGAAATTCAACAGACACACATGGCGCTGGGTTTTTTTTTAAACACTCATCAGAATCAGTCAGATCTGAGAGGGTTTCATCTTTGACTCGCTGAGTTAAATTTGTTAATTTGCTGCAGATTTTCTACATTTTAACAGTTTGTTTTAAAGGATGCGTTTGACTTGACACAACACTGATATATCCCACTAAATAAGTAATAACTCTAATTGCTGAATTGGCTGTGAAAACGTTTTTTAAATGGTGCAGCATTCTAAAATGGTCAAATAAACCTAATAAAAGCTACTATTCTGATGCACTTGCCTATTTTTTATCTCCATCTGCACAAGATATATAAATAAAATCTTTTAAAATGTGACAAAACTTAGATTTTTCAACAATTTGGTTCATTAATTTCTACTTTACCGTCCTGACAGACCAATTACATCATGATTAAAACACCAGCGTGGCATTAGGGCGTTAAATAAACATCTAAACACGTCCTTTTATAAATCAAACTAAAACAAGTAGCAAAAATAAAAGCAAATAAAAACAGACATAAACCTGCAGTGGAATAAAGTTCCTTATTTTAAACATTTACTATCACAGTTTTTGTCCAGATGAATATTTTTTTAAGCCACTTAGGTAAATAATCTGTTCAGCTCAGACATGCTGAGGAGGAAACTTTTGACTGATTATACTGAACTGTTTTCTACCCACACAAAAAAATTACAGGACAAGATCATTATTAATTTAAAAAAAAAAAAAAAAACAAGATATATTTCATTTAAACAGGTAACAAAAGTTTAGAGAACTTAAATTAGAAGGTGAAACAATCAGAAGTGCATCAATAAGTGACGATAAAAATATTCACATCTGTACACAGAAACGTGCACCGTTAATTCTCTGTTAATTTACTTCTATTCTTTACAAACTATAATACAATAAATCTCTTTAAATTAATTTAAACTCTATGAAAGAAAACAGGAAATATCAAAACTCCATCAGGAATCATCACATCAGAGTCTAAAACAAGAGGTAGAGCTATAAAACGTCATCTTCCTGCTACAGGAAAACGTTATTAGAGTAATTCAATTCATAAAAAAATTAAGAAAGATTATATTTCTGTATAAAAAGGGTCTGGAGGGAACTCCATGTTTATTCAGAGCGCTGCAGCGTTTAATGTGATCAGTGATACGGTTGGAGTTGCATAGATGAGACTGTTAACCATGAAGCTGTGATGGTGGTGAGAATAGAAATACCTAGAAACCGTTATGTTCCCTTTTTCACCTGCAAAGTCTGAAATCACGATGAGATTAAAGTTTAGAGAAGTTTAAAGTCAGTGAAAGAGGCTGCAGGTTGCCTGGCTGATGGAGATCTTCTACAGAGACGTTTCAGATCCTCTGCTCCTCCAGTAAAACGTGTTTTCATCGTCGGGATCCGTGTCGATCCGGATCTGAGGCACGGACTTCAGCGGCGTCATCTCGGGGCTGAAACACACACAGCTGATGTCAGGGGGAATAAAAAGATCATCGGGTTCAAACACAAGATCAAAACACGGATCAAGACCTGTGAGAGAAAAAGAAATCTGGTCAATAATTTACTCATGACAGGATCCTATGGAACTAGAATTGGGACTTTAGTTTTGTACTTGTAACTCATGTTTTGCGCTCTGAAGGCAGAATCTTACATATATATATATATATATATATATATATATATATATATATATATATATATATATATATATATATATATATATATATATATATATATATATATATATATATATTGTAGCGCCGGCAAAGGCGTTACTATCTCTGAATTCTGACCTCTTGGATCATCACTACAATAACTCATCTTTTTCCCAATAACTTGGATTAAAATGACTCTTTTATTATGTTGTAACCTGAATCAACATTCCTTCCAGGACCCGGTTGTGTCGGAAGACTCAGACTTTCTTTAGTTAATAATTAAACTTACAGACTCTTTGATGTCTCATTCTAAAAAGACACTACCTTTAATCCACTGTCCAGAAATGTCTTAATATGATTAACTCATTTTCTTCCAGTATTAATGAATGTTGATGTTGCATCAGTATTATTTCATGTTTCTACTTTTGCTAAAAGGTTAAAGCATATTAATAATCCATCTAAGTTTTCCTGGGTTTCTTAATGACGAGAACCACGTGACTTGGTAACTCCTTCCCATTGGGCCACACGTCCAAAAGTTTCCACCGTCAGACTTCCTGCTTGGAAGCTAGTGAGTTCTCGTTCAGCCTACAACGAGAGAACAGGCCTCCGTTTTCTCCGCTACACGGTGGGCCTCGGTGCCGACTGATCCGTTTGGGTCATAGCCCCAACAGTCGAGGACATTTCCCCGGCTAGAAGCTAGACACCACCCGTCTGCTTCTGTTCCGCCAGCCATGGGGGAAACCCTGTTAGCCTCTGCTCCCGCCGATCATGGAACCGCTGACGCCGACTCATCAGACGCCTCCGTGCCTTGGTGACTTCCGATCACCGGGGGACCGAACCGAGGTTCATCAGGTTCTCACAGCCTACCGACGACCCTACAATCCACGCCGAGGCGATCTCAGAGCGGCTCCAGTGGGTATCAACTCCGATCTGGTAAAACCGAGGCTCTTGATAAATAACACTCCTGTCAACTTAGTCTCAGCTCCCCTCATAACTAGCTCAGACTCCCTAGAGATATTTAATATCTCACGGGCTCTCGTCATTAACTCTCAGCTTAATAACATCAGAAGAATCTCTTAAGATGCAACCATCTACCTCATGTCTGTCTGTTCGTTCAATCTGTTTATTTAATAAAATAACTGTAGTCTAAGTCTGCTTCTGGGTTATAACTTCCAAATATAACGTACGTAGGTCTTCCCTTTGAATCAAAAGAACCTAAAAGATCCTGCATAACAATTAGTTTAGTGAAGGTAGCTAGCATCGCTTAGCATAAAACCGACAGAAACTAAGCTAATAACCTTGCAGAAGTGTGTCCGTATTATAACAATAAAAACAGGTTATATTACGCTACAATATATATATATATACACACACCTCTAATAAAGAAAATAAAGAAATCTTTACAATTTTAGCCTTAAATCAGAAAACATATAAATGGCTTTCCTCTCTGTTCTGTGATATTTCAATTTATCTGAGAAAAAAGTCTCTGATCATTCAGGTCAACTGAGCTTGGAGCAATTTGGTTTCAGTTTTATTCCAACAGGATTAATTTGAAATAATCTACAGTTCAAACTCAGTTCAGAAGTTGATTTTAAACGGGCGTTTGTCCAAGCAGCTGAAACGCTCCGTTTCAGGTCAAACCTTCCACAAAGAGAGAGGATTAGGTCGTTTTTTTTGTTGCAGGACACTGTTAGAATTTCCAGAAACTTGGTTTTAATCTTCAGACAGGAAACAGGTCGCCTGCAGACGAGCAAATATTCACATTGAGCAGCTGTGGAGCATTAAAAACATAAAACTGTTCACTTATTGTAGTTTTAGATGGTGACAGTTCAAGTGAAGTTTATATTTTTTGTAAATGAACTCTAAAATGTGTCCCTGGTCCTCTGCAACACCTTTGATATTAATAAAGTTATGTGTTTTTGGGCCATTTAAAGTTTTAAAACATTTGATGTAATAATAATTATTAATAAATAATGATAATAAATATTTTAGACATGGCGTCAGGGGTTCTGCTTCCTGTGAAGATGAATTTAGCCACAGCTCAGCTAATGAGCCTGAGTGACCTTTAAAGGTCAGACTAGCATCATGTTTTAGCTTTGACCTTTTACCAGCCCTGACCCTCTGTTAGGAGGAAACATGAAGAAGAGTCTGCAGCAGCCATTTTTAGTTTGGTTTGTTTTTTTACCAGTTCGTTCTGCTGAGGAGACTCAGGTCTTTAGGAGGACAGGGGACACTCCTGAAGATGACTCTGTGTTGGCATCAGCCATTTTCTATATTATATATATTTTCTATAACATCCCTGTTGGACAACGTCTCCCATCCCATGATGCTGTTGGAGAACTGGAGCTCCTTTAGCGACAGGCTGCTGCATCCTGATGCAGGAAGGAATGTTATGGTAGATCCTTCCTCTCCACTGCTCCCAACAAACTGCAAAAGTGTTTACATCCCTGCTGTATCTGCACATATCCCTCATAACAATAACCCTATTCAGTTTCATACTTCTGTGACTGTATCTGAATATGACGTTGATTATTGCGCATTATTTCACTATTATAATATTTTTGTGTCATTATGCTTTATTTTATTGTTTATATTCAATATATTTTAGCTTTGTGTGAATCTGTTTTTCTTGACTTTGCTGCTGGTGCACCTGAATTTCCCCACTGAGGGACAATAAAGGTCTTTTCTATTCATTCATCTCCCCATCAGGTGAAGCCTGGTCTCACCTGGACAGGTAGTCCTGATAGTAGCGAAGCTGCTCAGCACGATGTGTGTTGATCAAGGAATGACTGGGGCTTCTTTCCTGTTGGAGAAGAATAAAATCATCTGATCAACGGTGATCTGTATAAAATATTCAGACCTGAAGCTTAAAGACCTGCAGGTTTTCAGTCCAAACCCAACACCTCTATCAAATTTTCATCATTTTCAGAGCTTGTTTTTCCCCCAAATTTAGCTTTTTCTGTTTATTTTGATCATAAAATAGGGAATACTCAAAAAAATAACTGAAAAAGAAAAAGATTCAGTGTGAGAGGGAACCCATCAGTAATATGGGTTCCTGTTGGTGTTTAGATCAATCAAAAACCTGCAGGCTCGTGTTGACAGATCGTTGAAGTTCTAGATGTTTTGCACAGAGTTTATACGTTTAGTGCAGATTAAAGATGTGCATTAAAACAGAAGCATTCAGATTCATGGAAAGCTTTTTCATACAGTCGTTTGCAGAAGTCTTGTGATATTCAGAGAAACGTTTCCTTTATTGTTTTTCTTTATGGTGCCTAACTCAAGGGATGAGCCAAAGTAGTGTTGAGAAATAATAGATAAACAGCAAAGGACCAATGTCGTCCTTCTTTAGTAAGAATACATTTTAACTGATATTTTTAAAATTATAAAGGTAATATACATTACTGCAAGTGTTGAGCTACAAATTGTCCAAAAACAAATATTAGTTTTTTTATGTTTATGAGATTCTTCTAATCTCAAATAGCTAAAGATGAAATAAAAAATTGGATATTTAGGCTCATTATAATAAAGCACAATTTGTTTTTATTAATTTAGACAAATCTATGAAAATGAACACAGAACTTCTGATATAAGACCAACATAAAACAGCAGTTTTAAACCTATTTTTGCATCATCAAACTGTTTTTTGCAAGAAAATTTTCCATGGACCAAAGTGCAGAACATCAAATGTAATTATTACACATATGATACAAATTATTTATAATTAACTTCATTTCTAAGCAATTTTAGTTCATTTTCCGTAATAAGTCATAAAAATTTGAACATGAAAAATTTGAAAAGTTAAATTTTTTCCCGTAAGTGATCATTAGACTGGCACTAGTTCTTGGCCCGGTGTCTGGAGAACTTAAAAGATTTTTAACCCTGTAAGACCCAACCCATCAAAAAATACCTAGAAAATTCTGATTTGTTGAATTTGGAGTCCTTTTTGGACCTTATAAATAATGAAAGAAAAAAAAAGAAACGAAATATCACTTTGCAAATATGCTTTTTAATTTGTATCGTTTTTGATACGTCAGGTATTTTGTGCAGTTTTTTACTCACTTTGTTCATCTGAATAGTAATAAAACATTTATAACACATTTATATCCTATTAAAACACCGAATTTTCTTTAAAACTTCCTTAAAGTTGTTTTAAGCATACAAATGAATATACTGTGCAACAACATTATTGATATTTTATATGAACTTTCCCTTGGTTTGGTTTTTATTTTGCATTGTGGTAGATCTGAAAATAGTTCCTGTCTTTGTTCAGGCAAAGATAGACTTTGTATTTTCACAGTAAACACTGATGAAGTGATTGCTTGTGTGGTGCTTGAATTCCTCATGCTGAAAAATGGTCAATGCCATCTTTTTGCACATCAGGAGGCACACTTGTTGGCCTTTTGTGAGGGTGAGGTGTTCCTTCTGGAGAGGATATTGGTCTCCCAGGCTTGTCATGTCCTGCATTTATAAGAGGTACCAATAACAACTTGGAACCTTTGCAGGGGCATGGGTTTATCTGTCACTAAAACCTATATATGATGTCCAGTAAGGTCTGTCGTTTGAGTCTTCTTCAATACATTCATTAACTCTACATCTGGAGATTCAAATATATGACCTTATAAACCCGCTGTATCAAATTTGATACACACATTTTCAACATGGTTTTACTATGAATTAAGTTTTAAAATTTTAAGCTGTTTTACATTGATTTAATCCAATAAACATTCTTATTGAAGTTTCAGTTACAAATAAAATGTTTTTCTTACCATAACCTGTTGAAAATTAACATGTTTGCATGAAAAACTACGTCTGAGTCACTGACTGAGCGCAGGCATTTTGGATGTCCAATTTGAAGGTCTATAGATGGAAAAAACCACTGACCCCTGGTGGTTATTTTGTTAACTGCATGTATCTTATTTATACATCAGGGTTTTTCAGGAAAATAAAACTCTCACTAAAAATGTAGAGGTCTCAGAAAGTCGTGTATCAAATATGATGTGAATGGCATTACAGGGTTAAAGATCTAATGTTTGGAAGCAAAATATAAAGAAATTAGGGATAGCTCAAGACTTTTGCACACTGGTTAAAAAGCTTTCTTTGTGACAAAAAAACTATTCAAAACAAATGATAGCTGGTGGATCAAACATGCAAGAATGCAAAAGCCAAACAAGAAATCAGAATAATATTATATGGACATCGTATTCCTAAACAGATGAGACAGTCAGGAGAAGGAAGTGAAATAAGAAGGTTAATCCCATGCAGCGACAGTCAGCAGTAAAGAAACACGGACTGAGGAGGAAGAGCAGATGTCAGGAGGAAGAGCTGTCTTTCCTCCAGTCTCAGCTGGTCGAGGTTTACTCACTGTCAGAAGCTTTATCACCTAAGAAAGGCTCCTGCTCCATGATGTCCATGGGAATCTTAATACTGGGAACATTCTCATTGTAAGGATAGTCAGACTGTTGGAGAGAGGAGACACATCCTGAGACCGGACCTTCTGGGGAGGAGGGGTGGTGTCGGGGAGCTACCATCAATACATAAAACATCAACCTTTATCCCGTACAATTAAAAGAAGATCACACATGTTTTTGACTTTTTCAGTCTAAGATGCAACTTCCTGCTTCTTCAGATCAGGACTGGGGAAGCTGCTGTTGAGCTTGGACAAAAAAAATATGTTGTCAAATAAAATAATAAATAAATGTTTGTGTGTCTTAAGGAGAAAAATTAGATATTATTTTGTTTTAAAGACTTTAAACTCTTATTTCTTACATCTTCAGCGTCGCTATCCACGCTGTTACGTTTCTTCTTCTTCTTTTTCTCATCCTCCTTCTTCTTCTTGTCCTTTTCCGGAATGACGTCGTCCAGGAAGCCGAGGTCGTGTTGGGAGAACATGTAATCCATCGCTTTCCTCACAGCCACCAGAGCGAGGATCTGAAAACATCAGACACTCGTTTTACAATGGATTTTTAAAAGATTTCATCATAAATCAGTTCAGATACAGTCAGTTTATTATTAATTTAAAGTTAAATAAAAAGAAGGGTAAAGTGCTGCCTTAGATACAAAAGCATTTTAATGCAACCTAGATTTTAAAAAAAGATATAAGATGAGAAGGAAATGTTGTGATCCTTCACAATAAGAGCCTCAAACATACAGACTACAAAACAGGTTTATTTTATGACTTTTAACTTTTTCTTCCTCCAGAAGACTCCTGTTCCTGCAGGATTTTAGGTGTCCCACCTGGTGAGACCTGTTTTCACCCTGACCTGTTCTTATTGGCTACACCTGGTGACACCCACTCTTTGTCACTGGGTGACATCGCTGACATTCTTCAACGTGATTGTTGTGATTTAAAACCTGGTTTTGAATCCTAAGTAAGGGATCAGCAGGATGACCTGAACCATCAACAGCTAGATCTTAGTGCAGACTTTAGTCATTCATTTTATATTTGCTACAATCTGTTTAATAAACTATTGTTGTTATGATTGTTTATGAGCTCAAACATTATATTTTATGTTAAAAAAGTTTCATGCAGTAACTTTTTTTCCCACAGGAAACATTTACTTCCAAGCCACATTTTTTCCTCCAGATTTATACTTTTAATTTTATTTTGAGATTTTTTTTCTAAAATATTTACATATAATTTTGATATTTGAGTTACTACATTAAAACAGTTTTATCATTCATTTTGATCAGTTTTGAGGTGTGTTCACATTTAACCATTTAAAACATGAAACGTTTAAATAATAATTTTAAATCTAGTTTTGAAATCTGAACTATTTACTGGCTAATATAAATCTAACAATTAGTTTAACTTTATTATGTAATTATATAACAAAAAACAGTATTAACAAAATAAAATTGTCCCTCTCTGTTTGTAGATCCTCCACCAGGGGGCAGCAGACACGTATAGAACTGGATACGGCAGGTTGTTGATGAAAGTACTAATCCTGATACTCCGTCTGGTTGCTAAGATGACTCTTTACAGTGTTAATGAAAAGTCACAAAACAGCATCTGCTGCTTGGATCCAGAATACCACGTTTGTAACTTCTGAGTCTCTGGTCCGGTGCCCTGAAGTCTCACAAAGTCACGTATCTCACGAGGGTTAGGCTAACCCAATGTGGCTAGCTGTTATGCTAGCTCTGGAGCGTTTTTAGCTCATGATTCCTGATTTTTTTTCCCATCTCTCCCTGCTTGAACACAGCTGATTTCTTTGAATGAGTGATGAACCGCTCCAGTAGAAAGCAGTGAAGGCTGAGGAGACATTTCAACAGGTAGATTTAGAGGTTTCTGAGCAGAAACAATGCTAAAGTTTTTACGGCAGTGATTTAAAACGGACACTAGGGGGTGCTAAAAACAAGCCAAAACTGCATAATATGCCTTTAAGGTCAGAAGTGGTTTGATGTTAATTACAGACATTATTGTGAAGGACATTTACCTCTAAAAAGATGAGTTCTTTCTTTTTATATTGACTGACAGAAATGTGAAAATATTTGAATAATTAGAATATCAGATCTAAGCTTCACCTCTTTTAGTTTTGACTTTTAAAAGCAGCTTAATAATACCTGGAAGTATTTTAGGACTTTAACCTGTTATCACGGGTCACAGAATAATAACTGACTCATGACTCGCTGATGAAACTCCAACCCATAATTTAATCAGTGAGTTCAAGCTAACGCCGCTGTTGAATGATTAATATTTAATGTAAATCTTCTCTACCATGACGGGGAATATGATGGCCGCCACGGTGGACTTCAGGATCCAGAGCAGAGCCAGGCAGAGGATCTGGATGAAGGTGAAGAGATGGACCTTCCTGAGGGGAACGTGTCGCAGGTAGATCAGGTCGGGCTGATGTTTCGCCGGCATCAGGAGCAGCTTCAGTCGGTCCATGAACTAGACAAAGGTCAAGTCAAAAGTATAGAAAAAAATGATTCAAGCTCTGTTCATCCAGTGCTGTTTGTATGAACTCTGATTTATTAGAATTTACAGTTTTCTGTTTCATTATGAGTTCAGTTTCTGGGGGTTATTGTTCTCACATCATCAAATAAAATAATAAACTGACTACAGCTGTAACAGTAACTGTTGTTTATGGATTATTTCTGTTGCTCACTAATTGGCCTGAGGCTGTTAATCTGCTGTCTAATCCCAAAACACAAACCACAACTAGATAAGTGAGATGGGAAAACTCCTGGTGGAAAGGTTAGAAAATTACAATAAGAAGGAGGTTTTCTAATCAAACTCCTTCACTTTGTACTCCAATAAAATGTAATAAAATGACAAAAAAACAGAAACCCATCAGATTTACCTGGACTCCATTAAGAGAAGCGACTCCCATGTATAAGAAGACTCCGTACAGAACAGGCATGGGGATGAACTGGGTATAAAAACACAAAGCCTCACAAAAATAAACAACACAGGAAATATGTCACGAGTCATATCAGGTCACATGGAGTCATACTCTCCTCAGATTGAAACTGTAAAAACAAAAAACTAAATTTCATCTTAAAGATTCTTCAAAATACGGCTGCAGAATTAAGATTTTAATGGAAATAATACATTTTTTACTTCAATTTTTGATTTTTTTGCAGCAATTCCAGCCTGGTAGAACTGATGCATTCCATCAGTGTTTCCAGGTAATCTGATGAAAATTCACCCCATCCTTCAAGGAGCATCTCCTGAGAAAACTCTGGTCACTTCGTTACAGTCAGAGCTCCAGATTGATCTAAGTGCTGCTGACATCATTTGAAGGTTATTATCGTTGTCCACAGGGTGCAGCATGGCGTGATATCACTTCTCTCCTTCTAATCTCTAAAGACCACAAACCATCATGTCGTGCAACAGAATTTAAAAATATTTTATTATTAATCAGTTATCCTTATAAAATAATGGACCCGGATCAGCAGCCACAGCAGAAGACAATGAGCTACATGTGCAAAAATTGAGAATTTGGTTTAAAAATTGTTTTTAAAATAGGTGTAAATGTGTACTTCATTGGGAAAAAAGTAAATTTCCAGGTGACCTAAAACTTTAGAGTGATAGTGTTTCATGAGGGACACTGCAGGACCACATTTACACCAGCAGGTGGCAGTGTTGTGCCTTTTAATGGAATTTAAACTCACTTTTGTCAAACCAAAATGAATTTAAACCCATGTAGGAGTGGATATTTATGTAAAATGTGCTAAATTTAGTCTGTTTAAAATGTGGAACTGTTTTATAAGAAAACTAGAGAAATATATATAATTTTCTCAAGTATTTTGTTAGTTTTTTTAAACCAGTGATGATAAATTTAAGGAGTAAAGGGAAAAATCTTGTTTGATTAAAACAACAGAATAAAAACACGAGACCCTTCATCTTCAGTGAGATGACACAGCCAAAAGTACCCAAATGTATTCATAAAAACCCAAAAAGTTTTCATATAAAAACACAGACTTTAATGAAACAGCTGCTTAAAAAACAAAGAGTTCAAAAATTACCTTCAAGATTGGAGACATAAAAACAGAGAGTCCTGTCAGGATGAACACAAACACGCCAGTGACCCTCTGCTCTCTGCAAAACAGGACAAAAAACTCTCAAATCTTTTCATTCAAACTCATTTTGCCTCAAACCTGAGTCGACTGCAGATTTGCTGATTAAATTATAAATCAGTTCTGAAAGTCTCAGATTTTTTTTTAATGCTAGTTGGTGTTTGTAGGAAGTTCAAAGCCATGGGGACTGTTCAGTGTGCCGCCACACACACACACACATTTATTAGCTCAGCTTACAGCTGACACATCAGGAGGCAGCGGAGGACGTCACACGAAGATAAAAACATGACAACATTTAAAAAACAGGAACAAAAAAGGCTTTTATCAACTAGAAGCCTTGTTTGTGACAAATACTTGAAAATGAAACCCCCAAATAAAATGAATATATCTCAGCAACAGCAGCGATCCAGAGGTGTAACTATAAGTACATTAATTTGTCTCACCAGGGTCGATGGATTACCTGATTCTGTTAGATATTTGCAGTCAAACAGGATTAAAAGTCAGACAATGTCAAAGGTTGGAGCTGATTTATGATCATCACTGCTAGTTGTCACTAATGGCTGGTTTTGGGCTGCTGGTTAGCTGAGTTTCACACATGGAATGATCAGACTTATATCGTCAGTGTCTTTGGAGTCTGAGCTTTTATACATTTTTTTATTTGTTCAGTTTGCATCAAGTTGTGCAATCCCTACAGCCTGTTATGTCAGATATTCAAATTGGTGTCTTTTCACTACTTTGTCATGTTGTTGCTTGTTGTTAGAGCTGGTTTTGTTTAGGTAGTAATGGTTGATTTAGTCTTTTAGCTGATTCTCTTCCCAGTGAGTGGATATGTAGCGTGTATAGTGGCGAGCCAGCCAGGAGACTGGTGCTAGTAGCTTCCTGATCTTCCATTCCATATTACACACCTTGGAGTTTTAGTTTTTGGAGTAAAGCTCGAAGACCAAATCAGCGAAATGCAGGATAAAATGATGTTTAAACAATTATAAGCAAAAACCTGGGATGGAATAGATGGATGGGATCTTTTTTTCCGGTTCCTACCTCACACCCAGGAACTTGGGCTGCTCTCCTGGAGCCGACGTCTCGGTTTCCATCTTCAGGCTGTCGATGTGAGCGATGGAGATGACGGTGGCGGCCACGTACCACGGCAGACCCATGAAGGAGCAGACCACCAGCAGAACAGCCACCCAGAACAGGTCCAGATGGTAACCTGCCCCTTTCTGGTTTAGACAACAAACAGGGTCAGAGGTGGAGTGCACAGCTGCAGATACATGCAGACCCAAATCCCTGCTAAGGGCTCTGATTAATTCGGCAGCAGAGGGAAAGTTTTTAGGATGATTCAAAAGAATCTCCCTAAAAACTTCATGTATGTAATTTTTTTAACTGAAGCAGTCAGACTCATGACACATGTCTCACTCCCATGAGAAGATAGGCATGTAGCTACAGTGTGAAGATAACATGACACCTCATAAATCAGGTCAAAGTAAGCATCCCCCTCAGACCTTCAGCTGCATGTTTTGTTACCTTTAGCTTGTGCTCCTTCCTGTTGACGATCACTGCAGTGATCTGCTGGTCCATAAAAACCAGTATGGTGACGAGAAGAGCAGGGAGAGCAGAGGCCAGGTAGACCCACCAGGGGTTTCCTCCGAACGGGGACACGAACCAGCCCCGGTGTGGGCTCGTTGGCTGCGAGGGGCAGAGACAGGCTTTCAAACATTTAACTAAGGCTCCATCTGGTTTTCCTGGATTGATCTTTAACTTTGCATAACTTTTATTTTTGAATCGTAAAAAGATAAATCCACTCTCACCTTAAATTCACTTGGCACAATGAGTTTAGGAGTGTCGACCCCCACAAACACATCAACCCCACAGAAGATAAGGATGGCCAGGATGATGGCGAAGTCGCTGATGAGTTTCCTCACCTGAGTGAAAGGTTAAAGTGCTGTAAATGATGGATTTATCCTTTATGCCTGCAGCTTGTTTGGTGTTTTTATCTCAGACCTCTGCTGTTACTCACGGTGGTGGGGAAGAACGGGCTCGTTTTGAACTTCTTAAGACACATGGAGGTGGTGTAGGTACCGAAGAACAGGATGAGGGACATGAGGGTGATGTCTGGGACGTAATCGCAGGCGCCTCCTACCAACTCTCCTTTGTACTGAACGCACTCCGTCTTCGTGAGCGACGACCAGGTGGCGTTTAGGGGCTGCGCGGAACAAACAGCTTCACGATTAAAGATGTAGCAACAGCTTGTTGTTTAAATAGAAACAACAAACTTAAAACTCTGTGCTTATCTTATCTTTTTTTTTTCTTAAAATTGCAATAAAGCAACTACTAAACACAAACATGCCTGTTTGGGGAATTTTCTCTTTTTTTTTTACATCTGGTCAAAGATTTGTGACCAAATTCCAAGAGGTCTTTTTAAGTTTGTCAAACTCGTCCAGGAGCAGCGGGACTAAAGTCCAGGTTAAACAGTGCACAAATACTGAGACAGCAGACAGCAACGTGCACATGCATGTGTCAAAACACGCTAACAGTAAGGAAACACTTACCAGGCCCGTGTTGTTAAAGTACCATATGGAAGTCTCAAAGGGATCCCCGTTTATCTCAGTATCGTTTTCTGCAAAAACAACAAAAACATGTCATTTCTACTCAAAACCTTTAATGATGCATCAGGATTCTGAACATTTCTGCTTGTAATAAGCATAAAACAAGTTTTCAATGCAAAATACCAAAGAGTTAAATTATTTTTTTATTCTGAGTTAAATAACTTAAGGATAACACTTCACATTACAGCTCAGTAAGAAGAATAGTAGTAAGAAGAAGATAAATGTGTAGTAATACTATGCTTGTAATGTAAGAAATAGGTAATATCCTGTAATTAATAAAGTTATCACCATGTAATTACCTAGCAGTGGTGTCATAATAATTGGGGTAATATTTTGTAATTACTAAAGTTGTCATCGTAATTACCTGGCAGTAATGTTGTAATAATCAGATAATAAAACAAGGTAACATCATGAAATTACTGAAGTTATAACCATGTAATTACCTGGCAGCAGTGAGGTAATTAAATATTATAAATATGGTATTACCATAAAATTACTAAAGTTATAGTTATGTATTTATCTGACAGAAGTGGGACATAAGGTAACATTAATTACCTAGCAGTAATGTTGTAATAATTAGATAATAAAACAGGGTAACCATGAAATTACTGAAGTTATAACCATGTAATTACCTAGCAGTAATGTTGTAATAATTAGATAATAAAACAGGGTAACCATGAAATTACTGAAGTTATAGCCATGTAATTACCTAGCAGTAATGTTGTAATAATTAGATAATAAAACAGGGTAACATCATGAAATTACTGAAGTTATAACCATGTAATTACCTAGCAGTAATGTTGTAATAATCAGATAATAAAACAGGGTAACATCATGAAATTACTGAAGTTATAACCATGTAATTACCTAGCAGTAATGTTGTAATAATTAGATAATAAAACAGGGTAACCATGAAATTACTGAAGTTATAACCACGTAATTACCTAGCAGTAATGTTGTAATAACCAGATAATAAAACAGGGTAACATCATGAAATTACTGAAGTTATAACAATGTAATTACCTAGCAGTAATGTTGTAATAATTAGATAATAAAACAGGGTAACATCATGAAATTACTGAAGTTATAACCATGTAATTACCTAGCAGTAATGTTGTAATAATTAGATAATAAAACAGGGTAACATCATGAAGTTACTGAAGTTATAACCACGTAATTACCTAGCAGTAATGTTGTAATAATTAGATAAAAAAACAGGGTAACATCATGAAATTACTGAAGTTATAACCATGTAATTACCTAGCAGTAATGTTGTAATAATCAGATAATAAAACAGGGTAACATCATGAAATTACTGAAGTTATAACCATGTAATTACCTGGCAGCAGTGAGTTAATTAAATATTATAAATATGGTATTACCATACAATTACTAAAGTTATAGTTATGTATTTATCTGACAATAGTGGGACATAAGATAACATTTTATAGTAGTGGAGGTAATACTTCAATTATTAAAATGTAATAAGGTATTTTGTCATTACCTAATTATTTATATACTTGATTAGAACTTTGGTTATTACATGACATGCCCTTATTTTTACTTTATTAATTATTGTCCTACTACTGACAAGTAATTACAAGGTTATAACATTTGTAATTGTATAGTCTTACATCATTATTTCAATTTAAGAACTCAAGTTTTACAAATAACATGGTTTGGTAATCAAATAATTATTACCTTGGTAATTATCTAGTAATATTTAAGTATTACAATTTAATAGCTCATGTATTTTCTATACTGCTGCCAGGTAATTACATGATTATAACTTTAGTAATTACATGATATTGCTCCATTTTTATTATTTAATTATTATGAAACTGCTAGGTAATTACATAGTTATAACTTTGATAATTACATGTTATTTCCTAATTATAAATTTTCTTAATTATTGCCCTGCTACTGTCAGATATGATCAGAACTTTGACATCACATTATTTTAATTTACTTAATTATTGTCCTATTACTGACAGATAATTACAAGGTTATAACATTTGATGGTATTACCTAATTATTACAATTTATGAACTCAAGTGTTACCCAGAATACTGTTGGGTAATTACATAATTATAACCTTGGTAATTATCTAGTGTTATAATTTAATATCTCATGTATCTTCTATACTGCTTCCAAGTTATTACATGATTATAACTTTATCAATTACATGATTTTTCTCTATGTTTTATTATTTCATTATCATGAAACTACTGCCAGGTAGTTACATGATTATAACTTTAGTAATTGTATAATAATACCTATTAATTATCCTACTGCTGACAGGTAATAACACAGTTTTAACTTCAGTAATTACATGCTATTATCCAATTTTTCATTATTCTATTACTATGACACTTTTAGGATGAGTAATAGTTTTTGGTATTTTACAGGAATTTCCTCATCTTTACATTGTCTTATTATCCTTATTATCATACTAACACTATCTTAATACCGAGATGTAATATATAGTGGTAATCAATTACTTTAAAAAAACAATCTTTTACCCCCTGTGTAGCAGCTCACTGCTACATGTTTACATAAGATCATATTTCCCCCCTGGTTTTTAGTATTTAGTGGATGTTTCTGAACAGACCAAACATTTTCCTTTCAGATTTTATCATTAGATTAAACGATCCAACTTCAGTTCTCACCCATGATTGGAGGAGCCATGCAGGAGCACTCATACTGCGTGATGTAATCCATGGTGAAGTTGGAGTTGATGGGGTAGTGGTGAGATAACTTGATCATCTTCTTGAAGGCATCGTAGATAAAGATGAAGCTGATGAGACAGGAGAAGCCCTCCTCTGTGAAGCGGGTGAAGTATTTCACCAGATAACTGGCGTCCGTGGCGACGAGCACCAGGCAGAGGAACGCCGACCACAAACCGATCCACAGGCGGAACTCCATGTAGTCGAACTCATTATCTCTGAAGGGAAAGCAACATTCAGATGTGGGGATTTATCCTGTGATCACTGGAAACAAAACAAAGCTCTTGTTTTGAGGACTAAAGGGAACCAAATCTCTGCAGGTGGAAAATGTTTTTACTGAGTAGAAAAGAATCTGAAACAGAAGTGAAAGAGTCTGAAACCAGGATGCAGAGCTCCATTAGTTACAAAGTTAACTCAAGATTTGTTGATTTTCATTCTGAAATGAAGTAATTTAGCCATATTCATGATTTTTTCTAAAAAAAACAAAAAATAAAAATAAAAAATCAAACTGATCAAATAAAACAGAGGAGACACCTGGTTTCAGGCAGTGTCCCCAAAGTTCAGCATCAAGACTTCCTTTCAGAATTAAATTCTTTATGTAAAGACACACTATGTAACTTTTTCATATTTTTAAATCTTTTCCTTGATCCAGTATGTGCTATCAATAAGATATTGGGACTAAAATGTGTTCGTCCAAAGTGTTGACCTGTTAAGGGTTAAACTATTCTCTTCCCAAAAATCTCATAGCAGTTTATATAAATTGTAGCGCCACGGAATACGCTAATCCAATGACTTTTGACCCCTGGTCACTCACACACACTACTGTACTTTTTCTGCCAATAATCTGGATTATCTGACCCTTCATCGTGTCCGAACCTTTTGATAACCTGACTCAACATCCCTACAGATGTCCGCCAACCTTCTGGTCAGATGTCTGTCCAGCTCCGGCCAGATGACCTCACAGGACACCAGCTTAATAATAAAACAATCTTAAAAGATGTCTCTTTCCTTAAAACCAAAGACTGATATTCAAGCTGTAATCACTTTGTCTACAGGACATTCTCTTCACAGTGTTCCTCCTTCAAGGTCTTTTCACTCACACATTCAAACAGTGTTATAATGTGTTCTACTGTTTTAGTCTTATTCTTAAAGAAATCTTGAATCATATTAGTTACACATTTCTACTTTAAAATGTAAAGGTAAAATAATGTTTGTTACTTAAAGGTAAATTATTTCATCAATCATTTAAAATGACAAGTATTTACTTTAACCTTTTTTTAAGTTAAACACTTTACAATGAGTTTAAAGGCTGGAGCCATGTTTTATCTTGTTAAAGTGATAATATGCAACTTTTTCATATTTTTAAATCTTCTCCTTGAGCCAGTCTGTGCTAATATGACCCTTTACAGCGTTAATGAAAAGTCACTTAGCCCCATCTGGTGAATACAGCCGGAAAACCACGATTGCAAAATCTCCGTCGCCGTCCCGGTACCCAGGAAGTCACGTGTCTCACGAGGGTTAGGCTAACCCAAAGTGGCTAGCTGTTATGCTAGTGCTGGAGTGTTTTTAGCTCATGATTCCTGATTTTTTTCCATCTCTCCCTGCTTGAACACAGCTGATTTCTTTGAAGGAGTAAATAACCGCTCCTGTAGAAAACTATGAAGGCTGAGGAGACATTTCAACAGGTAGATTTAGGCGTTTAGAAGCTGAAACAATATGCTAACTTGTGTAATGCAGTAATTTAAAATGGACACCAGAGGGAGCCCAAAACAAGCAAAACTGCATATTATCACTTTAAGGCATTTTGTGACTGGAGCAAAGATCTATCTACAACAGGTAACCCCACTCTAAAGACTGGGATTATCATTTTATTGTTTAGAAAATGCTGTTAAAAAATAACCGTCAGTCACGAGATTCTGCTGCTATTTTATTGCTTAGACGCTAAAAAGACATGACATGTTTAAATGACTCCAAAAGCTGCAGCTTTTATTTATAGTTTACTGTTTAATAAATAAAATAGAAAGTCTCTTTTCACCAGCTTCCCCCAGATATACACCTTTGAAACCAAGAAACTGGAGGTCTAATTAAAACGTTTATTGCTGCTTTATCGGAGTACCTAATAATTTGGCCTCTGGTTAGACAATAAACTACCTGCTGAAGTTGAAGAGCAGTCGTTCAAACACCAGAACAGGACCAGTGCTGCTCAGGATGATGAGAGGCTGGCCTCCCAGCAAACAGAAGACCCCACCCGCGATGGCGGTGCCTAGAAAACTCTCCAACACGCCCTGAACACACACAGCACGTACGACGTTCATCCACCAGCCAGACGGTTAACATTCTTCTCATTATTCACGAGTGAGAACCTCCTCTGACCTGCATGTTTTCCGTAGCGTCCCCCAGCAGGCCGCCAAAGGTGATGGCGTTGGTCACAGTTCCCAGGTAGATGAAGAGGATGGCCGACAGGGCCTGGATGTTCAACCCGTCGGTGAAGTCACTGAGAAAAAAAGGCGCTTTCCTCTTGACGTCGAGTACGAGACCTCCACAGAACCTGAGGAGGACACACGAAGAATAAACGCTACAGTCTGCCTGACAACCAATCAGCTTTCAGCAAACTCAGATTTAAAAATCAGTTCACACAGATGAACCCCTTCAACCCACTGCTGGCTGTAAAATAGCCAAGTGTTAGTATTAGTACTTTCATCAACATCCTGTCAGATCCAGTCCTATACATGTCTGCTGCCCCCTGGTGGAGGATCTACAGGTGCATTTATATTATTGTTATATAATTAAATGTGAAACTGAATTTGTTTTAATTACTAGATGAAATCTTTAAATGATCTGAGACGGGTTTTATTGTTTATTTATATTTTTAACCCTTTAAAGCCAGACACATGAAATAATATCGGAAAACTCAGATTTTTTTTCATTTGAAACATTTGTTGGCTTGTATAATACATTTATTGTGCAAATACATAATAATACAACAATAAAAAAAACTAAATAAAATTTTAATAAAGTTGAATCTGTGTTTTTGACTTTGAACTTTTTATAAACTTTATAAAAAATGAGTCATGAATAATTTTCAGATTTTATTACCTTCCAGTTTTCTTCAGCTCATCCCCCGTCGCGTGACCTCCTCCTCCTCCTCCTCCTCCGTGACCTCCGTCGTGAGGCGTGTCTCCGTTCATCTGAGAGTCTCCTGCTGCGTACATGTTTTTCCTAAAGCAGAGATGTTTTTGACTCTCGTTAATATTTGATCATTTAGACATTTTCCTCTGATTTCATCAACTCTTGATATCTCTGATCAGATAAACAAGATTTATTTGTGTTTTCTGCACATTTACTTGTGTTTGATCACCTGACTGCATCACCTGCTCTTCTACATTATGCTCACACAGCATAACCAATATTTTAAAGAATTTTTAAGTTTCTTTTTGCATTTTTATGTTAAACAAACCCTTAATCTCTTTTGATTGATAAATCTCTTATTTTGTGTTATAATAAAAGAAGACTTGACACAAAAACAACAAAACCATAAAAGATCGACATGCTTTTGGACCTTTTATCGGAGGAGGGGAGGGATTTGGGGGGCTCTATCCTGATGGTCGGGTCCCACTCTCCAGGGGGAAGAACGATCACCTCGTCCAGGAACTCGTCGATCCCGGCCAGCAGGTCCTGTCTGTCCTTCGCTTTATATGCAATGTCATGAAAGATCTGCACACAGACAGTATGAGGACGACGTATTAGAGCGGAAAAGCTACCAGTGCCACCGGGCAGTGAACTGTAACATCAAATCTGAGGATTACTAAATACGGAAAGAGGCTGACATCACACAAAAACACCAGCCATGAACAACTAATCCCATCTAATCAACCCAAAAACTCAGAGAGGAGCCTCATTCGATCAATTTAATCAACTCAGCCATTTAACTCAGCCTGTGTCAGAGCTCCAGAGTCAGCAGATCATTCATCTGATATCTGATTTATTCTATCTGAAGTCAAATGGTAAAAACTAGGAGCCGTGCACGGCAGTTTAACCCTTTAAGGTCTGAAATATGAAATAATAATAATAATAATGAAAAAATGTGGGTTTTTAAACGGAACTATTTTTTTGTCTATAACAAGTTATATGACAGTACAGCAGTCATAAAGAAATAAAACTGTCCCTTTCCACCTGTGGTTCCTCCACCAGGGGGCAGCAGACACGTACAGGCAGGTTTTTGTTGAAAGTACTACTAATACTCCGTCTGGTTGGCTTTAACCCTTTAAATTCCACATCAAGAAAAATACAATGAAAATGTATGTTTTGGCATTTTTATTTACTCCAATTTACTCCAACTTAGCCAATAAGGAATTAAGAGTTTCTCAAAGTAAAACTGTTTTGCTAATTTCTACCTCACCTTCCTCTGCTAATCCTGGTTGCGGGGGCAGCATCCCAATTAGGGCATCCCAGCCACCAGCTCCTCAGCTCCCTCTTCACCAACCGATCGGTTCAGCGTCCATCACTGCAGACGCTGCCCCAATCCGCCTGTCGATCGCCCTCCTTCCCTCACTCGTGAACAAGACCCCGAGATACTTGAACTCCTCCACTTGAGGCAGGACCTCTCTCCCGACCTGGAGTTGGCAAGCCACCCTTTTCCGGTCCAGAACCATGGTCTCAGACTTGGAGGTGCTGATCCTCATCCCAGCCGCTTCACACTCGGCTACGAACCTCCCCAGCATGAGCTGAAGGTCCGAGGTCGATGAAGCTAGGAGGACCACATCATCTGCAAGGAGCAGAGACGAGATCCTCCTGCCACCAAACCCTTTACTATGTAATTTCTGGAAATATTTATTCCTGCTCACAAGGTTAAAAAAGAAAAATGTACTGAATGGATCTAACTTTAGAGCCTCTTTGAACTGTGACTGACTGGAATAAAGATGTAAATATTAAAGACGTAGTGAAACTGAATTAGTACTTTATGACACTTTTGTCAAAACTGAGAATAAATTGCTAGTTTCTCCTGACCTTTGTGCAAATTTTGATGTCAAAATTAGGGATAAAGTTTCTTGATTGTGTCTTAATTTGTCAAAAATTTCTTTTCTTTTTTTTTTTTTCACAGTTTTGTCCCACATGTCACTTTCTGGTCTCATGTCTTCGATCCGTCACCGCTCCTCCTACAGCTGTATCACACATTTCTCACACAAACTAAACGACTCAGATGTTTGAGACCTCTCTGCAGATGTTTTTGGAGAAAATTAGCTTTTGCAAGTTGAAATGGATTTACAGTCTATTGTTAGGTCCTGGCTAAGGTCTGGTGATAAAGTGAGGAGAGAGAAAGAACAAGAACTGACCAATCAGAGGACACCATTAACCACAGCCTCCGTCTGCAGAGTCTTAAAAGTCTTCAGTCGAGAGAGAGTTGAGCAGGCGCTCGTAGGCGCTGTGCACTCCCAGTCCACAGTTGCATGCATTGTTTGATTGACAGCCAGTCACCAGATGCTTCTGTGCTGCAAAAACTGTCCCGCCCTCTCGTATCACATTTAGACCCTCGGCATTTGGCGTGCACGTGCGGAATGCATGTTAGTGTGTTTTGACACCAAATGAACGCCGTTTTTTCTTGCTGATGGATCATATTTAATGCTTGTCCATAGATCATTTAGTCGTTTCCAACCACTGAGGCCCTTTGGGGACGCTGCTGCTCTGAGGAGTGTGTGACCGTAGGTGTGTTGTGCAGAACTGCATGCTGGGCGTGACCAAACAAGGAGAGGATGCAGCAGCACGGCTGATCATTTTTAGCTTTTGACAGATGGATTACAGACATAATAGGCCTCTGACAGACCACCCACTAACTTATTTGTTCTGTCTCGTTGATGAAAACTCCCACACATCAAAGAGATCAAAGTCATCAAAGAGTTAGCTCGTTATCATCTCGAAATCATTTCATTAACGAGCACTTCTAGATGACTTGGATTCTTATTTTGAAAAGCGTCACGTCAGCATTACCTCATCTGACATGAGCGTGGCGATGGCTCTGCCGATCTCATGGTAGGACTTGGCCTGGCCTTTGGGTCCGAGCAAGATGAACAAAAACCTGCAAAAGAAAGAGAAGCAGAGTGTAAACACATCCATTTCAT
Organism: Callopanchax toddi; assembly: GCA_006937965.1. Taxonomy (NCBI): domain Eukaryota; kingdom Metazoa; phylum Chordata; class Actinopteri; order Cyprinodontiformes; family Nothobranchiidae; genus Callopanchax; species Callopanchax toddi. The sequence continues at coordinate 579,825 of SSNR01000139.1, read as the reverse complement.
ACAGGTATTAATCAGTAAAACCTTAATATTTTACACTCAAAGGTTCACCACTCTCTGCTAGAGGTGAAATCTCAGGTTTAACATAAAAAAACTCCCAGCAGGAAACACCTGAATCGTAGAATTAGAGGTGACCACCTCTATTCTCTGGCCTTCAACTAAAGTAGGTGACTTTACTGATTTATCTCTTATTAATCCCTAATGTGTGCACAGCAGCTTGAATTGTTCTCCAACACCTAAAAGCACAGAACCCTCTGAATGTCAGCCACCTTGTGGGAACCGGGACTTCTGTCAGCGCTCCCAGCATCACAGCCTGCTGCAGACGAACAAACGCCACAAAGGGGGCGTCCAGGAAGTCCACCTCCCCCACCAGCACGTTGGAGGCCTCGGCGTCTCTCGGCAACTTCTTCATGAACTTGTTCTTCAGCTGAAAGTTCAAAAGAGAAGAACAAGAGGAGCCGTTACAAGTTGAATTCACACCAGCAAGCTGCCTGCAAAACCTGGCTCCTTTTTTTATGAAGCGGTTTATATTAAACCGTGGTTCTGTTCAGTTTAAATACCAAACCAAGAGGTGCTTTTGTATCTGGAGGAGAAACGAGCAGCAACATGAAATGTGTGACGCTGAGAGGGTGAGAGGTAAAAGGATGGAGGTCAGAGTCCTGCTGAGCTCCAAAAGTTCAACATTTTAAAACATTCTAGTGTTTCAGCTTTGAACCAGTTCCCCCCTTTTTGCTTCTTCAGGTTTCTGAGAGGCTGCTTTAGGGGTTGTTGTTTCAGAATGAGCAACGAGTGAAAATATGACTCAAATGAACAAGAAGAGCCTGAGAACACAGATCAGACAAAAAGGAGGAAATCTTTCTCCTCAACTATGGATTTGATCATTAAATGATATGTTTTTATCAGATGTTATGTACCATGTGGCTGAGGGACTAACTATGGGTACTGGGTGCATTTCCATTTTTCAGTTTGAATTTAAATTGTTTATCATTCTCTGTCCATCTTGAGCAACAACAAAAAAAGTCTAAATGAATGAAATGGAGAAAGAAACAGGTTTTTTTACTTTTTGGATGTTGAATTTCTAATGAGTGTTTGAGCTGACTGAATGTTTTTCAGTTCATAAAAAGCTGAATGAGAGGAAATCTGAAGGAAACCATTCATTTAACTGTCACATTAACTCCAGAACTCTTTATACTTTTTTCTTTTTCCTATCAGATCCATCACGACTAAACTTAAAACCCTGTTACATTTAAACATTCAATCAGGAGCAGTAACAGGCTGATGTAATCAGATATCAGTCATCTAGATGAGTTTCTTATGGAACATTACTTTGTTATGTATTAACATTATTAACACCAGAATAGCTTGAAGCAAACAGGAAACGGTCACTAAAGCCCAACCGGGGACGGACTTTTGGACTCGTGTCCTCTGGATGTCCTCACATGTAGGTCCGTTTCAGGTAAAATATTTCTGAAGCCGTTTCCCATAAGCGTGACAAAAACACTCCTAAACTTTGTCCCTGCACAGAAACTACAGCTGGAGTTTATGCAGTCTTCAAACCAGGCACCTCTGAGTGATTCTGAGTGGCCCTCGACTGAGTTTCAAGAACGGTAGAATTTAGTTCTCCATACATTTTTTAACATTTTTATGTTCAGATTTTTACTAAAGTGAGGCTAAACAACAAGAAGCTGTTGGACAAAAATCTTTTTAAATATTAAATCCAAAATATTCCTCTTTTATTACTCAGTTTTTTTTATTTTGATTTGATTTCATGGTAAATAAAACCACAAACAGTATTTGTCTCTAATGCCTGAGACTCAGCGCTTATCAGGGGGTCACGGGGGGCAATGGATGGATTTATTTGTTTGTGGTGTCGGTAGAAAGCTGATTGTGAATATTAAGTTGTGTTTCTGACCTTGTGTTGGTCAGGTTGTTTTTTCCTTGAAACTCTTACTTCTGTTGTGACCACATTGTGGTTGTTTTTATTTTTATTTGTATCTGATTATATTGATATTATTCTAAGGTCTCCTTATGAAGACTTCATGATTTCTTTACTGCTTGATGTGTAGAATTAGACCTAACAGCACCACATTGTTAGAAAACTGGTGGTAGGGATTTTTACCAGGAAAATATTCAGTCAGATGAAAATATTTTGCTTCATTCCCTGCTCTAGTGGTGAGATGTGATTATTTGCGCATCTGAAAACTGATTTGTAAAAATACGCCCCACCCAAAAAAATAATAATGTCACCAGCCGCCACTGAAATTGGGTTCAATTAAAATGTATTTGGCTGTTAAAGATGAGATCTGTAACATGTATATTATTGTTTTAGGATAAATTATCTATAAATAATTAAAGATATGTTTTAGCATTGATAGCATGTCTCAACATAAAAATGATTTTTGTTCCACAGCTCGCTGGTTAGATTCTGATCACATGACAGAAGACCCTGATCCTGATCCTGACCCTGATCCTGACCCTGATCCTGACCCTGATCCTGACCCTGACCCTGACCCTGATCCTGACCCTAACTCTGACCCTGACCCTGATCCTGACCCTGACCCTGACCCTGATCCTGATCCTGACCCTGACCCTGATCCTGACCCTGATCCTGACCCTAACTCTGACCCTACATAGTTTATGTGAGAGTAGAGAATGACAGTTAAGACAACAAAAGTTAACAACTTCAAATTTCATGTAGATATCATACAACATAATCACCTTTTTAAACATATTTGAGTACGTTAGCTAATCAAGAAGAACCTGTTCATTTTAGAAGTGTGAATTCAGTTCACAATAAACGAGTTTTATTTTGTAGGAATTGAACTTTGAACCCGTTCCTGAACCAGATCAGGTTTTAGTTATTTGTGTTGTCTAATATCAGTCACATGACCAAAACAACATCCAACATGTCTGTCGGCGCCACATAGACAAAACGTCAACCTCTGCAGATGTTTTAATATAAATCCGCTCTTGTTTCAGCCTTTATCTGTTATCTGCTTCAGGAAATGATCAAGTGGAAACTTTAGAAAGGAATTTACGAGCTGAGTGGGTGGAAGAGCGTCAGTTTAGGTGATGCGTTTCCTGTCCTGTTCTATCTGTTAAACTTTGTCCCACTGGAGTAATGACTGAGTTCATTCATAATTCTGTCCTCACTAAGGTTCAGGGACGTCCATGAACCGTGATCAGATCGACTCTTATTTCTATGAACTGGTTTGTTTTGATTTTCTAAAGCTCTGAGAGTCATAAATCAACTCAAACAGGAAGTAGTGATGAACTGGTTTTTGTTTTTATCCTGACACAAGCGTTTCAGCGTCTGAACAGCAGGACTGCAGCTACCTCATTTGCCCTCTTGTATTCTCTTACTTGGAACCTTAGCAGAAGGAATAAGACAGTGGGAGCTATATAAATACTTGGGGTCAAAGGTCAAGCATGCCACCAATGTTGGGAATTCACTGACAGACACTCTGAGGAATATCAGAGACTCTGAGTGTGACAGGTAATGTGAGAAGTTTATTTTTTAAGCACACACATCAGCTGCAGCTCGATCGTCGTTTACCAAACAACAGAGAAGTCAATGGTTACTTAGCTTTTTTAAACAAACTTGCAATAAACATCTAACTACATAAACCGCTCCATAACAGAAACTTGGCTGTGTCAGGCTGATAGCAGCCTGCAGAATGCACGATGCACTTTAGACGACGTTATCTCTGCTGAGAACGAGCAGCCGCCGCCTGCACAGGCCGACTTCCTCTGCATGAGGCAACATCAGGATAACACCCAGCAATCCACGTCTGGCTCTGCTTTCAACAAATGTCATTTCCATCAGGTTGTTAAATAAATGATCGACCCTTCTCACCTCAGCCTGCCGGAGAACACCACTCTGCTTTTGACATTTAGTTAGAAAAGAGCATTTGATGCTATTTCTCCTAAAAAGCTCTTCTGAAGTCACTGGTGGACTTAAAGGGATTTGCTAGTTTGTGTTTTTGTCTCAGAGAATAGTGAGGTTGTTTATGGATCATAGTGGACTCGAGGTATGGGTGGATCCATGGGGGGCCCAGAGGGGCCCAGGCCCCTGTTAAGGTCTAGTGTTGGCCCAAAACAGTAGCTTCATGTGAGAGTATATGAGAATATTACGATCTATTGTGATCATACCTGTTGTATGAACTCCTTGGATCATCTTTGAGTTTAAATCTGACCAAACCGACTAAAATATTTTTTAATGTTTCATGCAAACGCTGTCTCATTATATATGGATTATTGCATCACACCGTTATTTATTGAGATTTTGAGTCCTGATTTCTGCACTTGAACTTTATTATTAGAATACATTTTTATTTATTTATTTTTTTTTATTCTGATTAGGTTAAAAATTCTGATTCAGGAGGTAAGAACTGGTGACATTTAGTCCCCAGTTACATGTAATTTAGTTGGACAGTGAAAGGTGAGAAGACACAAAGTAGAAAAGCCTGAATTTCAACATCATTGGCTCAAATCGGACCAACCAAACCGGTTAAGCCAGGGCGAATTTGCCAAGTGTAAAGTCCTCGAGGGCCACAAAAGTTCGAAAAAAATTTTAATAAAAAAGAAAAGGCAATTATGATTTTATTTATTTGTTCTGCTCACAAATTACTTATAAATGCACATTTTAATGAACAGAATCCTTGTGAATATGAGACGTACAAGTCACTGGATCTGATTGGTCGACTGTTTTTGGTTAAAAACTCCACTCATGTTTTATGAACAGAGCTCACGCGAGCCTGCTTTTTAGTAAAAGTCAGTAAAGGTTCTTTTTACCAGGAAATTTAATTATCTGGAAAAAGCTGATTAATAAAAATCAAATACTTTGATTAGATAGTACATTTTGTATTTTAAAAATATTCTAATTTACCAGTTTTTTTGGTCTCTTAGTAAAAATCTAAACAAAAATATCAGAAAGCATCTCTCTGCATCATTATCCTGCAGGAGGACTAAATAATATCATTCTTAAAATTCAGCTGAGGGCCACACAAAATCCCTCTGAGGGCCACAAGTGGCCCCCGGGCCGCACTTTGGACATGCCTGGGTTAAGCAAAGCCTCATTTTTACTGTATTATCTGGGATCATTACTGACCGACCCCAATTGAGCCAATCACCTTTGTGGAGCATCTGTAAATGTTATAGGTATTTGCAGCACAACAGTGTATGAAAATATGAGATAATAAAATTCTTCTTGAACATATCTGACTAAAACGAACAAAAGTCCAACAGAATGACATCATATTGTAAAAAAGCTCAAGCTGCTAAAGTACCAAAGCATACACCTTCGTTTTTTATCAGGATCCTACACAATAAGTTCTTTTCATTGTTTGTAACTTGATTTTCTCCGTGTTTTTCAGCACTTTTTTATGTCCCTGAAAGGTATTTAATGGCTAAATGTTACTACGTGTAGAGTTCGGCTCACCTGATCCTTTTCCGGTTTGTCAGAGATGTCGTTCAGGCTGCTGGACGCCAGGTTCCGGTGAGCTGTGGCGGGACTGTCTGCCGTGACACAGAAACTGAGCCGTTAGCTTCAGGATGAAGGAACCGAACGGGGTGGGAAAACCAGAGGACGGAGGAGGGAGGAGGTGCAGGAAACAACAGTGGCCCAGATAGTTTGCTCAGAATCACTAAGGGATATTTATGCAAAAGATAAATAAATAGCTAGCAGAGCGATGAGTTTTACCAACTGAATAAAATCTGGAAACCATTCCAACCGGAATCCTCTGGCGCTGTGCTAACACTCCCTGGAAGTTATTATTGAATTCTGTCTGATTCATCATGTGCAACACAGAATTTTAGCCAATATTCAGGAATATAAAATGCCATTTCATCTTTGCACATCTTATGAATTATTTAAGTTGTGCTGATCATCCATTTCACTGGTTTGAGGTGAGAATATCTGATCGTCTTTCACATCAAACCCTTCCACTAAGTGCTGCCGTCACCTGAAGCAGGTTTGACTGATGCTCTGCTGACTCTCAGTTTCAGCTCGTCAGAGACCTGACAGCACCGTGTGACCTCACATCGGAGGATCCAGACAGAGAAAAACCTTCAGCTGGTGCAAAATCTGGAGCCACTGTAACCTTTTATGCATCTGCCCCCTCAGCATTGTGGGTAAAACCAGGCATGTCAGTGTGATGCAGCCATAACAACATAATGCATGTCTTATTTGGTAGAGAAAAAGATAATTATAATAATAAAATAATGTAAGCTAACTATTATATTTAAAATTTGGTTGTTGGTGTTATGTGGAGGGCTCATGAGCAGTCAGTGTCTTACCTGCAGCAGATAGCAGTCAGAGTGATCTCAGTCAGAGATTTAAACACTAACAAACGCTGAGAATAAGAAGGAACGTCTTCCAGCTGATCTACTGCAAGATGCATTTGTGCTACACTCAACTTGTGCTACAAAAAACTGAATTATCAAAAAGCACATTATCAATGACTTTGAACTAGTCATTGCTGGGTATTGGTGAGGACAAGTCAGTCATTGCTGGGTATTGGTGGGGACACATCACCTCCGTCCATGCTAAATCTACGCCCATAGGTTCAGATAAAAAGCAACAGGATTTCTTTATTTCCTTGAAAATGTTTTCTTTCTCACTTTAATAGCGTTCTCAGTTCAAACGTTTTAAATTAGAGTCAGAGCTTCATTAATGTGAGCTGGTTTTCTCAGCTGTGGACCAGGACAACAACGACATAAACCCATTAAAATGGGAAAATCTGGCTCCAACTTTAAAAAATGTTTGTTTTAGATAAACTTCGTTAATTAACTTGAATACACTTAATTAACTTGCTATTTACCAATTGATGCCTTTTTAAGTTGTACCCAGATTATAGTTTAGAGTGTAGCTCACATTCATGAAGCTCTCACTACAGTTTAAAAGCTTCCACATGTTTGTTTGACCTGAGAAAGCTCCTTGGCTGGCAGTAAAATTAAGAAAATTTAAACAGGTCTAGATTTCTTTTTTTAACTCATATTTATTCTTATAATGGCCCATTGAGATTAAGAATCTCCCATGAGGGCAGTTGGGTGTTCAGTATCTTGCTGAAGGATGCTTCGACACATAGGCCGGGACTTGAACCCCCATGAAGGGCAGCCCGTCTTCCCCGAAGCCATGGTCTCTCTCCGAGTGGGGGATGAGTTCCTGCCTCAAGTGGCGTATCTTGGAGTCTTGTTCTTGAGTGATGGTAGAGTGGAGCAGGAGATGAACCGACGGATTGGGGCTTCGTCTTCAGTATGAGGGCGTTCCTCCGGTCTGTCATGGTGAAGAGGGAGCTGAGTCAAAAGGCAAAGCTCTCAATTTACTGGTGCGTTTCTACCCTCACCTGGTCATGAGACGTGGATCATGACCAAAAGAACGAGATCCTGGATACAAGCGGCTGAAATGAGCTGGATTCAGCCTTAGAGGTAAGGTCAGGAGCTCCATCATCTGGGGGGAGCTCGGAGTACACCCGCTGCTCCTCCATATCAAGTCTGAGGTGGTTCAGGAATCTGATCAGGATGCCTCCTGGGCGCCTCCCTTTGGAGGTTTTCCAGGTACATCCCACCAGAAGGAGACCTCGCTGGAGGGATCGTGTATCCTCTCTGACCTGGAAACACCTTGGGGTCCTCCAGAACGAACTGGGGAGAGGGATGGGCTTCCCTCCTGGACCTGTTACCTCAGCGACCTGACCTAGGTTAAACAGATGTCTTTGGTTTTATTTTTTGCTTTTGTTTCTAAGCCTAGGTCCATCATCATGCTCTGGATGACCTTCAGCTCTTAGCTTGACTCCAAATGAGAGTTCCTCTCCGGTTCTCCAAACTGCTCTGACTGCTGCCTGCTGCAGACTGCCACATAATAGATGAAGATGTTCCAGCATGCTCAACTAAAAAACTATTTCTGCACCTCCACATTAATACCAGTTTACAACGTGAACCTGGAGGAGTTCTGGTGAACTTACTGAGCCAGTCCATACTGGTACTCCTTTGGCTCTGCAGGTCCTCCATTGAGATGTGACCTGACAGGCAAGTCACCGAGTTCTCAAGAGGACTGCGGGCTTTTAGCAGCAGCAGCAGGTTATCAAGGCAATCCACGCAAGCCAGAAAAAAAAGAGCAGACAGATGGAAAGCACAGATGAAGGAGAGCTGATAGATGGACAAAGGAAAGTGAGCAATATCAAAACTGTTAAAAGGTCAGAGAATTTATTGGTGTTAAAAGCTGTGAGGAGAAGCTGAGTTAGGAAAGAAAGTGTGGTTAAAGTAACAGAAGACAGAAGAGCTGATTTCACAATGATGCACTTTATCCTTAAAGAGTTGTAATGAATGAATGATTATCGGTCTTTATCTTTACTACGATCCTGATAACAGAGGTAGACTCTCGCAGGTTGACGAGGTGTTCTGTTCCTCAGACATGACAGCGGGTAATAAATAACCACACTCTCCAAAGGCCTGCGGCTGGTCACACATTAATCAACACGTCAAGTGTGTAACAATCAGAGCGAGCATGTTAGTCAGACCTGTGTGTCGGGGCTTTCCTCACCAATTCCTCCAAAAAGCTCACATCTGAAATGAGCTTCAGTTTATGATTTTTTTTTTTCTTGCTTCAGCATACAGATGTTTAAATATGTAATATTAATTTAGCTACATTTTCCCTGCAGAGAGCTCATTTTCACCCAGTTGAAAACACTTCCCCTGTTCTTGATTTTTACCTTTAGTTTCTCCTCCTCTGTGAAATTTTCTGTTCTTATTGAGGAACTTCCACACACTATAGTCCGTTAGATCGCAGTCCAGACTTTGTGCTGACCACTCACCCATATTTTTAAATCCAGGGACCACATCCTCCAAGTGTTCTGCAGCTTATATGAGATTAGGATACAAACGGCTCTCAGATTACTGGTCGATCTACAGCCCAGTCCTCACCTATGATCATGAGCTTTGAGTAATGACCAAAAGAACGAGATCGCGGATGCAAGCAGCCAAAATGAGTTTCCTTCACAGGGTGGCCGGGCTCAGCCTTAGAGAAAGGGTGAGGAGCTCGGCCATCCGGAAGGGAATCTGAGTAGAGCCGCTGCTCCTCCGGTCAGGATGCCTCCTGCCACCTCCCTCGGGAGGTGTTTTGGGCATGTCCTGCCGGCAGGAGGACCCCGGGTCGACCAGGACAAGCTGGAGGAAATACATCTTCAGTTTGGCCTGGGAACGCCTGGACGTCCCAGCTGAGGAGCTGGTGGATTTGGCTGTGGAGAGGATGGCCTGGAATGCCCTAATTGGAATGCTGCCCCCGCGATCCGGACCTGGATAAGTGGAGGAAGGCGAGGCGAGGGATACAAACTTACATAGGGATACAACTGAAACGTAAAATCAGGTCGCACAAAAGCCAGAAAACTCATTTTTGGAAACTCAATCTTAAATTCAATCCCACGCAAAGATGGGTAAAGGTAGCTGGAATTTACTAGCCTGGCAAGCGAGACTATATATGTGGATATATAGTCTGGCCACAATTCACTGAAACGACTCATTCATAGGGGCGGGATCAGCGGTTGTCAATCAAACCGTCTTCACATTATATTGGTTAGTGCTAAGACCAATCAGAGTCATTTAGCAACAACCAGAACCAGCGGGTAGATTCAACTTTTACCGTATCCCGTCGGTAAAACGGCCAATAAATCCTCTTTCAAAATAAAAGACTTGAGTTCCTTTATCTGTTCACGTCTTAGAGAAAAGCCTAAATCTAAATCATCCTGAGCTGCCGCCATGTTTAAATTCAGAGTCGAACTCGGAGCTCTGACGTCATCGGCTAATCCCGCCCACCAAACCATTAGAGCGCTGTGATTGGCTCGGTACAAGACTGTATACTGAAGCAAGAACATTTTCATCAAAAGGTTTTTGGAATCCAGCCCTCGTTAAACCATTATTTTTTTAAATATATTCATAAAGACATTAAACGATTTATTTTTTTTAAACTTTGCCTACATAAGCTGCTAAAATTCAAATAAATATGACTAATTGAGTTGATATTCTTTGTTTTCAGTTTTCTATTTCTTTATTAATGAACTGATCACCTTTCTACGTCTAACTAATAAAATCATGCACTAATTCAGTCCTCTGTGTTATTTATTGTTAGTAGAACCAGCAGATGATAAAGTGCTGTTGAAAGGTAGAAATCAATATTCGCTGATCACAGCTGTTACTATTAGTTTATTAATGGAATAATTAATTAAAAATGAAGGATAAAGCAAAAAGAAGTCTCCGCTGATGTCGCCAAAAAAACATCTTCTGGTTGACTGGATTCCTATTGGTGTTTAATTGGTGTCAAATTAGTGGGTTCATGTAGAGGATGGCGACAGTTTGTCTCTGCCCTCGAAACACACTGTAGCCTACGGCTCAACACTCAAGCTTCAATTAGAACCACCCCGTTTGGGATTCAAAGTTGAGAAGACTGCACCAGACTGGCACCAGTGTTACCGTTCTCCTGGTTGGAAAACAGCCTACTTGCACTGGAGACTGTTTTGCCAATGTCAGCCAGGGAGCGCAGGTTGGACTTCTTGGTTTGGTGGCGATGTTTCCGTAGCAACGTGTACATCACCTTGTCCTTCAGGTCGGCCTTCAGCTGGCCCATCTCGATCTGGTTGTCGGTGATCATCTCTGGAGAGGCAGAAACAAGAGTTGTGTTTCATGTAGGTTTTTTCTTTTTTAAATAAAACTAAAGCAATATGGATGCTTTCTCTTAAAAAAAAATGTTACCGGTCCATTTTATAAACACTGTTTTAAACAACAGCTTGTGAAAGCTTTGGTATTTGTTAAACATAGCTGTGACTGGGAGTTACACAGGACCAGGATCTATAAACCTCAGGTTAAAAAGGTTTTTTGGTTTTACTCATCATGAGGCGTTTCTTGTGTGAAACCTTGGTAATGAGAACTTTATTATAGGATATCAGTTAGGGATGAAACAGCTGATGTTTATTAGCAGTAAGTGGTAGGAATGTTTTCTAATCACTGATAGATTCCAGCTGATGTCATGACTTTCTGCACCTTCCTTTCTTCATGTGTGTCATTCTGTTTTATTACTACTTAATAAATGGACATGGATGATTTGATGGTTTTTTTTTTCATTTAATTTGAAAATTATGTGTTCAATACTTATTTTACACAGGAAACAGTGTTTATGGATTCCATTAAAAACTCTTCTGATCCACTTTAACTACATTTTTGGTTTCTAAAAACTAGGGATGCACCAATATTGATACTGGTATCGGTATCGGGCCGATACCGTAAAAGTTACCCGATACCAGGAACCGATACCACTGGCTTCACTGTCTGTGACTTGTGATTGTTGTTGTAGTTTCCTATATTGAACACTAGGGGGAGCTATTGAGCTAAAGAGGAACAGTGTGGGTTGAGAGCTGGAGATGGTGCCAAATAGTTCATTTTATTTGGTTAAAATGTGGGGAAACTGCAATAATTTCACTGTGAAATCACAGAAAATGGTTATTTTTCACCTTATATTTTAGTTTTGTGATCATTTTTATTAATATATTTAATTTTTTTAATCTAACTCAGTCATTTGTTGTAAAAAGCAGAGAAGAAAAAATAAAACCTGTATTCCAATTTGTTGCATTTTTTTGTGTGGTAGAAGTATCGGTATCAGTACTCGGTATCGGCGAGTACTCAGATTTAAGTATCGGTATCGGATCGGTTTGGAAAAAAGTGGTATCGGTGCATCCCTACTAAAAACACACACTTATTTGTTCATTTGAATTCTTCTTCATGTTAAAACTTGTTTGAGTCTGCCTCCGGCTCCTAATGAAAATGATTCTTTTTTCCCTTTTTTTTGTGTTTCCAACTCATTTTTAACATTTCTTAAGGATTTTATATCAAAAGCTCCCTAAAAGTCAAAAGCATAAGTATTCCTTCTATTGTTGATATTTCTAGTGGCCGAGGCTCCTGCAGGCTTTACTCCTGCAGCAGCATGCACAGCAGAACTTCCTTCAATCTTTCACAATAAGAGTCTCAAACATACAAATATCTCAAAATACTCAAAATATCTGAAGCTCACAAGATAGTTCATCATGCTGCAGACTAAACCGCTAGGAACTCTGGGAGGTTTTATACAGTTTGTGTTCAGAGATGCAGAAGCGTTCATTAACACATGGCATTATGGGTATTGTAGGTCTTTCGTGAGTGCTGCTTTAGATTCTTGATTCCTTTTAATCACAACAGATCTTCATCTTTTCCACACAGGAGATTCTAGTTTTTCTACATTTTATTCTTTTACATTTTATTAGGAATGTTGGTTGGAAATTCAGATTATTGTAAAAAACAAGTCTCATTAGGATCTAACCCTGTATCTTTATCAGAACATCTATTACTGATGTTAGTTGGGTTTTTTAAATGGTTCTTTTTTTTTTTTTTGATCCAGCCATGAGTTGGTGTCGTATTAAGGTCCAACTGATACAGCAGGTCAACAATAGAGATCAGGGGCTGAGTACCAATTTAAAATTCCTTTAAATGGACCCCAATGTGACGCCTGAATTCAGATTTTCCGAAACCAAATGTCATAAAAGTGCAAATTGTGCTTAAATAACTTACGTGATTAGTTGTAAACTTTTTATTTTAGATCCATTTCTCCTTTGTGTTTATCCCTGATTTCAGAGCACAGCCAAAGCAGATAATCAAATCACTGATAAAAAGTTTCTTCATGCTTCCAAGGACTCAATTAGTGCCTCTAAGACTGTAATGTGCCCCTATAAGAGCCGTCCTGGCATCATGAAATGGTTTAATCTAAAAGTCGAGCCTATTTTTAAAAAGAAGGTCAGAAGCCTGAATGCTGACAGAAAGCTGCCTCGGGGAGAAGCTCTTCCTGCAGAGGGGAAGTTCAGTTAATGGTCCATCAGTCAAACCGGCGGTCCTTACAGCAAAAGGCCCAGCTCCTCTCGGCCTGTGCAGCCCGGGCAGCTCAGTCAATTACTTCACATTAATCAGTCCGATGGTAACTCTTCCTCCTGCTCCTTCAGGCAGACGAAAACGAAGGGGTGGTGGCATGACACTTGAGACCAGAGAGGCATTACCATCGGACTCTTCTTCAATTATCTAGTGCTTTTTCTCTGGACATTGACAAACTACTTTATGAGTCCAGTGTTCTAATATAAAGTTTATAGCTGAGAACACTAAAGAACTAAAGGAACCTCAGAGAGTTCTGGAGCTCTGTGTGCCCTGCTGGTCAGCATACAGCACAATCAGGCTTTACATGGCAATAAATACTAAATATTTAAGGATTGTGAAGGATTAAAGCACACTTTTTAAACACAATTGTCTTTATAATCTTTTTTTTTAGGATTCAAGATATCTGCTGAACTCCAAACTTGTCAAAAATACTTAAAGGTTTGTCTCCTAAACTGATGTTTTTTTATTTGTCCAAGTTGCTAAAATACACTAAATAATAAAAAAATAACAGACATCAGGCATCATACAATTATAAATATAATAATAATGTCTGACGTTTAGGATTTTTTTAATGTTTTGCACCAAAAGTCACCTCAATATTTTCTAATAATGGGACAAAAAGTGGTTTTGTGGTCATACTTTGAGTCATTTAACAGATTTATATTAATTTGACGGGAACATTTTATTATTATTATTCATTTAAAAGCAGAAGTTTTCCTTCCCCTTTCAAAATCGCAGTTAGTTCTGATTGGCCTGATGAAGCCCCGCCCATTATTTCAAATCCAATCTGCTGAAATTAAAATCTAAAGTTTAATTAGATTTTAAAAAAATTACACATTTCTGATTTCAGGGTTCAAATATTTAGACATTGTACGGAATTAAAGAATTTTTACAAAAACTTATAATAGCAAAAAAAAAAAGTAAAAACAGGAAAAGAAAAGACTACTGTTTTTATTTACATTAAACTAAACATCAAACTCAATATTCTGGGGTCTTTAGGTCTATATTTATAAATAGTATATAAATAAAACAAGAAAAACATATAATCTATTTAGAGACAGTCATCTCAGACATCATACAAATATAAATTGTTATTTTTTTTGTAATATCTATAAAATATAATCTAACGTTTTTAATGTTTTGCACCAAAAGTCACCTCAATATTTTCTAATAATGGGACAAAAGGTGGTTTTGTGGTCATACTTTGAGTCATTTAACAGATTTATATTAATTTGACGGGAACATTTTATTATTATTATTATTCATTTAAAAGCAGAAGTTTTCCAGTTCTGATTGGTCTGGTGAAGCCCCGCCCATTATTTCAAATCCAATCTGCTGAAATTAAAATCTAAAGTTTAATTAGATCAAAAAAATATTAACACATCTCTGATTTCAGGGTTCAAATATTTAGACATTGTACAGAATTAAAGAATTTTTTACAAAAATTTAAAGAAAAGAAAAGACTACGGTGTTTATTTACATTAAGCTAAACATCAAACTCAATATTCTGGGGTCTTTAGGTCTATAACCAATAAAAAGAATGGTGGGCGGAGCCTGATCATGTTGGTGGAGTTGACCAATCAGAGCAAAGAAACTTTTATTTAAAAAGTAGTTTTCCTAGCATTGTGTTTTACAACAAACATGAGGCTCTTATAGGATCTTTACCCATAATTCCATTCACACACTGGTGAAAAATGACTGAAGTTACCAACTCACCTACAACCTGCGTGAGCGTAGACGCTTCGATGTCGAGCATGATGGTTCCTTTTTCTATACACTTCCTCAGCTCAAACAGGCTGTGTAAGGACAGCGTCGCCACATGAGGTTTACTCCAACGCTCGCCTCCTTTTTCCACCTTTTCCTCAAACTTTATCCACCTGGAGGGACCAAGAAAGGAGGAAAGCATCAAATCTGCTCAACGGAAGCTCAGACAATTCATCATTTCTATCCATTCACTGCTGTTGAACTCATCAAGGATCTTGTAACTTCCTGATCTGTGGCTACAGAATAAATGAAGTTCACAGGGAAAAGACCTAAACACAAACAGAGCTGTCATGTAAGGTAAAATAACAAAATGAAGAAATCACACCTTGTCCTGAAAGAGAAGACATTTTCTAAATCAAAAGTTTATTCTATCACCTGACATGCAGGTGCAAGTCTCTAATTTAACTCTTTGTGAGTGTGACTGCAGCAGCTTTGTTTTCTAAATGAGTCTCTTTGTTTCTTCCTCCTTTGGAGTCGACAGACGACAGAACACACTGGTTCTGGGAGCTTTTTATTCGACCCGTTTGGCTGCCAAACATGCACTTGGCAGGCAGACGGCACTGCAGCACTGGGGAGACCTTTTCTCCCAGTTCACCCACTGCACTGGTTATTTATACCGCGTTCATTTCAAGAAGAAGTTTATTGTTTCCAGCTTACCTGAGATTTAAGAACTTGAAGTGTTTTTTGAAGAATCTGAAACTATATTTAACCCTGTTGATCCTCGTAGAGATAAATTACATCGATTTGACATTTTATTTTATTAATCATTCAAATGATTAATGCCTTTTCCTATTTTTAAATCTTTTCCTTGATCCAGTCTGTGTTAATATGACTCTTTACAGTGTTAATGAAAAGTCCCTCCCCCCCATCTGCTGCTTGGATCCAGAATACCACGTTTGTAACTTCTGAGTCTCTGGTCCGGTGTCCTGAAGTCTCACAAAGTCACGTATCTCACGAGGGTTAGGCTAACCCAATGTGGCTAGCTGTTATGCTAGCTCCGGAGTGTTTTTAGCTCATGATTCCTAATTTTTTCCCATCTCTCCCTGCTTGAACACAGCTGATTTCTTTGAATGAGTGATGAACCGCTCCAGTAGAAAGCAGTGAAGGCTGAGGAGACATTTACACTGGTAGATTTAGGGCTTTCTGAGCAGAAACAATGCTAACGTTTTTACGGCAGTGACTTAAAACGAACACTAGGGGGTGCTAAAAACAAGCAAAACTGTAGCTTACCTAGCAGCTCAAACAGTAAATTTCTCCAAAACAGCTAAAAGTAAATAAATAATTGTGAACAATGACTTTTTTTTTTTTTTTTAATTAAGAAATTAAAACACATTTTTTACATTTCCTGCTCACCTGGTTCTTTTTTTTTTTTTTTTTTGTGCAAAATGTTGTTGTTTAAAGAATTTCTTATCTTGTAAGAAAAAAATACACAATATTTCTAATGTGTAACCTGTTTTTTTTTTTCCAGCTTTGCAAAACTTGTGTTTATCACTCAGCTCAAACTTTAACCTCCAGAACAAAAAGTCAGAGGTTAGGAAGACAAATCAACTCATTGGTGCCTCAAACAGCAGCTGAGGGATCCAGTTCCCTCCTGAGAGGACATTCAGAGCTAACGACGAACAAACAATCATCCCGTTTCTGTCACATCAGCCAGAGGACCACACAACACAAACCACACAGACCAGAATGAACTCACTCCTTATTGTCTGAAGTCAGGGGAGAAGGTTCAGAAGGTCTGGTCCTTACCTGGCCGTCTCTTTCCACTCCATCTCCTGTCCGTCCACCGACAGCAGCTCATCCAGCTCCGTAAACAGCTGCGGGGGTGCCGGGCCGTCATCTTCCTCCCCTAAGATGAAGCGGATCCTCTCAGCTGCTGGCGAGACTGTAGAGAGGAGAAAAACACTGCGATTCACAGGCTGGCACTGATGGCCCCCGTTGGGTAAGGGTTTGTGCTTCTCATCCTCAGCTGGAGGATTCTCGTTGACCTCAGGAGGAGACGGAGGAACTTTAACCTCCTCTCCTTTCTCCTCTGCATCCTCTTCCTTTTCCCCCTTCTCCTCTTGATTATTGTTGTTGGACATCTTTATAGTTTCACTGACCCCCCCTTTAACTTTCCACGTCAGCTGACCCGGGGTTTGCTGAGGAGCCTGTAAGTGACACGGGATCAGCAGAGTCCCACAGCAGCAGCAGCAGAGGCTAGACCCTCATTAGAGTCTGGGGTGGATGTGACAGCCCGTCTACGCTGCCCGAACCAGAACTTTTTGTACCAGGTAGGAGGGGGCCTTGGGGGTTTAGGGGTCCCCTCATGGACACTGTCCCCACAGCTAGCCCCTTCTCCCTCTACTCCCCCCCTCACTGTTCAAACAGGCCTTCACTATTGGTGCTGCTGCTTGGCAGGCGGCCTTGAAGCCTCATTAACAAAAAGGAAATGTTCACAAACCGGACTGTTCTTTAGCTGTGTCTTCCCTCGCTTTTGTCTTCTCGTTTGAACATTAAAAGTGTAACACAATCAAAGCAAAAACGGCTTCAGCAGGATCAACACAAACACATCAACACAATCACAGATCGTTACCATAAACTACACAATAAAAGCAGGTTTACAGGTAGACGAAATATTATTATTATCAGCAAAAGCTTCATGTATCATAGAAGTTCTGATCTATAAATTAAGTTGATGTTGGTCCAGAGGGGTGAAGAGGCTTACTGGACCTCCAGGTTTACTGGACCTCCAGGTTTACTGGACCTTCAGGTTTACTGGACCTTCAGGTTTACTGGACCTCCAGGTTTACTGGACCTCCAGGTTTACTGGACCTTCAGGTTTACTGGACCTTCAGGTTTACTGGACCTCCAGGTTTACTGGACCTTCAGGTTTACTGGACCTCCAGGTTTACTGGACCTTCAGGTTTACTGGACCTCCAGGTTTACTGGACCTCCAGGTTTACTGGACCTTCAGGTTTACTGGACCTCCAGGTTTACTGGATCTCCAGGTTTACTGGACCTCCAGGTTTACTGGACCTCCAGGTTTACTGGACCTCCAGGTTTACTGGACCTTCAGGTTTACTGGATCTCCAGGTTTACTGGATCTCCAGGTTTACTGGATCTCCAGGTTTACTGGACCTCCAGGTTTACTGGACCTTCAGGTTTACTGGACCTCCAGGTTTACTGGACCTTCAGGTTTACTGGATCTCCAGGTTTACTGGACCTCCAGATTTACTGGATCTCCAGGTTTACTGGATCTCCAGGTTTACTGGACCTCCAGGTTTACTGGATCTCCAGGTTTACTGGACCTTCAGGTTTACTGGACCTCCAGGTTTACTGGACCTCCAGGTTTACTGGACCTCCAGGTTTACTGGATCTCCAGGTTTACTGGATCTCCAGGTTTACTGGACCTCCAGGTTTACTGGATCTCCAGGTTTACTGGACCTTCAGGTTTACTGGATCTCCAGGTTTACTGGATCTCCAGGTTTACTGGACCTCCAGGTTTACTGGACCTCCACCACAGTCCAAATCACAGTGGTGCCCAAACGGATCAATACATGAGTCAGAACAGGCAAGTAGAAAAAAACGGTTAGCCACAAATATTAGATAGAATGTTTTTAAAGTAGTTTCTTAAAAATTAAATGTAAAAGCAAGACCAGGATCTGGGTCAGTTCTTCAGTAACGCTGCTGGGTTTAGTTGAGTTTCATGACCAGAGCTCAAATATCTGCTTTTGGTTCTGTTTACTACAGAGGTGTCCAAACTTTTCAACACGAGGGCCAAAATCACCAAGTGTCAAGTCCTCCAGGGCCACGAAAGTTAGAATATTTCTTAAAAGAAACAAGCAAAAATATTTTGTTCTGCTCAAAAATTCATTATAAATGCAACATTTTAATAAACAGTCTTTGCCAATACGACACAGGGATCTCGTATGTTTGACTCAATAATAAAAAGCATCAAATTGACTGGATCTGATTGGTCGACTGTTTTTAGGTTTCTACATTTAGTTCCATCCTCAGCATCAAGACCAGGATCTGGGTCTTTCTCCAGTCCTGTTGCTGGATTTAGTCAGGCTTTATGAACAGAGCTCACAAGTCTGCGTTTTGGTAAAAGTCAGTGAGGATTTGTGGTTCTTTTGACCAAGAAATAAAGTCAGAAATCTCAATATCTCTTGAATTGTCTCAATTTTTAAAAAAATATTTTGATTGAACGGAAAAATTAGCATTTAAAAAAATTTCAATTTACTTGGATTTTTTGTTTTTTGGGTCTCATGTTAGTAAAAACCTTAAAAAATGTCATAAAACGTCTCTCTGCATCAAAATCCTGCAGGAAATCTAAATTATATAACTTTTAAAATGCAGCTGAGGGCCACACAAAATCACTCTGAGGGCCACATTTGGCCCCCGGGCCGCACTTTGGACACGCCTGATTTACTAGAAATTCAATTAAAAGCAACAAATCTGCCACAAATAGGCAACGTTTTGATTGGACTTAAATCTTTTCATCAAAACCGTTTTTTAAACAACAAAGAGTATATCTGTAGCTTTAGCTATAGAAATTTTAGGGCTGTTTCAGCATATTTTTGTATCATTATTAACAATCGCTTCAACTCAGTTTTCTTTATATGTCCCTGAAAGGCGATGGATTTATGAAAGAGAAGCCAACAATACAAAGTCACAACGCTGTGCAGTTAACTTTATGTATATATGTATAGATATAGATGGATAATAATTTCTATTTATAAAAGTTATTTATAACTCCATAATAAAAACAAAAAGCTCTTAAAGGGGCAGTGCAGATTTGTGGAAGTGATTTTCTGTGCAAATGTTCTGGTGAGTCAGTATCTTACCTGCAGCATACAGAAGTACTGTTTGAAGGGAAACATGTACATGGGGTGATGAACTTTTAGGGGTAAAACTTCATCATCCGATCCAACCCAGTTTATTTTTAAAGCACTTAAAAAACTCATTACAACAACGACAGTCAAATATAAAAATGACATAAAACAGATAAACAGCACCACTGAGTTAGAAGATTACTTTAAATTTAGATTTAAAAACAGGTGAGGAGGTCTGTCTGAGTTGTAAAGGTACTGTAGTTTGCTCCAGAGTCTAGGGACCACAACTGAAAAGGTCTGAGCTCCAAGTCATCCTGTTTTTGGGACCACCAGGAGCAGCTGGTCAGCTGATCTGAGGCTCGCCGTAGAGCTGAAGCAGGTCAGAGAGCTACTAGACCATTTAGGCATCTGTAGGCCAAGAGGCGGATTTTAAAATCTAATCTGTGATGCACGAGGAGCCAATGACACAAGGAGACAATAAAAAGTCATGAAAGCGTGAGTTTTATTCTCCAGGTCCTGCCTTTGACAGAACTGGCTTAAGTTTAGAGCTATGTACTGGATAACCTGAACAACTTGTTCTGTCTGGTCCATAATAATCATAATGATCAGCCCCAGATTGACTTGTTGTTTAGTGTGTGGCTCCAGAGATCTGAGGGTTGCAGGAGGGGTTTGTGTGACTTACTGGGGCTGAATAAATGTTTTTGTTAAAGCTCAGAGTTCAGAGCCACCCAGGACTTACTGTCATCAAGACATTTCAGTAGGGCTGGATGGAGCAGGAGGGGTCTGGTGTTAGAGGCAGGTGGGAAGTCATCTGCATCACTTAAAAAAGACCCCAAGGGGAGCGGGTACAGGGAAAACAAGAGATCCAAGGAGGATTGTTGGTGTTGAACAGAAAGTTTTCAACGTCGACACAAAAACATCCGTCACTCTGGAGAGAATGAAACCGATCCTGTGCTGCACCTTTAATCCCAACCCGCTGCTCCAGACGTGGATCAGAATGACGGTCGACATCAACGCCTGCCTTAAAATCTAAACGACAACGCTTCCCGAGTCGTTTGCTAAAAAAATACTTCACAAAAAAACATTAAAAGTGCTGTTTCAGTGAAGATACTTAGACTGAAAATCCTCCACATAATTACCCAGAAAAACGGGGTAAAAAATGACATCACATCTCAGGTGTTGTGTTCAATCTGTGATGAGTTGAAAACATGACGTTAAACCATCTAATTTGCAATTATTGATTTCATCATTAAAAATGCAGAACTCAAAAGTTATTATGTTGACAGTTTTTTACACTTTTTAAACCTCCAAGCTGCTCACACAGTGAGAAGTGAGGACGGCTGTGTGGTTTGATGCTGACCTGGGATTTAAAATGAACTGTGCACCAGCAGAAACCTCCTTGGAGAGTCTAAAGATGAAGGTCTGACCATCAGGAGCTGGACACGTCACGCCTCATTCATCAGATCGTCCATTACCTTCAGTCATCGGGTCGTTTGTTTGTTCTTTTGATCGTCTGTTTATTTTTCTCATTTGTTTGTTTGTTCTTCTATTCGTTCGTTTGCTCATTAGCTTGTTTGCTCACTCCTTCATCCATTCATGGCATCAGCAGCAGGTCTGAATATTAAACGAGGTAAAGAGATGCCGTTTTCCTTCGACACACTGACGACGAGCCAGAAACGGAGCTGTAAGATTACTGGGTGGAGGATAAGCTGTCTGCTGGCACGCACACACACACACACACACACACACACACACACACACACACACTCACAGGCTGTAACTAACTTTAGGCCCTGCTCCCTGTTTAATAGCATCTTGGAGGGAATAATTTACAGTGTGCTTCACATTCAGCTGACGCTCAAATCTACAAAGACTTCGGTTGATTACAGTCAACAAAACAAGCTTTAAATACACCAACGCTTCAAACTACGAGTAGCAGCTCACAGAGAGACTGGTGTTCCATGAACGTGTGGTAAAAAGAAATAAAGGTGTAGAAGAGGAGTGAGACAGGAACAGAAAACCTGTCAGGCTGAGCTAAAGACGCTAAAAAGGTGTTTTCAGACACATGGACTGGGGCTGTGGTTGACACTGAACTCATCTTGAATTAGTCTTTACCGTATTTAAGGACATCACAACTATGATGTATATTTTCTCCCTGTTTTGTTCTAGAAGGTCTAGAAGTGGATTCTTCACGTCTCTTGTTCTCGCCTTTTTCTGTTTACTTTCCCCTCCACCCTTCTTTCTGTACACTGTCAGAAATGAAAGGACAAGAATTGTACCTTTTTTTGTCACTGGGGTGGTACCCTCAAAAGTACAGTTTTGTACCTTTAACTGCAGGGTTGTATCCTAAGGGGTACAAAAATGTACCCTTTAGGATACATATTTGTACCCTTAGGATACATATTTGTACCCTTTAGGGGAACAAATTTGTACCCTAAGGTACATGTTTGACTACTAAAAGGTACAAACTACAAAGGTAAAAATTTGTACCCCAGTTAAGGTACAAAATTGTACCTTTTGAGGATACCATTTTGACTAGTCAAACCTGTACAGCCACACTGTTGGACTTGTCCCGGCACTCAAGACATTATTCTGTTTGCTCCACAGCCGGACAGGACACACGGGGTTAAAACAATAAAAAGCACGCTGTAAAATCAGAAAAATAACTCTTATATAATGTGATTAACCTAAAATAAACCACCTGATTTAACACAAGTCCAAACAAAACGAACAAAACAAACTTCATAAATGGAACTTTGACTCGTTGTTGGACGTCTGAACGGAGCTCCCCGGGTCTCACTGTCCCACAAACATTTCATTCTAGAAGATTCACCAACATCCGAGCTCTGGTGGTGAGTCTTTCAGTTCATTCTCAATTCTATGAACCAAAAACACAGCTGACAGCTTTTACTAATGTGTATTTACGTTTTACTGTTTTCATATTCTTCTTGTTTACTTTAGAGGGAAAATATTCCTAAAACTTAAAAACTGAGTTTATTCTTAAGACCAGACAAAAAAATTCACAAAAATAAAATTCTATAACTTTAAACGAGTTGTTACCTTATTATTTGTGTACTTAATGACTTATTACTGCATTTATTGATTTATTGCTAATATATATGTTTGTTTGTTTGTTTGTTTGTATTTCTTCATTCATTTTAATTTCATGCATTTCTTTATTCACTTTTTTGAATAAAATTTAAAAATGAAAAAAGAAACTTTAAACGTGTTTTTACCTAAATATTTGTTTATATAATAATAATGTATTTCCTTATTTGTTCATTTATAATTTCATTGATTAGTTTTGTGGTTGTTTATTTTTTCCTGCATTCATTTTACTTTTATTCACTTTATTTTTTATTTGTCCACTTAATATTTATTTCCATATTCACTTCTTTGTTGTTTATTTACCTAATTATTTTTACTCGTCTACATATATGTTTATCTATTTATTCCTCCTATGTTTTTATGAATGACATCATTGTTTATCAGTTCTTTTTCCCATCTCCTTGTTGTCCAGATGCTGTAGATTCATGCCACTCAGCAAAAAGCCAAGCTGGTAACCAGTCCAGTTACTGTCCCACTCAACCAGTTGCTAAGAGAAATGTGTGAGGGGGGGTTTGGGGAGGGGGGGGGGGGTGAGTCTCAGTGCAGTGAAAGCAAAGAGGGGTGAGAGCGAGCACCAAGAGGACGGATAGAGATGAGAAATCCCATCGTTCAAATGCAATTTCAAAGCACTGTGTGCTCTAGCCAAGAGCCACGGGCACACAAAGAGGACTTTGTCCCAGCAGCAAAGGCTCATGGGATACGGGATGGAGGAAGAATGCCCGCTGCCCGGCAGAAAGCTTAGTGTGACTGCTACTAAAGGCCTGCTCAGTCTTGATATCCATCCTACACAAATATCGCCCATCTGCTCTGACCTTTCTGAGAATCACAGTAACAAATTATGAATGAGATCAAGCAGCATGTTCACGGTTTCAAACCACAGATCCCATCATAATGTCGTCTTATCCGCACAAAAAAGTACAGGAAATGTTTTCCGTGCCACAAAGTCTGGCATTCAGTATTCAGGGCAGTCAGCAGCATCATCCAGGCAGGGAACAGTTACTGGTCTGAATGCAGAATAACACCCTGAGGGAGGTTCATTCACAGCACAGTATTTATACCCAGGACATCCAGTTCTGTTGTGATAGCAGAGGTGAACATTCTGATGAGAACCTAACAAATACCAGCTGTAAGGGAAATGATCACCGACATCTGCAGGTGTCTGGAAAATCAGCTGTTTTTATACATGGTTTCAGAAGCAATAAAAACATCAAAGGAGAGAAGAATAAAGGTTCGATTCTGTAAAAAATAACTTTTATGAACTTCTGAAAATGTCCCGCTATTCAGTCTTAAGGTGTTTTATTACTTTAAATTGATTTTTCTGCCTTTTTAAAGTGTGTTTATGTGCAAAAGTCATGATAATTCCCATCTTATTGAATGCAGATAGGTTACTGAACAGCCTCTGTTCAGAGAAACTCAGTTTACATCCATCAAGACCAAAGGTCTAACTAACGACTGGTCCGAGAACAACTGTAACGCTGTAGTGCTAAAACACCTCTGACTGCATACATTTCACACGTTTTTCACCTTCACACTCCCGTTGTTTTTGCATTACAAGGTTATTTCTAATGAAAGTTCCTGAAGGACTCGATCCGTGGATGCTCCAGAACAGGGGTCTGTGGGTCATTTGGTATCAGGACTGAATAAAAATTATTTTATTGATTTATTTTATCGCATCTGACAGATTCAGCCTGGACACCAGAAAGTTACGTCATGGTGTTAAGCTCGCAGGCCGTGATCACCTACTGACAAGCTGCCGAGTGAGCTTAGCAGCCCGTTGTATTCTTTACTTCCTGTTGCAGAGCGCTGCTAAAGAGCGCTGCTAGGGAGCGCTGCTAAAGAGCGCTGCTAAAGAGCGCTGCTAGGGAGCGCTGCTAGGGAGCGCTGCTAGGGAGCGCTGCTAGGGAGCGCTGCTAAAGAGCGCTGCTAGGGAGCGCTGCTAGGGAGCGCTGCTAGGGAGCGCTGCTAAAGAGCGCTGCTAGGGAGCGCTGCTAGGGAGCGCTGCTAGGGAGCGCTGCTAGGGAGCGCTGCTAGGGAGCGCTGCTAAAGAGCGCTGCTAAAGAGCGCTGCTAGGGAGCGCTGCTAAAGAGCGCTGCTAGGGAGCACTGCTAGGGAGCGCTGCTAGGGAGCACTGCTAGGGAGCGCTGCTAGGGAGCGCTGCTAAAGAGCGCTGCTAAAGAGCGCTGCTAGGGAGCGCTGCCAGGGAGCGCTGCTAGGGAGCGCTGCTGAGGAGCACTGCTAAAGAGCGCTGCTAGGGAGCGCTGCTAAAGAGCGCTGCTAAAGAGCGCTGCTAGGGAGCGCTGCCAGGGAGCGCTGCTAGGGAGCGCTGCTGAGGAGCACTGCTAAAGAGTGCTGCTAGGGAGCGCTGCTAAAGAGTGCTGCTAGGGAGCGCTGCTAAAGAGCGCTGCTAGGGAGCGCTGCTAAAGAGCGCTGCTAGGGAGCGCTGCTAAAGAGTGCTGCTAGGGAGCGCTGCTAAAGAGCGCTGCTAGGGAGCGCTGATAAAGAGCGCTGCTAGGGAGCGCTGCTAGGGAGCGCTGCTAAAGAGCGCTGCTAGGGAGCGCTGCTAAAGAGCGCTGCTAGGGAGCGCTGCTAAAGAGTGCTGCTAGGGAGCGCTGCTAAAGAGCGCTGCTAGGGAGCGCTGCTAAAGAGTGCTGCTCAAGAGCGCTGCTCAAGAGCGCTGCTCAAGAGCGCTGCTCAAGAGCGCTGCTAGGGAGCGCTGCTAGGGAGCACTGCTAAAGAGCGCTGCTAGGGAGCGCTGCTAGGGAGCGCTGCTAGGGAGCGCTGCTAAAGAGTGCTGCTAGGGAGCGCTGCTCAAGAGCGCTGCTAGGGAGCGCTGCTAAGGAGCACTGCTAAAGAGCGCTGCTAGGGAGCGCTGCTAAAGAGTGCTGCGAAAGAGTGCTGCTAAAGAGCGCTGCTAAAGAGCGCTGCTAAAGAGCGCTGCTAAAGAGCGCTGCTAAAGAGCGCTGCTAAAGAGCGCTGCTAGGGAGCGCTGCTAAAGAGCGCTGCTAGGGAGCGCTGCTAGGGAGCGCTGCTAAAGAGCGCTGCTAGGGAGCGCTGCTAAAGAGTGCTGCTAGGGAGCGCTGCTAGGGAGCGCTGCTCAAGAGCGCTGCTAGGGAGCGCTGCTAAAGAGCGCTGCTAGTGAGCGCTGCTAAAGAGTGCTGCGAAAGAGTGCTGCTAAGGAGCACTGCTAGGGAGCGCTGCTCAAGAGCGCTGCTAAGAAGCGCTGCTAAGGAGCGCGGCTAAAGAGTGCTGCTAAAGAGCGCTGCTAAGAAGCACTGCTAGGGAGCGCTGCTAAAGAGCGCTGCTAAAGAGTGCTGCTAAGGAGCACTGCTAGGGAGCGCTGCTAGGGAGCGCTGCTAAAGAGCACTGCTAGGGAGCGCTGCTAAAGAGCGCTGCTAAGGAGCACTGCTAAAGAGCGCTGCTAAAGAGCGCTGCTAAAGAGCACTGCTAAAGAGCGCTGCTAAAGAGCGCTGCTAAGGAGCACTGCTAGGGAGCGCTGCTAAGGAGCACTGCTAGGGAGCGCTGCTAAAGAGCGCTGCTAAAGAGCGTTGCTAAGGAGCACTGCTAGGGAGCGCTGCTAGGGAGCGCTGCTAAGGAGCGCTGCTAGGGAGCACTGCTAAAGAGCGCTGCTAAAGAGCGCTGCTAAAGAGCGTTGCTAAGGAGCACTGCTAAAGAGCGCTGCTAGGGAGCGCTGCTAAGGAGCGCTGCTAGGGAGCGCTGCTAGGGAGCACTGCTAAAGAGCGCTGCTAAAGAGCGCTGCTAAAGAGCGCTGCTAGGGAGCGCTGCTAGGGAGCGCTGCTAGGGAGCGCTGCTAAAGAGTGCTGCTAGGGAGCGCTGCTAGGGAGCGCTGCTCAAGAGCGCTGCTAGGGAGCACTGCTAGGGAGCGCTGCTAGGGAGCGCTGCTCAAGAGCGCTGCTAGGGAGCGCTGCTAGGGAGCACTGCTAGGGAGCGCTGCTAGGAAGCGCTGCTAAAGAGCGCTGCTAGGGAGCGCTGCTAAAGAGTGCTGCTAAAGAGTGCTGCTAAGGAGCACTGCTAGGGAGTGCTGCTAAAGAGCGCTGCTAGGGAGCGCTGCTAAAGAGCGCTGCTCAAGAGCGCTGCTAAGGAGCACTGCTAGGGAGCACTGCTAGGGAGCGCTGCTAAAGAGCGCTGCTAAAGAGCGCTGCTAAAGAGTGCTGCTAAACAGCGCTGCTAAAGAGCGCTGCTAGGGAGCGCTGCTAGGGAGCACTGCTAAAGAGCGCTGCTCAAGAGCGCTGCTAGGGAGCGCTGCTAAAGAGCGCTGCTCAAGAGCGCTGCTAAAGAGCGCTGCTAAAGAGCGCTGCTAAGGAGCACTGCTAAAGAGCACTGCTAGGCAGCACTGCTAAAGAGCGCTGCTAAAGAGCACTGCTAAAGAGTGCTGCTAAAGAGCGCTGCTAAAGAGCGCTGCTAAAGAGCGCTGCTAAAGAGTGCTGCTAAAGAGTGCTGCTAAAGAGTGCTGCTAAAGAGCACTGCTAAAGAGTGCTGCTAAAGAGCGCTGCTAAAGAGCACTGCTAAAGAGTGCTGCTAAAGAGCGCTGCTAAAGAGCACTGCTAAAGAGTGCTGCTAAAGAGTGCTGCTAAAGAGCGCTGCTAAAGAGCACTGCTAAAGAGTGCTGCTAAAGAGTGCTGCTAAAGAGCACTGCTAAAGAGTGCTGCTAAAGAGTGCTGCTAAAGAGCGCTGCTAGGGAGCGCTGCTAAAGAGCTCTCATACAGCCACAGATAACACACATGCTACAGAACTTATCTGCCAGCACACAAAGAACGTTGGGGACCACTGATCCAGAACACAGACATTTCGCTGCTTTATGCTTTTAAATAACCACAGAATTCTCTTTAAATAACCATGTAACATGAGATTCACTTCTTTCACTTCTTTCTTTGTTGAGTTGCTGAATACAGACACAACAATCAGATGAAAACGTGAACATGGAGAGCTAAAAAAAAACAACATTCTGATAGATGTCATGTAATAGAAGAACAGCAGGAGTCCCAATAAAGAGCCTTGAGGAACACCAAACTTAAATAATTTGTTATTTCAAATTAGAGAATTAACAAACAAAATAATTCATCAATGCCAACAAAAAATTATGATGTCAAACAGACTGCAGCAGTGATCTATATGCTAAATATTGTTAGCATAGGTGTTAAAGGATTCAAAAGTACAACAAAAATACCTGTTTTCTTTTTTATGTTATTTGCAACCTAAAAAATGTTTAAAGATAATAACAGGAGGTCTAAAAGTGATGGACAACTCAATAAGGAAAAGATAATAACCTTCATCTAAAAGCATCTATTTATCTCAGTCACAACCTATGACTGCAAAATTACAGTCAGAACTCCTCAAGGTTTCCATCAGAAGGAGCTTAAATACAGTTTTTAATGTCATCACGAGAGACAATAAGAGGAAGAGCCACGATCTCAGCGTTTCATCTAACTATGAAACCCCTTCAGATGAGAGTTTAACAGACTCAAGTCTCCAAGTGTTTTAAAAAAAACATTCTGGCTCTTTAACTGAGTAAAGCAGCAAATAAAAGAAGGATTTCAGTTCATTCATAAAACTAATAAATGCTTGTGATGATAAAGAGCCTGAAATATCTTTTCCAGGAGTCAAAAGTTATGGATTTTATTAGAATGTTGGGTCTTTTTAGGTTATTTGTAGCAGAGAAAGAAGCTAGAATAGTTGCAGAAACAAACATGAACTGATGCTAAATGCAGAATTTAAACTGTTCAACTGACCAGAGAGTGAATAGCACAAATACCACAAAAACTACAAGTCCCAGAATGCACTGGGGCAGCTGCCCCTTCCCAAACAGAGCAACCCCAAACAGCAAAACCTTCAATCAGAGAAATGAAAAATGTAAATTCCTAAAATAAAAATGGCAGAGCTGCTGAAACAAGCTGCCGTCCCAGGCAGCGCCATTTCAGAACGAATAACTTTCAGTTCCACATGCAGGCAGTTCAGATGATCTGTGAGGTCAGCAGAACAGAAACGTGACTAAATACTTCTCTGAGATGGAAATGTTCCAAAGGTCACGGGAGTCGACTGATTGATGCGCCGTTATTCTAAAACCTTTACGTCCCGACCCCAGGTTCAGGCTTTTATCAGAGCCACAGTGTCTGCTTCATTTTATGTTTATCTTTATTGTTTATTTGTATTTCTCATGTATTTTTTCATTTTATAAATGTTACATTCTTAGAGATATAAGGTTTTTACCCAACGTGTACATTTGGATTTACAATGAGGGATACTTTTAACTCGTTTTGCCTCTTCTAAGCTTTTTTTCAAAAGAAATAATCAGGAAAAAAGTGTAGAAGGAATGAGACAATAGATTTTTTATAATAATACATATTGTAAAAATGGTCAAATTTCTGTAAACATTTTCTTTTAAACCATGAGGAATTTATGTCTCCTTTTTTAAAGATTGATTGAATGTGGACCAATTTTATTTTTGACACCCCTGACATAGAATCAAGAAAAAAAAACTGCCCAAAAACTTTTGTACGTTTTAAACGGTCTGGATTTGTCCAAATATTTCCATCCTCACAACACAACCTGAACTAGTAGAAGTATGTTCACAAAGTCAAAGTAAATCAAAGCTTGTACTCTCTGGATTTGGGAAATTAAACCTATTTCAGTCCAAGCAAATAATCTGTGTAATCCACTTAGAGAGAACAACTGATCCTAGAGAAAAAGATGGGAAAGGGATTGAATAAAGGACACAGTCATCAAAACGAAGAGGGGTCAAATAGCAGCCCAGTGGACACACATGTAACCCCGCAGCGTCCATCTGACTAAACAAGAGGATCTCGGTCCAGACAGGCGAGGGCCTTCCCTCCAGGGCGGCCATGTTTCCCAGGGAGAGGGAGATGCAGTGAATCGCAGCGGGGCTGAAGGTGTGCTGCTCGGAGTGTCTGCCTAGCTGACCGCTTTGATGGCGTTTCCTAAGAACCTGCTCATCTGTACTCAGCCCAATGTCCTTTGTGTGTATGTGTGTGTGTGTGTGTGTGTGTGTGTGTTTGCGTATGTGTGCTTTTTATGGGGGAGGGATGGGAATGTGGTTTATGTGGGGTCATTTTAACTTGTTAAGCACCTTGAGTTACAGTTTTTTTCTGTATGAAAGGCGCTTTATAAATAAAGATTATTATTATTATTATTATTATTACCAACAGATGGCTGCAGAATTTTAGACTTAACTCTATAAATGTTCATACAATAATGTGATTTAACAAAAGATGCAAAAATACAAACGGAGAATATGTTAACGGACAAAAACACTGTGGATTTGTAGGGAAAAAAATAGAGGATGTCAGGACGCTTCTTGTTCTATCCTAGTACGATTGCTGTGTTCACGCCTGCACAAACGAACTGAACCAAAGGGAAAACAGACTAAAAAGGACTAAATACTGAAGCTATGAAAGATCCCTCTTTTCAGCTAAATGACCTGAAGCTATCTGGACTTTTTTTTAATGATTCTAGGAGAAGTTAATCTTCTCATCCACGGAGCTTTCTAAACCAAAATGAAAAGCAAGAATGATTAAAAGAAGTCCAGCTGACTGACTCAACCTGCTAAGACGTCCCGAACGACAAGAGGATTCGCCCCAACAGACTGAAAAGACTAAAAATCATTGTGATTATTAGTGTTGCATGGATGGATGGATGGATGGATGGATGGATGGATGGATGGATGGATGGATGGATGGATGGATGGATGGATGGGGTTGAAACCAGACCCAGTCGGGACACACGATTGGCTAAAATGTCCCATTATTATAATATTTTAACCATTGCCGTAACCAATAAACCTGTAATCTTTTCTAAACAGCTCAATCTGACTAAACGGCGTACTGGAGTCTGTTTACACACAATAAGAACAAGCGGACCTCCACAGTGTGATGCATTCAGTCAACCTGCACCTCATTAACACCTTCACTTCATGAAAGACTTTCACAACAGCAGCTACGTTCATATTCATAATCCACAAACGCCCGTATGGTCCGAGTGTTGACAAGACGTGAGCGTTCACTCGTTCACGTTGAGTTTTCCCTGAATGACCTTTTCCTAATGTTTCTGTAAACAAAGAGAGGTGTTTATTTAGAGTCCTGGTGACACGCAGCCTGACATCACTGAGGTGTCTTAAAAATGGTTTTCTTCCACTTTGTGCAAAACAAATTTTTTTAAAAGGACATCTTGTC
The DNA here is from genome assembly GCA_006937965.1 of Callopanchax toddi. Lineage (NCBI taxonomy): Eukaryota > Metazoa > Chordata > Actinopteri > Cyprinodontiformes > Nothobranchiidae > Callopanchax > Callopanchax toddi. The sequence continues at coordinate 548,999 of SSNR01000139.1, read as the reverse complement.
CACCTTACTACCTTAGCATCCATGTTTTATCCAAATATCATAGATTTATTTATAACTCACAAGCAACAAGGGACACTGAAGAATAACTGCATAGTTTCACCCTGAATCCTGATGAGATTAAACAAAATGTGAAGTCAACTTCTGGTCATAAAGTAAGACAACTTTATTATGAAGAGTTAGCCTGTTAGCTCAAAGTTAGCCAGTTACCTCAGAGATAGCCTGTTAGCTCAGAAATAGAATGTTAGCGCAGAGTTAGAATGTTAGCTCAAAGTTAAAATGTTAGCTCAGAGTTAGCCAGTTAGCTCAGAGTTAGAATGTTAGCTCAGAGTTAGAATGTTAGCTCAGAGTTAGCCAGTTAGCTCAGAGTTAGAATGTTAGCTCAGAGTTAGCTAGTTAGCTCAGAGTTAGAATGTTAGCTCAGAGTTAGCTAGTTAGCTCAGAGATAGCCTGTTAGCTCAGAGATAGAATGTTAGCTCAGAGTTAGAATGTTAGCTCAGAGTTAGCTAGTTAGCTCAGAGTCAGCCTGTTAGCTCAAAGTTAGAATGTTAGCTCAGAGTTAGCCAGTTAGCTCAGAGTTAGCCTGTTAGCTCAAAGTTAGAATGTTAGCTCAAAGTTAGAATATTAGCTCAGAGTTAGCCTGTTAGCTCAGAGTTAGAATGTTAGCTCAAAGTTAGCCAGTTAGCTCAGACTTAGCCCATTAGCTCAGAGTTAGCCTATTAGCTCTCAGTTAGCCTATTAGCTCAGAGTTATCCTGTTAGCTCAGAGTTAGCCTGTTAGCTCAGAGTTAGCCAGTTAGCTCAGACTTAGCCTATTAGCTCAGAGTTAGCCTGTTAGCTCAGAGTTAGCCTGTTAGCTCAGAGTTAGAATGTTAGCTCAGAGTTAGCCAGTTAGCTCAGAGTTAGCCTGTTTGCTCAGAGTTAGAATGTTAGCTCAGAGTTAGCTAGTTAGCTCAGAGTTAGCCTGTTAGCTCAAAGTTAGAATGTTAGCTCAGAGTTAGCCAGTTAGCTCAGAGTTAGCCTGTTAGCTCAAAGTTAGAATGTTAGCTCAGAGTTAGAATGTTAGCTCAAAGTTAGAATGTTAGCTCAGAGTTAGCCTGTTAGCTCAGAGTTAGAATGTTAGCTCAGAGTTAGCCAGTTAGCTCAGACTTAGCCCATTAGCTCAGAGTTAGCCTATTAGCTCTCAGTTAGCCTATTAGCTCAGAGTTAGCCTGTTAGCTCAGAGTTAGAATGTTAGCTCAGAGTTAGCCAGTTAGCTCAGACTTAGCCTATTAGCTCAAAGTTAGCCTGTTAGCTCAGAGTTAGCCTGTTAGCTCAGAGTTAGAATGTTAGCTCACAGTTAGCCAGTTAGCTCAGAGTTAGCCTGTTAGCTCAGAGTTAGAATATTAGCTCAGAGTTAGCCTATTAGCTCAGAGTTAGAATGTTAGCTCAGAGTTAGCCAGTTAGCTCAGAGTTAGCCAGTTAGCTCAGAGATACTGAACTCGTGAACGCCTGTGCAGCCTGTATACAGCAGCAGCTCTTCCTAGAGCTGCACGGGAGGTGCTGCACCGATTTGCGGTGGATTTTATGAAATATTTACAGCTTGGGGGAAAACAGTACATGGCTCGAGGGCCAGAAGTACCTAGGATTTAGAAGATGCATATACATAAAAATGAAAATAATCATTTTAAATTGATCACAGTAATTCTGATTACCTTTAGTGCAAATGTAGCCAGAAGAACGAACTGTAATCAAAATATATAAATCATTTTAAAACCATAACTGAAAAACAGCTGATGTTCTTTAGTCCTTTCTTCCTGCTGCTGTCAATAAAGTACCTACGTAACTTTTGCTCAGAATACATTTTTAATAAATAATAAATAAATAAAAACATATTCAAAGGTTGCAGCAAGAGACAACTTAAAGTTACAAACAACAACGTGTCTCAGTCAGTCAACAATCATTCATTCAGCCATTCTAGATGCAAAGTAAACCAGTGAGTCATCAAGTATCTCTGTATTTGTGTCTAAGATTCTCATAAAACAACCTCTTTTTGCTTGATTTGCACCCTGACAATAAAACCACATTAGATTTGATAGGACATTTTTCACTAATAATACTTTCACAATTGTTGTGTAATCTGATAAAAACAGATTTTTTGTACGGTTTTTCCCACATGAAATATTATTATTGTTGTGAGAAGATTTTCAGGAGAAAACTGAACTGATTCTGTGGCTTTTAAGACGTAAAATCAGACAGATAAACACAGCGAGACCCAAACAGACGGGTATCAGCACCAGTCGACTGCATCTAAGCATCCATTACGTCGCAAAAAAATTCACTTTTTAGTCAAAAACAGACTCAGCAGAAGCTATTTCTGTCCACCAAGTGGACTCAGCAACACTGCTGGGTCACAGGAAGTTAGAGGGGTTTGTTTTTGTGGAAAAGAGAGCAGCTTTCAGCAGAGACGGACATGAATCCTAATCAGCCTTGACGTGGAGTCCATCAGAACTTACTGAGAGGTTTGAGGATGCTGTTGCTGGCCTCGTCGTTGTTTTCTGTGTCCGACTTGTCAAAGGGGCTCTCCGTCAGCCTCTCCTTCCTGTCCTTGTGGCCGGTTCTCCGGCGGTGGCGCCTCCGACGTCGAGAGCTCTTGGGCACATGCACGCCGATGTAGATGGTGTGATGGCCTGCAGAAAGCAACAGAAAGAGGTGAATTCTGACACACAACCTGATCAATCCAGATGCAAATGATGACCTAATGATCAGAGTGTAATGATGAATCTAATCTCAGCCATTGAGATGTCTGGGACAGCGGAGCGGAGCAGGGTTATAAAGGTAGCCACACACTGTCAAAACAAATATTTGGAGAGAAAATAAAGTATCACATAAGAGTGAAGACGTCATGACTGCCCGCTCGACTACATCCCTGCTTTATGTTGACACAACGGGACATAATGGTCAGCTGGTTCAGGGTCAAAGCTTTTATGTTTTTATTGGTTTTGTTAGGCTGCAAATTTCACCAGGTCCCTCTTGAAAAACATCAATTAATCTCTCTGCTGTCGTTAGAAAGCAAACCTGGAATTCACTCATAAATAACTTTATGACATTTAATTATTGATGTCTGTATGGAAATCCATCTACGCACGCCAGATCGTTGGATTACATTAGTCCACAGTGTTGTTCGCAAACAAATTTAAACTAATGTTAACTTTTAAGTTAACAAGGCTGAGTTTTACTTGATGAACTTGAACTGAGCATCAATGAAAACCTTTAAAGTGGCGTTTGGGTCATTCTGGAGTGTCCTTCTAATCTACAGTAAAGACCACACCCACTGGTGACATCACTCAAAGTAGAACTAAAAACAGGAAGTAGCCGTTTTTCCCCAAAACTTTATTTAAATGAACAACAACAGTAATAATATAGATGCATATCAATATACAAGAAGGAAGTAGTCCTCTGACCAGAGCAGTACTCATGGCTAGTCAGATCAGGAGAGACGCTGCTGCAGATCAGTGACAAATTAGCAACAAATTTTCTGATATTTAAAACAAATCCTGCACAAAAACGTCCTGCTGAGGCGTTAGCATGCTATGTTGGTAAACCTCTATAATTTTGCATGAAGCAGTTTATTTTGTTTCGACCTAACAACGTCTGAATCACTACTATACTGTACACCACTGCAGCAGCATCAACACCATTAGCTAAACAAACGGTCTCATGCAAAGTTGTAGATGTTTACTAACAGCTAATATAGTGTTCTAATGCATAAGGATGCATGACTCACTGCATCTTTTATACGCTTCATGTTGTTGCAAATTACAGGGTATATTCAGGAATCTTGAAGTTCAATTCAAGACCTTTTCAAGACTTTTTCAAGACCGTCTCAATATTTTTTAATACCTCACCGACATTCTGGTTATGCGGCAGCGTTTACCGAGATTCTCTTCCGTCTTAGCATTTCGGCGCGTTCGTAATACTCACCGGGAACACCAGAGCGTACATTGTGCTTTTGAACTTCTGCACCGCCCGCCCTGGTGCTCTGAGAGAAGGATTACTAACGCACCCTTTGTTTCCCGTTCTTTTTTAAATGTAAATGACTACATTCACACACGTTTACAATGTTTTTGGGACATTAAATTCAGAATTTTTTTTTTTTTGTTCCAAAATGTAAGACTATAAAGCCGTGATCAGACTTTTTAATACTTTATAAGGGTCTTGAATTTCCCAAAATTGATTTATCACCTTTTAATACTTTTCAAGACTCCGCGGATGCCCTGAATCAACATCTTTAAGGTATCTCCTGTGGTTTGGACTTCTGACTCCAGCTGGACCATTTCACCTTGTTTACTGACAACCGTTGCTTTACGACTGTTGCTGTGCGCCTCAGACCTTTCGTCTTGTTGTCTGGTGAAACATAATGTTTCCTGCAGATTAATGCTTTCTTCTAGAATCATACTTTTCCAAGCATAATTAAAAAACCAAGGAGGAATGTTCATCTCTACGACAGACGATGAAAAGTTAACTTTTGAAAAAGTTCACTAAGAAAAAAAAAGAGCTACGTGGTTTCAAAGAAAAAGAAAAGGACGATGGCATTAGGTCAAACTGACTGAAAATGAGTCAAATTTGGAAAATATCAAACCTAAAAACCAGCAGGAAGAGAAACTTCTTGAACTTAATGAAATACTTCTGTCATTTTGCAGCGACAATACTCATTACTCCGACCTGCAGCAGTGTCTCTCCTGATCTGACTAGTGTTGCTCCGGTCAGAGGACTACGTCCTGTTTCTATAGGCTCTGCCTGCTTTGAGTGATGTCATCGATGCGTGTGGTCCTTCCTGTGGATAAATGACTGATAGATCGTCACTTTAAAATGAGCCAAATGTTCCTTTAAAGACCTGAATGGATGATGGTTGTGGATATCAGCCATTTCAAAATGACAATAATCTGTAGTTCTGTTGACTTATTATAATTTAGCTGAATATTTTTGTTTTCAGGCTGCATTTTAAATGTTTAAAAGAATCTTTATATGTGAATAAAAAATGCTCCTCTTTGTGTGGAGGGTCTCCTTCTGGATCAGGTCGAGTAGAGCTGAGCCAAGCACGGACCATGACCCAACCAGGAAGTGTCTGGATCCCGCAACACCACAAACAATGAGCTGATTAAAGGCACAATGGCTTTCCTTATCCCGCTGAAAAACAATGCCTCGTTTTTTGTGTTGTTTGCTTTGGGGTTCATCAAAATTCACCGACACTAGCGGATCACCACATTAAGCTAGCGCTGAGGACTTCAAATGTTTTATTTCTGCTAAATATCTAAAAGGATGGATCCCAACTGGGCAGATCCCATTAAGATGTATCCAATCAGGATGGTTTTGATCAGAACTGGCATTCATAGTTACGGTGATGTAAAAAAAGGTGACAGAAGCAAAACAAACTTAGAGGTGAAGAATCAAACCCACAGCTGAGAACCAACCAGCATCACCCACATCAGAACTTTGACCCAGCTGGGTTTTGGTTCAACAGAGATGGCACCTGTCCATGTTTAGGTAAAAATAAAACTCAAGATCGAACAAAGCAAAGGCCAGCAGCAGCAGCATCTTCACAAAAACATTTAAAGCTAAAACTATTGATCCAAAGAAAAAGACTGTTTCTCTGGAGCAGTTCTGTCCGTTTGGAGAATCAGGAAGTGAGAATTATTAAAGATGATTTGTCTTAAAGTCAACTTTCTAAGCGTCACATGAAGAGTTTTTACACCACTTTAGTTTTGCGTGAGACATTTGTTTATATTGTTTCTCATTCAGCGTTTATGAAATCATCGAAAAGACAAAAGGCCAACAAAAACCAGCTTACGCCTCAAGTGACGAGGTGTAAAGATTTTTATCATGGAGTCAAACTGCCAGGAAGGTTTTAAGTTTTTCAGACGTGAAAACTCACTGTTAAACGGTTTCTGCTGTTTATTTATTACTTCTAGATCTGTTCTGAGGATAAAGAGTTTTTAGATCGCATTTTGTTGGATTATGCAGAAAAATGTGTTGCATCCAACCCTGAAACTCAGAACTCTAGTAAACATGTTATTATTAATAAAGTGGCAAAAAAAAAAGATCTGGTCACACTGTACAAGAAAAGAAGCTGTTAAAAAAACAATGAAGAAGGTGCACTTAGAGCAGGGTGATGAAGGAGAAGGATAAATAAATAGTCAAGGAGCCAGACAGGAAGATTTGCACGTTGCCTGAGCAGCTTTGTGAAACAACTTCCTGTTCTCTTTTTTTTTTTTTTTTTTTTTTTTGGGGGGGGGGGGGGGGGGGG
>SSNR01000139.1:502745-542693 GCA_006937965.1 Callopanchax toddi | reverse complement strand
GGGGGGTAGATGAAGAACTTCTTTGAGGCTGCCTGTAAGAACACACTGAATTAAATGAAAGCCGCCTGCTTTCTGAGACGTTTGTTTAGCTCACTAGATTTCTGAGCAGAGGCAAAAACTCCAGCCAGGTCCCCTGGAAACACAGATGCTGGTCCTGGGGGGGGTGGCAACACGCCACAGGGACCGACAGCCTGCCAGGACCTGGACCGACTCTAAATATACAGATAAATCTAAAGAGACGTATAAATTTATCTGTCTGATTCTTTATCTGCAAATAAAGAATCAGACTTCTGCAGGTTAAAGCAGCCTGATAAATAAAAGTTCTGTGGACTTTAACAAAAGCAGCTCCCTGTGAGGGATTACGTAACTCATGCTGGAGGAGGTTCATAATGTTTAAAAGGACCAGAGTCTGTCTGTAGTGGCACAGAAACAGCCGCCAGGTCGACCACCTGGTAGCACCACCAGTTCCTATGCATCCAATCAATTTAACCAAAAAACTTTCTTTAAATATTGGGATGTTTGAATAAAAACTTATTTTTTTATTACCTTAATATAATATGTTTGACCTACACTGTAAAGAAAAATGTAATTTTTACAGTAAAAACCTGGCAGCTGTGGTTGCCAGAAAAATTCAGTAAAAAATCCTGTGAACCGTAAACATTTTGACTGAACAAACCGTGTTTACCACAGTAATACAGACGCCTTGGAGCTACAGATGAAAAGGTTCTGTCTCCTTTGGCTTTTCATCTGGATTATTTCTAGGGCCGGGAATCGATTAAAATAAATTAACTAATGAATCGCAAATCTGAAAAAAACTTAATCGCATTTAATCGCTTCTTTTCAGAAAAAAGAAATTACATGCAGTTTAAAATGTTCATCCATGAAATATGCCAAAATGTTTTAAAAATCATTTTTTCATGCTTTTATAATTGATGAAAAGATGCATTTAAATTGCATTTCAGTTCAAAACACTTGAAAAACAAAATATCCCTGACTAAAACTGGACAGATCCTAAATACAGTACTTTATACATCTATTTGTTCATTTTATGTACAATTTCAGAAGGGTATTGTTTTAAAATAGTAATAAAAGATTTCCAACATGTGGAAACACTATGAGAGAATCATTTTTTGCAGTGTTCAAACTGACCCACGGTCTGACTCGTTTTCAATGAGGGGTCCGAGTCAGGTCTCTGTTGTTTATAGTCTGGGAATGGGATCGCCTCGGTCCGGTACTGGTTTTACTTTTCAGATAGGGGTAGGGTCTGGTTTCTCGTACCGAGCCGAACTGACACCTCCGCTCGGACCTTTGTGTCAGACCGGGACTCACTGGAGCCGTAACACCTGCTCCCTGCTGAACTGAACCGGACCGGACGGCGAGAAAGGAGCAGGAATAAACCTAAAGGCTAGAGACCGTCCAGTGTCACCACTGATTACTTTCGGTTTTCACGGTGGAAAGAGCGGAGAGTTCAGCGAACGGGTAGACCGGTGAACTGATGACATCCGAAGAAGCGGATGGGGCGGGCTGGACCCATACGAATGATACAAGGGAGGATATTGACACGGGCTGGGAGCTGTCTGAGTCTGGGCAGCAGGAAATCAGGCTGACAAGTGCTCCGCCTTGCTTCAAACACAAGTTGCGTTAATTGCGTTTTTTTTTTTACGCGTTACTTCTTTCAAATTAATCAAGCATTATTAATGCGCTAAAGTCCTGGCCCTAATTACCGGTATTTCATCTAATTATTTCATCTAATTATGATTTGTTCAGTAAACTTTTTTACATGTGCACAGTATTTTTTACAGAATTATTCTGGCAACCACAGCTGCCAGTTTTTTTACTGTAAAAATTACTTCTTTATTTTTTACAGTGTATTATTAAATTTCTTTATATTTTAACCCCTTTTGCCCCAAATAGAATTTTTTAAAAAACATATTTTTCTTGGTGTGGACATTAACCCTTTAACTGCTACACCAGGAAAGTGCAGAGGTTTTTAATTTTTTTATAGTCTGGGGCAAAAGGGGTATAATACAATATAAATCAACAATATATTATTAATATTAATGTGAGATAATAGTTTAACTTCTTATTGAATCATTTTTTTCATATTTTGGGGATTTTTTTGTTAGTTTTCAGTGAATGAATGAACGAAGCAAATGACCTGATAGTTGTAGTTTAACAAGACTTTGTCTTTTTACATGTAGTGTATATATAATAATGATTATTATTATAACTATTATTATATTATTGTTAGTATTATTAATATTGTCTACTTTTAAAACTGCCTCTTTCAAACATCATAGTAGAATTTTAAAAAATATATTAAATAAATAAAATGACCAGAAATCAGACAATTTCAACACGTTGGAAAAACCTAAATAAAAGGTTTAGGTGTTTCTCTCAACTCTAAACATAATAAAAAAATATTTTAAATGTTTAATCTGTTACTCACACTGCTACACAGTTATTTTACCATATTAATTAAAATAATAATAATAATAATAGTTACATTACAAAACGATTTTCAGCTCTAATAGATACAATGAGAATAATAATTTTTTGACTATTTTAATAAATTTAATTGAGAGCTGAACTGTTCTCTACCAGTTATTGTATATTTAAACCAGTTTACCTCTTAATTATCAACTAGTGGGCAGTAATTACGTTTGTCTTTGTTGTCTAGTCGGTCTCTGAGGGGATTAGTGATGTAAACACAGGATCACATGACCTCTGTTCCACATCTTCATCATGCCAGCTCGCTAAATAGGTGAGCCGAGAGGCGTACATGCAGGACGGGAGCCAACTGGCAAACTACAAGAGTCTAAACGTCACCGCCGCTGCTTTTATCAATGACAGCTTTTCCTATGAAGATCAGATATGATTTAAAATAACAAAAACTACAACATTATTGATTTTTACCATCAGGGAAGTAGTTTGTGGAGGACAAACTGCCATGACTATGTAATATATGACATTTTCTATGCTGGCTTGATTAATTTTAATGAAACTCTCAGACAGTAATAATTAGATGAATACCTGATTCATCTTTAGGGTTAACCCCATTCAAGATGGCCGAGATGTATTACCAGCTGTTTACTCACCACTGTGTACTTTTGTTGTTTTAAAGTGTCTCAGAAGCCATCTTGGGTATCAGGCCAACTTATTTGATTTGTCTTTTTACAAGGAAACATAAACGTTACATTCTGGGAAGCTTTTGCCACCTGATGCATGAGTTAAATTACAAATGAAACTTTAATTACAAGGGATCAGTGGTCAATCCATTGTAGTTAACTTCACCTGTGTGCAAAATCTTTGAATTCAAACAGTTAATAATGTAGTAAATCTGATCTGTTCATTGTTTTTATTGTATTTATGTTGTTGCTCTCCTGAACAGAATTCTTTGTTAACAAAACCTTTGATTTCAATAGGATTCACCTGGTTTATTAAAGGTTTAATTCTATTATATAAAATGTAGTTTGAAGCAAGGCGAAACACTTGTCAGCGTGATTTCCTGCTACCCCGACGCACAGATCAGACCTTGACGCAGCCTGTGTGTGAATTCAGAGACTGCATCCTTCGGAGGACCCAGCCTACCCCACCCACTTCGGATGTTATCAGTCCACACGCTTCACCTGCCTACCCGGTCGAGGTAAACTCGGCCTTCCGCTCCTTCTACCGCAAAAACCAAAAGTAATCGGCTGTGAAATTGGACGGTTTCTAGCCTTTAGATTTATTCCTGCTTCTTCCTCGCCGTACGGTCCGGTTCGGATAAAGACCTGACCCGGATCCTGCATTGAAGTGAAGGCAGAAGTGTATAATATTATTATTATTACTTTAAAACAATACCCTTCTGTCCAATTTTAGTAAGGGATATTTTTTGTTTTTCAACAGTTTTGAACTGAAATGCTATTTAAATTGTTTTTTTTTTTTTGGTTTTTTTTTTTTGGGGGGGGGGGGGGTTGAGAAATTAAAGGAGCTTGAGTTTACAGTATTAAAGTTCAGGTCTATTATTTGATTCTGTCCCCCACTAAAATCATTTTAAATAAAAAAAATAGCTTTATAGGGCAAATTTTCTTGTTAGTTTAAAATGCAATTAATTGTGATTAAATAATTATAAAGTCTGTTATTAATTTGATTTTAAAAAATTTAATGGAGTACTCCATTCCAAACCAGCATAGACCAGCACCAAACCAGCATAGACCAGCAACAAACTAGCATAGACCAGCATTGACCAGCAAAGACCAGCAAACAAATCATGATGGTCTTGATTTATATGCTGGTCAATGCTGGTCTATGCTGGTTTGGTGCTGGTCTATGCTGGTTTGGTGCTGGTTTAGCTGGTAGACCAACATGATTCAATGCTGGTCAATGCTGGTCTATGCTGGTTTGGTGCTGGTCTATGCTGGTTTGGTGCTGGTCTATGCTGGTTTGGTGCTGGTCTATGCTGGTTTGGTGCTGGTTTAGCTGGTAGACCAACATGATTCAATGCTGGTCAATGCTGGTCTATGCTGGTTTGGTGCTGGTCTATGCTGGTTTGGTGCTGGTCTATGCTGGTTTGGTGCTGGTCTATGCTGGTTTGGTGCTGGTTTAGCTGGTAGACCAACATGATTCAATGCTGGTCAATGCTGGTCTATGCTGGTTGAACTAATGGATCACTATGGACCAGCATACCAGCACCAAAACACAACATATGCTGGAACCAGCATATGCTGGTCTATGCTGGTTTTTTCAGCAGGGGTCCCACCACTAATTATAATCTATCATTTTGTGTCCTATTGTATTATATTGTATCATATCATATATCTTATTTTATCAGTTACTATTGCATTTTATCACATTGTGTCATAACATTTTGTGCTGTATTGTATCATATACTATCATACTGTATTGTATCATATGGGTGAATATCATAAACTATTGTATCATATCATTTTGTATCATATTATTTTGTATCGTATCATTTTGTATCGTATCATTTTGTATCGTATCATTTTGTATCGTATCATTTTGTATCGTATCATTTTGTATTGCATCGTTTTGTATGGTATCATTTTGCATTGTATTGTTTTGTATAGTATCGTTTTGTATCATACCGTGTATCGTATCATTTTGTATCGTATCATTCTGTATCATATCGTGTATCGTATCATTTTGTAGCATATCATTTTGTATCATATTGTGTATCGTAGCATTTTTGTATTGTATCATTTTGTATCGCATCGTGTATCGTAGCATTTTGTATCGTAGCATTTGTATGGTATCATTTCGTATCGTATCATTCTGTACCATATCGTGTATCGTATCATTTTGTAGCATATCATTTTGTATCATATCGTGCATCGTATCATTTTGTATCATATCATTTTGTATCATATCGTGTATCGTATCATTTTGTAGCATATCATTTTGTATCATATCGTGTATCGTATCATTTTGTATCATATCATTTTGTATCATATCGTGTATCGTATCATTTTGTATCGTATCATTTTGTATCATATCATTTTGTATCATATCGTGCATCGTATCATTTTGTATCGTATCATTTTGTATCATATCATTTTGTATCATATTGTGCATCGTATCATTTTGTATCGTATCATTTTTGTATCATATCATTTTGTATCATATCGTGTATCGTATCATTTTGCATCATATCATTTTGTATCATCATTTTGTATCATATCGTGTATCGTATCATTTTGCATCATATCATTTTGTATCATATCATTTTGTATCATATCGTGTATCGCATCATTTTGTATCGTATCATGTATCGTATAATTTTGTATCGTATCATTTTGTATCGTATCATTTTGTATTGTATCATTTTGTATCGTATCATTTTGTATCATATCGTGTATAGTATCATTTTGTATTGTATCATTTTGTATTGTATCATTTTGTATAGTATCATTTTGTATAGTATCATTTTGTATCGTATCATTTTGTATAGTATCATTTTGTATAGTATCATTTTGTATCGTATCATTTTGTATCATATCATTTTGTATTGTATCATTTTGTATTGTATCATTTAGTATTGTATCGTATTGTATCCTATGCTATTGTATTAGAATGAAAAAAGACAAAAGAAAAACCCAGTTGGTTACAGGAAGAGACAATAAAACAGGAACAAACAGACTTACCCTCCACCTCCTCCTCATCACAAATGTGTTTGAGTAAAGACGCCCCGCGGTCCAACACCGCCTCATCCTCCATCCTGTAGTAGTAGAAGAGGAAGAAAGACTGTTCACACTTCTCCTCCAATGACAGCGTGGAGCCATAGCGCTTTGGCTCGTCCACCTGCAGTAAGTTGGGACTGGGACTCAGTCTGGTGTTGCTGGTGGCGCTCATCTCCACCCATTAAAGAGTTATTGACAGACAGCTCTAAAACACAAGAGGCTGCACCTAAAAGACGTGATAATCAGCGAGTAAACAAGCCGGATACTAAGAGTATGTGTTGTCCTTGAGGAGGGCTGAGTGCGCAGGCGAGAGGTATAATGTCACGGCTTTAATCTGGAACAGGAGGGTGACGGAGAGGACAGGAAGTCTGCTAATTGAGTGTGATCGGCAGAGAGATTGGTTGTGGATAAAATGGGACTTGAACCCAGCAGGATCTCCAACTTCACTATTAGAAACTAAATTTCAAGACAAAAACATCAAATTAAAGTGTGAATTCAGGCATCTGATTGGTCACTACAAAGCCTCTCCATCTGGCTGCTAATGCCCCCCCTCAACACCCTCCACCTAAGAAACAAGTGGGGCATCACATGTCTGTCTACTCATCCGCCCTTACAGGATTACGCCAGCTTTACTTAAGTGACAACTTACACACACACAGGTCCGTAACAGGGCGGTGTGTGAGTGTGTGTCAGACGTCTCTGCACACGTTTCTCCTCACGTCAAACGGGCCGTACTGTTTCCCAACAAACCTCGACACGAACAATGATTGAAATGTTTCGTTCTTCCTGCCGTGAAGCCAAAGGGAGATTTGGTTTGTTGGGTTTTCAGATGAGGGCGTTACGGAGTTTCAGCAGGAATAAAATCTGAATTCAGATCTTTCAGCTTATCGGTCTCACATGCTTTATAGGAAATCATTTTTCTTTACAAAGCTGCCTCAAAAATTTTGCGCATGTTCTTTCTTTTTCTAATTGTTAGGAAATGACCGTCAATCTTTTTCAGGTTCTCTAAAATAATTACTTGCTTCTTTCCTTTCACATGCCTTTATGCTCCATAGGAGTAAAGTGACCAAACCTACACATGATTATGACGATAATGATGAGGTAATCAATATGTTTGATCAGCAGCTGATACTTTCCCTTTGTTTATGTCAAAGCAGGAATAAAGTTTTTCACTCCGTTTCAAATTTCATGGTGCAAAAGAGCAAATATTGTTGATTAACTCAGGATTCATTTATCTATTTTAGTATCTGAGTGAACAATATACCAAATTAATACCAACATTTAAATTCCAAATCAGTGGTTAACAAACTTATTAGTTTCTGACCCACAAAAGAACAACAGCAAAGACCTGCAGCCTCAACAAAAGCTGGTTGAAGTTCAGAAATGTTGCTAAAAACTGAATAAATAAGGACATGAAAACATAGCTTTTACAGTAACTCCTTTGTAGACGTTCGTTACAAATTAGCATCAAACCACTTCTGCCCTTAAAACAACCACATGTATCAGGATTAGTACTTTAATCATGTCTGCTGCCCCCTGGTGGACGATCTACAGGGAGAAAGGGCCAATTTTATTTCTTTATTACTGTTATATCATCATATTAAAATCTAAAATATATTATTATATAGTTGTAATATTAACTTTAGTCCAAATATAGTTCAGTTTTAAAAACTCATTTCATATTTCAGGCTTTTAGAGGTTAATTGTAGTAACAGACTATAGGATTCTGACTCTAAATGATGGTTTTTCATGTCGCAAAACCATTTTTGAATTATTAAATACTTTCTTACATATATAAACTTTAATTTTAAATGTTATAATGTGTTGTTGTATTGATCAGTTAAACAGAAAACGTATTAAATTGGTTAAAAATGTTTTTAAATCTAAAATTCTCTCAGCAGGGACAGTTTGCTGCTCATCACATTTCAAAATAAAAGTATCTTCAGTTTTTAGAGCCTCTGTGAAATTAAACAGGTCCTTTGTAGACGTCTAATGGAGGTGGAGGAAATGAAATTGTTTATTTTTTAAGTTTTTTTGGCACAACGACTAGAACTGGAAACAAGATTTAAGTCAGGGATTAAATTCATCCACTCTATAATAATAACATCAGCAAATTAATGTGTTTTATTCAGGAATCGTGTCAGTGAGGAGATAAATTAGTGATCATAAACCTTAAATAGGTTCAGAACAAATAAATAATCATAATAATTTGAACTTTAATGACAATAAACAAACCTGCTCATCTTTTTTATGATTCTATTTCCCTTTTTTTTATAATTCTTTGTTTCAATGATAAATAAAATGTAACCTTTTTAATAAATACATCATGATTAAGTGTCTGTGTGTAGAACTAAGATCCTGAGTGACTCTGAGCTCAGATCTGGGGTCGTTTCTGAGAACCGGGTCGACTCGGTGGTTCCTTCATTGCCACCTACGGGGCGACTCTGGACACAACAGGCCAGACTTTGCTCTGAATTCAACACAGACCGAGGAGGGAAAGCATGCATAAACAGTGTGATGTCACGTGCACTCCAGGAGTTAATCTGTGATGTTTTAAAGGTGAAAGCCTTTCCTGTACTTGAAGTTGAGAAAAGTCACTTTCTGACTTTATCGTTCAGAAAACTCCTCACATCTAAAATACTTCAGATGTTTTACTGAAATGAAGGTTTGTTTTGTGAAGACGTCTCTGTTTTTGTACCTGCAGGTAAATAAATCTGGTTAGAATCAGAAAAGTATTTTTATTATTTATTTTAGGAGCAACCAGAAACAACAAGAGCCCTGACTCTTCACAGTTGTTACTTTTCCAGTGATGGAAACTAATTTTCACCAGTTTAAATTGTCATAATAAATCAGAAACAACCAGAAATGAATACATTAGTAATAAATAATCTCATATCAGTTAAAGATTGAACATTTTATTTATAAACGGTCTGATTTCTAAACTTTTTAAAGATCATATTGTCTGAGTTTGTCGAGCGAAAAGGAAACAGGTGGAGCTTACAGCCCACAGATAACATGAATACATCCAAAAGCAGAAAATAATATTCAGAGATGTTTTCTTTTAATAAATTGAATTGCAGCTGAAGTATAAATTGATGATTGACAGATCAACCATAAAGCCAAACTTTTACAAGCAACCTGTTACTTTGCACTGGTCTGTTAGCTGCTATCGGAGTTTCTCCTTGCTGATAACGTATCAGACTCTCTGATCTGAAGGAACCTACAGAGATCCACATGAAGCCCAGATCCTGGATCTGTTCGGGGAGGAGAGACCGTCCTCTGAACCCTGACTGTGTGACCGGAGCATGGACGTGTCAGACAGCCTGAAGCCGTCGTAATATCTGATACATGAATAAAACACAAGGAGTTTCATGTTCTCAGTGGAGTGTAAACCCCTCAGGGAGTCATACCAGCGTATCATTAACCTGCTCAGGAGGTCTGAGCCTGGATTTTGACTTGAATATTTCAATGTAAGCTTGTAAAGAAGGAAACAGCTGAGGTTTTAAAACTCTGATATAATAAAATGATGATAAATATGTCGACTGCTCACATCTGATGTAAATCCTGCTGGGTTTTGCACGCCTTTATCTTAATTTGGACTCATCTTTTCAAATCGCAACCAAAACACAAAGTTGTAAAGATGTAGAGCTACCATGAGATCTGATTCCCACCAGGATGAAGAGACAAACTGCTCTGGGTTTGATGCTCGTTGTTTTTGGGTCACTTCAGATTACGGACAATTATAACCGAGGTATGTTTCCTCTGAGGCCAGAAGACTGTTGGTGAGTTTATGCTCCATCTATGGAATGATGCATGCATTCCTCCACACCAGCAGCTGCTTGTGTTTTTATTGAACTGATTTAAGGTGAATTTGCTCTGCAGGAAGTTAAACTCTTACTTCTTGTTGCCAATCATCTCTCCAGGCTGATGGATCTCCTCTGAATGTTCGGTTTGGAGCTGCTGTTGCTGCTGATGTTTGACCTGAAGGAGCAGAGAGGAAGAGTTCAGCATGGATCAGCTGAAACTTGATCAGTGATGCAACCCCAGCAGGTCACTGCAGACATTAAGCTGCGAATAAAATAAACTGAAACAACCACATAAAGTGGTGCGTTCAGTAGAAATGAGGATAACACCTGCCTGGTTGATCCGTGTCCAGGAGGCGCGTCTTTACGCAGAGCCTATCCAAACAGACCGACTCACCGCTTTATCTCCGCGCTCTGGTTCTGCTGGTCACGGTTCTGAAGGCATGAGAGCGAACAAGTCCGGGAAGTCCGTGCGTGTCATTGCGCTCCGGCCGTGCGCCGCCGCCGCCTCTATCTGCAGGACGCCACTCCTCCGGGGGAGGGGGGGAGGTCAGACTGCCCCCCCCGCTGCTCTCACGCCTCAGTCTGGGCTTTAAAACCCAGCAGGACCCGGTCCAGGTCTGGACTCACGAGTCTGATCTGACAAACGATGTAAACGTTCATCATTTACCGCTAAAATTTAAGCTAATCCAACATAACTTTCTAGAAAAGCGCGCGTAAAGGAGAGAAAAATGATATTTTAGCTGAAAACTCAGATTTTGTCTCTTTTTAGAGACGATTCTAATAGTTAACTTAAGCTAAGTTAACTTAAATATCTAAACTAGTATTTTTCTTTTAGGATTTCTGTCCTGATTTGCTGCAGATTTAACTCTTCTTTAGATAAACAGCGCCATCTGCTGGGGGACTTAAATAACAAATATTCCTGTCTGATCAGCTCTAAATCAAAAAACTCAGAAAACGTACTTTTCTGTCTGCTAGAGTCTCACTTTATGCGTTAGGGGCTCAAATCAGATGATCAAAATTTCAGGGACAGATCTTTGTTTAAAACAAATCCCAAACGTTCCTTTTATTTTTCTACAAGACTTTTAAATGTTATTGAAAGTATTTAAATATCCCTCACCCTAAGGTTACCAGGATCGCCCAGGACCTAAGCTAAACATCAGCTGACTTCTCTAAACAACAGCAGAGGATGGACGTCCTGCTGCAGCTGCAAAAGATAACGATGATGTATTTCTACTCATCCATCCTCGTCCTCCATCCCATCACACTCTGGCTCCGCTGCCAAGTGAGGCTGCAGCAGGTCAAAAGGTCATCAGTTCTGCCATGAGCTGGACTTGAGCACCTCCAGGACCTTGAGGTTAACCAGAAAGATTACTGTTGACTCCTATAATCCTACAAAAATACACTTTTAGAGCCGCTTCCCTTTAAAGAGCATATTTTAAGTTAGACACTCCCTTAAACAAATGTTTAGAGAAATATAATAGAAACTTTTTCTGAATAAAAATTTACACAAATTCAGCTTATTTAGGCTCTTGGATTCGTTTTTGTGAGAATTGTCCATTTTTTCACCAAACCGGAAGTGACGACAGTTCAGGGAGACCGTTCGTTCTCTATATAGAAAACTGATCCACTATTCACTACTTGTGACGAGCAAAACAAACCCCCAGAGTGCCGTTATTTTATTATTTTATTACTATAGTGAGAAGTTATTTTGTTAAGATAAAAAAAAAAAAGATAAAAACAATCAGTCCTGTAAGGCTGTACCCTGTCGGTCCAGCTGTAGACCGTGAACCACCTCCTCACTTGGGTCTGGGTAAAATACCAGCGTTTAGCACCAGGTTTTGATCATCAGAGCTCCAAACATTGAGCTGCGTTCAGGTGGATTGTTAAGAAATGAAAGAGTTTATAAAAAGTTTCACAGGATGCAGCTAAACGGTTCGAGGCTGACCGAA
The DNA here is from genome assembly GCA_006937965.1 of Callopanchax toddi. NCBI lineage: Eukaryota > Metazoa > Chordata > Actinopteri > Cyprinodontiformes > Nothobranchiidae > Callopanchax > Callopanchax toddi. The sequence goes on along the minus strand of SSNR01000139.1, from coordinate 530,756 downwards.
ACAGTGTCGGGTCAGGCTGGAAACCCCGCTGGGAATCCCCTCTTGGGAGCGAACGGGAAGCCCCTCTGGAGAGCCTCACGGCATGGATTTACTGTACCCCGCCAGCCAGGTGAGGGTCAGACACCTGAAGGAAATGCTCTCATGAAATCGCTGATCGGTACCGAACTACGACCCACCACGAACCGTACCAAACCTGGCATGGAAACGAGACTCAAGTCTCCCCGTTAGCTCCTGTTAGCTGCTGCATGCTAACAGCGGTTAGCTCTTGTTAGCTGCTGCGTGCTAACAGCGGTTCCGGTGAATGGATCGAAGTAACGGCGCATGTTTAGAGTCACACTGAATGTTTTTCGCCGGTATGTGGGACTCCATCACATCCAGTCCTGGACTAGACCAGGACCGCCGGGGTTTTTCGTCTCCAAACAGAAGTCACCGTACCGGTAAGGAAGCCGTCCCGTTGTTGACTCAGTGTCCTGACAGACTGGCGATTGGCATTCATAAACATAATAATTTAGCATTTTTTATTAAAATGAATTCACACCGACTTGATTAAAGAGCGCTCTAACCTAAAACTAACAACTCATGGCCGACAGCGAGCAGGCAGCTGGCAGACTAGAGCGGTGCCAGTCTGAGATGTTAAAGTAGTTTAGCTTTAAAAAATCTAACACAATGATTAAAACAAGCATCTGTTACACAAACTCCACACAACAAAGGGCTCAAATGATCATATTTATGTGATTATTGATCGTACAGAGTGTTAAATTATCCTACAAATACTTTATTTATCTACATCTGACAACACTGTAAGCAGCGCCACCTAGCTAGGAGCTCCCTTAGCTGACGTCACAGGTCCACATATGAAAAAAAAAGCGTTTTTAGAAGCTTTGCAAAAAGGGGCACTTTGGACTAGAAAAATGGTTTAAAAAAATGTATTGTAAAACAAAATACCCTCAATAAACATTTCAAATAGTATTTTTGGACAGAGTTTTATCAGAATTTAAAAAAAAAAAGAACTTAATATATGCTCTTTAATTGTAGGCTACAGTTAATCAGAACCAGTACTTTATGTCATAATAATAGTAGATTCACATCATCTGTTGGAATATTAAACACACCTAGTTCTTCTCCAGAACCCAAATGCAGTTTTTTAGCTACATTTATTTTATTATAGAGGAAATTTATCATCCACCCAAGGACAGCAGATGAAAAATTGCCCCTCTGGCTACATCGGTTACATTTATTTCTATTCATTTATCAGACACTCGAATTAAACCTGACTTATCAACACCTATCATGTTGTGTCTGTAGGAGGAAACCAGATGGATCTTGTGAAATAAACCAATGAAAAACAGCACTTTAAACTAGGGACGCTCGATATTGGCTTTTTTACCGATATCCGATATTGTTTAACTCTTAATTTCCGATACCGATATAAACCGATACCGATATAAGCGTGGTAGCCCTCATTAAAAAAACAGTATTTAATGCAATGTGTGCCAAATAAATACAAATATCTCTAAAACTAAACATCAGATTTGTTATATTTTGACATTTTGGGAGAGAGGAGAAGTAGCCGAACAGTTTGATGTATAACGTGTGCACGGTATGTAAAGGTCATGTGTGTCATCATTACAAAAACCGATACCGATATTTACCGATATTACATTTTAATGCCGATATTATCGGTAGACCGATACCGATACCCATCCCTACTCACGGTTTGCAAACAACACGTGTGAATACGTGTTTACGGAAGTAGGTGTCTTTGGGGCCGTGCGTCATGTCCTTGCGCTGTTCAGCGGAGGGTTACAGCTGCTCTTTGTCATAAAAGTAGTCCCGAATTAAAAATAGTACATGTAATTCCTTCATGTTACTTTTTATTTTCCCTTGCAGTCGATATGTTTACTGAGGTCACTAGGCCGAATTATTATCACCATTTAGTGAGTTTTATGGATGTTTTTTCTAGCAATGCTATCTGGTACCATTCACTTACAGTGTTTGATGCTAAGCTAAAGCAAAAAGAGTACTGCTGGATCAGGATCTTTCTGGTCCAAAAAGCCAAACTTAAACATAGAGGGGGTGGAGCTCCTGGCCTATGGAATAACTCACCCCTGAGATCAGGTCAAAGTTCAGGAGAACTCCTAAAAACCTACTTCTACCTCCTGACTTTTGATGAGTACAGCCTGATACAGTTGTTTTCTCCTCTGGATTGATATTGTTTCTACTTTATTTTATTATTTTGCTCTTATTTAGTCTGTTTTTGTGGTTTTATTTTTTTTTCTTTATAAAGTGCTTGATAAACCAACTAGAACATGGTCCAGAAAACAAAAAAACAACAAAGTTAAAACAAGTAAAGGTCAGTGAGTCGATGCTTATCAGTTTGAACATCTGCAGGAGAGAAATAAGAGTTTTAATTTGACTTTTTGAGATTATAACGGTGATTTTTAGCATACATGTTGATAAGTGTCTGACTGAAATATATTTCCGTCTCAAAGAACTGATTTCTGGTTGTTTTCCATGATAATCCAGAGCATATGATGTCACACTCTTGTGATTTTATAATAAAAATGTTCCACATTTGTTCTCAAAACAGTGTTTATGTTTTAATCCATAACACTAAATATTGCAAACAGCAGACCATGTGATGAGAGTATAAAACCAAACAGCTGCAGTGACGTTTCACGCATGTCAGCAGTTTCATATTTACTCTCACGCACGGCGAGCGTCAGACGCTGAATCTGAAGCATCAAATGGACAAAACACCTGGAGGATTCTGCACAAGCGCAGCTTTATTTCAGATTTCACCTCAGAGCATAGGAGGACATGTTTGTGGTTTCCTTTATGGGAGGATTTGAGGTTTTTGCATCAGGAAATTGATGCTGTTTGGATTTTTCTTGAAGTTTTTCATCGAATCAGCTGCTGCTTTTGAAGTGAAATTCTTCCAGGAAGAGTAAATCTTGATCCCGGCTGATCCTCTTCTGTTTTCAAAACGCTCGGTCTCAATAGAGAACAGTATCACGACCTACCAGAACAACTTTATTTTGAAAATATTTTATTCAGTGTGACTTGTGATTTTGATTTTTATTAAATCTGACCATCAAGGCTGGAATTTATAAATGCATTGAAAACAAAGTACAGTAAGTCTTTAATTACAAGGTTTTAAAACATTTGGTTCTTGTCAGCTTCATGCAGCATCATGAACTCTCAGTAATAGTCTTCAGTTTGACCCTCTCACATGAGGAGTTCTGGCCCACTCTTCTTCACGAGGCTGCTTCAGCTCATTTTATTTCTAGTTCTTTAAAGGTCCAGTCTCCCAGCTTCAGGTCTGGACTTTGACTGGACCTCCACAGAACCTTGTTTCTTCTCTTGTAAGTTGTTCTGTTGTAGATCTGCTGCTGTGTTTGTGGTCCGGTTTCCTGAAAATGAATGCAATGTCTGCAAGGAGGCTGCAAAACCAGCCCCAAACCATCAGCCCTCCACCACTGTGTTTAACCCTTTAATGCCCGACATATGAAATAATCAGCAGAAAAGAAAGATTCTCAAAAACTATTAGTTGCTAATATTAAAAATAACAAACACCTTATTACTTGATTATATGAAAACATAACGGTTTAAATCAATCAAACTGGCAGTTATCACCTGTAGTACCCAGGTTCACCACCAGAGGGAGAAAGACACATTTATGCTGAATACTGAATCCCTGCAGAATACATCTCACAACATTACTACCTTGATTTATAATGAGCTTCTATAAAAATCACAGTATTTTAACATATCCTAAGTATGGTTGAATAATGGTTTTACATTAGAGATGGTCTTCTTTAATTTACTGTTTATTTTTCAAGGTTTTTAAACTGTTTGTTGTAGTTTCACCTTATTGCCACAAGAGGGCGATAGCTACTAAGGTTTTTCAACTAAAAGTGCTGTAAAAAATGCTTGTTGTAATGTCACAAAACCACCAGAAGAGGGCGGGTGTGCGTCAGCAGAAACAGAAACCAAAGACCAGGAAATCACAAGATAGTTCACTGCTTTGTTCTACCATCCCAGCTGATTACACTTCACTTCATTGGCTAGCTGTTTTCAAACAATAATGCCTTGATTACAAATGTGCTTCTTTAGAAATTACAGTAAATATCCTAAGTATGGTTAAATAATGGTTTTAGATCAGAGAATTTGTGTTCTTAAATTTAGTTTGTTTTTCAAGGTTTCTCATATAAAAGCACTGTAAATAATGTTGGTTTGGACCAACTGATCTGACCAGAACCAGAACTCACTGAAGACACTCAAACACCTGGTTTTCTTAGAAAATAATGTTTATAAAAAGTTTGTCATGACAGAAACAGAAACTCTACCGAGCTACTCGACATCAACACTTCTCCAAAAGACCCACATGGATGAGAAAGAACTGGAATCATTCAAACTGCAGGGGAATGCGTTTATGTTTCAGTTCAGAAATACAAAGTGTGAGGTGATGTCATGGTTTATGGCGTCCTGTTTAACAAACAGAATACTAATAAAAAGTAAAACAATCAGGTTAAAAGTACAGGAGATAGTTTGTGTCCTTGGCTTCAACAATAAAGCATAAAATAAACATTTTATGGCTCAAAAATAATAAAGTATCTTTTCCAAACATCTTTCCAGCAGCAGGTTTCACCATCCAGGAATGATATTTGATCAATTCTCTGATACTGCTTTGATTTAATGATGGATCTGAGGAATCGGAGGTTGGATCTGATGACAGATTGGCTGAATTAAAAGTCCATCCAGCACACAGATTAATCCTGAATCCAGAATCATTTCATGAGTTTGTCACTGGTTTGAATCCAACATGATTCAAATGTAAAAACGGCCTCCACTCTGCTGGTTTCTGATCAGATATCAAATAAAACTAGAGTTTTGTTTCATTTCAGCTACAAGAAGATGTAAACACTCATGTTTCTTGACACAAAAATAATTTAAAACATGAACACAAGTGATCAGAATAGAGAGGGTTTTCAAATCCATCCAGATGTCAGAAGTTTGGATCATCTGATGCACAAAAACCCTCAAAGGTCAGGAGAGGACATGCTTAGAAATGTAGATCTTTATCTCCTTAGAATAATTGATTTATCTTGACTTTAAAAAGCTCATTTTGTCATAATAAACTGGAAAATTATTCAAAATAGGTTAAAAATCAAAAGGTACTTCATCAGAGATCAGGACAGTAGAGCTGGCAGCAGGTTCAGGCTGGAAACGTCCATCATTAGTAATAAAATAATTCATCAAATCCTCCCCAAATATAGAAGTGATACCAAATAAAACTGGATGAAATACGAGAACCTCACTTTGCACCATGATCGTTGTTCAGTGGTGCCAAAGTACCAGCCCAGTTTAAAACTGAAACTGCTCAAATAAACAAGTTTTTTAACAACTGCTTCAAATTAGAAAATGATTTATAAATCTTTGTAGATACGTTTGTTTGCCTTAAAAAGACAAAAGCATCAAATTGCTTGAATTTGATTGGTTGATTGTAGGGATGCACCGGCCCGATACCGATACTGATACCAGTTTCGGTATCGGTTAAAGTTACTCGATACCAGGAACCGATACCAGTGGCTTCACTGTCTGTGACTTGTGATTCTGTTGTAGTTTCCTATATTGAACACTAGGGGGAGCTATTGAGCTAAAGCGGAACAGTGTGGGTTGAGAGCTGGAGATGGTGCCAAATAGTTCATTTTATTTGGTTAAAATGTGGAAAACTGCAATAATTTCACTGTGAAATCACAGAAAATGGTTATTTTTCACCTTATAGTTTAGTTTTGTGATCATTTTTATTAATTATTTTTTTTTATCTAGCTCAGTTATTTGTTGTAAAAAGCAGAGAAGAAAAAATAAAACCTGTATTCCAATTTGTTGCATTTTTTTGTGTGTGGTAGAAGTATCGTATCGGCGAGTACTCAAATTTAAGTATCGGTATCGGATCGGTTTTGAAAAAAGTGGTATCGGTACATCCCTAGTTGATTGCTTTCTGGTTTCTTGAAAATAAACTTCATCCATCATCAGCGCTAACGCTGCTGGATTTAGTCACGTTTTATGTTTCTATTTACCAGGAAATGTATTTAATGGAAAAACCTGGTTAATAAAAGACTTTGTTTTGGACTTAAAAAGAATCTATTAGATTTTTTGTTTGTTTGTTTTCTCCAGATAAAACTGGGAAGTTAACTCGTGAACTTAAGAAAACCACATTTATAATAACGGCAGGTATGGTTTTTGTTGCGTTCAGGAATAAACAGCAAAAAAGTTTGAACCAGTGACTCTTTTTTGCTTAAAAATGATGAAATTAGACATTTTATCAACTAGTAAAACTCTGCAGATCAGTGTTGATGGATTCAATAAACCACAACACAACATCCAGACTGAAAGTAATCAGAGAAATTTAAAAGTTTAGGACAAAATGGTTCCATAGTTTAGAGATATTAGAAGTTTTTGTCAGCTCCAATACTGTGAAGGTTCTCTTTCATCCAGAGATTGATAATTATAGTAGATTCAGAAAAAAAACATTTGGATTTCTCCATTTTCTTAAAGACGTTTCACTTTTCTTAGGAGCTTTTTTAATCCTAACAGTAAAATGCAGCTGTTCAAACACCTGGAAAAACAGCAGAGACAGCCTGGAGGACGAGGGACACTCCTCTGAGGACACTGATGTTCAGACATTGAACAAAGATCGGGTTTGAAAGAGGAGTAAAACACTAAACAGAAGAGGTGAGATTCTAACTCTAAGGTAGGATTAATCAGCTTCATTATAGAATAAAAAGTCACTTTATTCTGTCTTTGAATCCAATCTGAACTGTGAACAGAGTCCTACAGGTTACAGTCAACTCCAGAACGGCTTCGCTCTCTTACGTTAGAAAATATTACAAAACAAAATAAAAAAACTTAATGCTGTTTGACGTAGAGCTTTCACTTCCTCTGATCCTACACTGATAAATAAAAAGTGTTCACACTTTTAGATATCTGAGTACTTCGTGTATCTGTAATAGGTTGAGAAATGTTTATATGATTATATGTGGTTAATGGTATTGAAACAATACCCCCTTTTTTTCATTAGAATTGTGAACCATTCTAAACTTTTTCATGTTTATTTTACATTGGGTGCATGCTACCTTGTGTCAGTAGATGGCGCTCTCGCACCACTGTGGGTCTACCAGAGAGTCTAGCTGGAAGCTCTGGGCATGCGCAGCTCAGAATAAACAAGCTCCGGCCCGAGCAACACGCTAAAGCTAGTCTCCTTTTCTGTGACCCGCAGGTACAGCAGAGTACATGTTTACAGTGTGCTGGCTACACAGTGCTCCCTAGCCTGTGTGCCACTTGCTACCGGTTCAGATTCCCCTAGGTCTGGCGCCGGTAACAACTGGGGGCTCGTCCGGGATCCCAAGTGTCTTGTCAGGAGAGGTGTGCGCTGAGACGACGAGAGACGGTGTCTGAAGCTTCAGGGAAGGCTACATTGAGTGTGTCATCCAGAGAGCCAGAGGATCTGGTGAGACGTCAACATGGCCACCATTACTCCACGGCGAGGACTGATTTTCAAGATCCAGAAAAAGCTTTGTACATTAAGTACACGTCAGCTACAGAAAGCTGTGTCTTCAATTGATGATGGAGGTGCCGTTTGTGATGTTGCTGATCTAAGTGAACCAGAACTGTACGACCTGATTGTTGACTTTATTAGAAGTGAGAAACTGAGAGCATTGGAGGATGAAGGCATGGCCCAGCTCCTTCTTTTGGATGATCTGATTAGTGACCTACTTGCCTTAGATGTCGGTGCAGCTGGAGATGACCAAACCACACCTTTCAGAACTGATGATGTGTCGGCCAGTCAGTCCGAATATCCTACCTCACTGCAGCCTGATCCCATTGATTCAGGCCTACATACAGCTACAGACACTCAAACCCCCATGTCGCAGATGAAAAGGGATGGTCCTCAAGTTAGAGACTCCCCGGTTGCCACACCAGCAAAAACATCTACAGACAATGGTAATGGTAAGAGGAGTCCCTCTTCCAGTGTGGGAGAACAGATTTTGAGGTTGAATGATGTTGTAGCCTTGTTTCCACGCAGGGAGCTTAGGCTTCATGGTGGACAAATTTCTGATTCTGGTTCTGATGTGTCATACAGTAACCTGTGTAAACAAATAGAGGAAGGGTTACAGGAAGGTTTTACTGAAACTGAGATAATTCGCACAATCCTTAAGATAATGAAGCCAGGTACATTTAAAGAGATGCTAACTAACAAAGGTGATTTAACCATTGATGAACTTAAGAGGTTTCTACGCTCTCATATCAGAGATAAAAATAGTACTGAGCTTTTCCAAGATTTAAGTAATGCAAAACAGCAAGAGAAAGAGAGTGCACAGCAATTTCTGTACAGAATAATGGGTCTTAAACAGCGTGTTCTTTTTGAGTCACAGCAACCTGGTGCCAATTTTTGCTATGATAAGAAACTTGTCCAGGGAACATTTCTTCACACACTGTATCAAGGGTTGAACGAAAAAAACAGTTATGTCAGACAGGATCTCAAACCGTTCCTAAGTGACTTGCAGGTTACTGATGATTTCCTTTTAGAACAGATCACAAAGTCTACCAGTGAGGAGGCAGAGAGACTGAGACGTTTTGGGTCAGCATCAAAGACTCGACCTGTGACTGTAGATGCTGTTCAGCTTGACAATACTGATGCAAAGCAAGATAAAGTTGACACAGAGTTGCAGGCTAATCGTGCTGCGATTAAAGAACTGACTGCACAGGTGTCTTCTCTGACCAAACAGTTGACCCAGGTAGTAACAACTACTGACAAAGCAGTGCCTGACAATCGATGCCCACCCAAAAATCACCCTCCACCAACTTCAGGTGACACCAGAGGCAGATGCAGCAACTGTGTAAAGCAGGGCCAAGTTAACTGCCCTCACTGTTTCACATGTGGCCAAGCTGGCCATCGTTCTGTGGGTTGCCTACAAAGAAAGATGTCGGGAAACGTGGTGAGGTCACTGGAGAGGGGCGGCCAGTGACCAGGATTACAGAGGAGGTCCCAACAGCATCCTATAACTCTAAAACTGGCTGTCCTGTTAAATCTAATGCAACCTGCCGACCCACACAACGGAAACTTTTTGCACAGCGTATTGGTCAGAGATGTATGGTAACGTGTGCCATTAATGGAGCCCCCCTTCAAATGCTGCTCGACTCAGGGGCCCAAGTAACGATGATAGAAAGAGCATGGATGGAGAAAACCCTGCCCAATGTTCAAATTCAGCCCCTTGAATCTCTTGTTTCTAACAAACACTTAGAAATTGCAGCAGCCAATGGCACCAATGTTCCATTTGATGGCTGGGCTGATGTGGAACTCCAGATCTGCAGTGTGAATTATGGTCAAGTCACCATACAGGTTCCAGTATTAATTAGTCAGAACTACCTTAACTGTCCCCTTTTAGGCAGTAATGTAATCGCAGAGATCATAAAAAGCCATGCAGAGGGGAAAAGTGGAACTGACATCACTGCCTTACTTAAAGAGACTTTAAGTGTCACTGACAATGCAGTAGAGGCTTTGGTTTCTGCCCTCAAGCTCTCAACCTCTGATGAGGGGGTACATTGTAGTGTAAGAACTAGCAAAAAAGGTGTGACCATTCCAGCAGGACAGATATGTGAAGTTAAGTGCAGAGTAAGAAAGTGGCCAGGAGGTGGCTCAACACTATTCCAGCCAAGTGTTGAGGAGAACTGTTTAGATGGTTAAGAGCTCTTTCCAGCCTTAGTCGATGTACCCAGTGGGTCAACAACGGTTGTTAAAATCCCTATTCAGAACCCCACTAAACATTCCATCTACCTTGCCAAAAGAACACTTTTGGGGACTTTGGAGGAAGTCAGGTGAAGGTGAAGCCAGTTCAGTGTTTCCCAAATGATTCACAAACAATCCCTTGTTCTGCTGCAAGCTCATGTACTGTTCAGCTAACAGCAGAGAGCAGTAAGACAAAAGGTGAGACATGTCAGAGATGGCATCCCCCTGTTGATTTATCTCACTTGAGAGAGGATGAACAGAAACTAGTCAGGGACATGTTGTATGAAGAGTCAGATGTTTTTGCCAAGTATGACTCAGACATTGGCTGCATTCCAAATTTGCAGCTGAAAATCCAACTTAAAGATGAAACACCTGTCCAAAAGTCTTACAATGCAATTCCAAAGCCCCTGTATAAGGAGGTGAAAGAATATGTACAAAATCTTCTTGACCATGACTGGATTAGGAAATCCAATTCACCATATTCATCCCCTGTAGTCTGCGTTAGAAAGAAAGATCAGAGTTTACGACTGTGCATTGACTTTAGAGGATTGAACTGCAAAACTATTGCTGACCGCCACCCACTTCCACGCATCCAGGATTTGCTGGACAACCTGGGGGGTTACTCATGGTTCTCACTACTTGACCAAGGCAGTGCATACCACCAAGGTTTTGTTGATGAGGGTTCGAGACATATGACTGCATTTAGCACACCTTGGGGTTTGTACGAGTGGGTTTGCCTCCCATTTGGCCTTACCAATGCACCAGCTGCATTTCAAAGATGCATGGAAGGGGTTCTTGATGGTCTGAGGGATGAGTGTTGTTCCCCATATTTGGATGATGTACTTTGTTTTTCTAGAACCTTCCAAGACCACATTGACCACAATCTGAGGGTACCCCAGTTATCACTCCAGAAAACATCAGTGCAGCCCAAGAGGATGATGCTGCCATCTGTGAAGTGATAAATCTCAAACAGAAGGGATGGAATCCTAACAATAAAGATAAGAGTCGGATGGGTCGAGAGACACGCAGTCTTGTACAACAATGGAACAGACTCAAGCTGGACAAAGGAGTGTTGTACAGACAGACTGGGTACAGGAAACAGCTAGTTTTACCCAGTAAACTGAAGCTAACTGTGCTAAAAGCGCTGCATGACGATATGGGACATGTTGGAGCTGATAAAGTCATCCAGCTTGCTAGAGAAAGGTTTTATTGGCCCTTTATGCAAAATGATGTTGAAGACTATGTCATTCGCCAGTGCACTTGTGTTAAGCAAAAGCAGCCAAACAATTCGCAGAGAGCACCGATGAGTTCAATAACAACCAGTGCCCCTTTTGAGCTCATTTCTGTTGATTTTCTCCACCTTGAGCCAAGCAAAGGCGGTTATGAGTACATTTTGGTCCTGATTGATCATTTTACTCGCTTTGCACAAGCCTATGCTACTAAAAACAAATCTGGTAAAACAGCAGCTGAGAAGATTTTTCATGACTTTATCCCACGCTTTGGCTACCCTGAAAAATTACATCATGATCAGGGGAAAGAGTTTGAAAACAACCTCTTCCACAGACTCCAACAGCTGGCAGGAATAGCCCACTCTCGAACTACCCCGTATCATCCACAGGGGAACCCTGTTGAACGCCTAAACCGAACTCTTCTCCAAATGCTACGCACCCTGCATGAAGAAAAGAAATCTGAGTGGAAAGACTATTTACCACATATAGTTCATGCGTACAATTGTACCAAACATGAGGCTACAGGTTACTCACCTTTCTTTCTCCTGTATGGCAGAGTCCCTCGTTTGCCTATTGACTTGCTTTTTGATCTAAAATCTGAACAGAAGCAACAGTCCAGACACGAGTATGCACAAAAATGGGCATTACGGATGCAGGAGGCATATAAAATTGCCTCAGACAACAGTGCAAAATCCTCTGCAAAAGGAAAGATATATTATGATCGACATGCTAAAGGCCTTTCATTACAGCTAGGAGATCGAGTTCTTGTGAGAAACTTGTCTGAGAGAGGTGGTCCGGGCAAACTCCGTGCTTATTGGGAGAAGAGCATTCATCGAGTCATAGAGAGGGTTGGTGATGGGCCTGTCTATCGCATTCAGGCAGAAACCGGAGACAAAACCTCCCGTGTTCTGCACCGAAATCTGCTGCTACCTGTTAATGAGTTGCCTTTGGAACAAGATGAACAGATTAAACTCCCACACAGAACAAGAAAAAAGCAAAGAGAATGCCAGGATCGTGGAAATCAGATAGCTGAACAAAAGTCTGATGACTCTGAAGAAGAGGAGTTCAACTATGTCCTCAGAAGTGTTCCTGTTTATGAAAGGAGAGTAAAACCCCACAGCAATCTCAGAGCTATAGCTTCAGAGTTTCAACCCACAAATCAAGTAACACAGACCATTGAAATACAACAACAAAGTTCACACCAGCCAGCTGTCATTCCAGGTCCAGTACAAGTGCCTGTGTCTCCAGCGATTCCACTAAATGAGGACTTGTATGAAGGACCATCCAGGGAGCATTATGTGGAAGATGGAGGATTTGGGGAGCAAAGGGATGGTACTGAATCCGACATGCAGATACCTGGAGATGAAGTCCCACCAGTAAGGATGTCAGCCAGAGCTGTGAAACCTCGAGATGTGTTCACATATGACCGCCTGGGTCAACCATCCTATCACACTTTGCAACCTGGAGCAAACCTGGTGTTTGCATGTCTCCCTTATCCCATGTTGCCTTGCCCAGCTACATCTGACTACTGTTATCCCATGCCAATATGGACATGTTAGTGCAGTGACGCTGATAAATGACTAACACATTTGAAAAGACAATGTGACAAATCTGATTTTTGTTATGGTTGTATTGTATTTGTTTGTTTAGTTCCAGATGTCCGGAGACATCTCTTAAAACAGGGAAGAGTGTAATAGGTTGAGAAATGTTTATATGATTATATGTGGTTAATGGTATTGAAACAATACCCCCCTTTTTTTCCATTAGAATTGTGAACCATTCTAAACTTTTTCATGTTTATTTTACATTGGGTGCATGCTACCTTGTGTCAGTAGATGGCGCTCTCGCACCACTGTGGGTCTACCAGAGAGTCTAGCTGGAAGCTCTGGGCATGCGCAGCTCAGAATAAACAAGCTCCGGCCCGAGCAACACGCTAAAGCTAGTCTCCTTTTCTGTGACCCGCAGGTACAGCAGAGTACATGTTTACAGTGTGCTGGCTACACAGTGCTCCCTAGCCTGTGTGCCACTTGCTACCGGTTCAGATTCCCCTAGGTCTGGCGCCGGTAACATATCCACGCCAATCGTAACCCCTACAGTCACATGATCAAAGCATCTCGCATGTGGAAAACCTTTAAAAAAAATTTTTTTTAAAAGAGGATGAGGGGTTTAATCTGTAGCTCACACTCATGAAGCTCACTAGTTTACAAGCTTATTATTCTGCATGTTTTCGTTTGCAGGGTTCCTACAGGTTTCTTCAAGTCAAATTCAAGTCTTTTTAAGACCTTTTACTGCCTATCTAAAAGATGTTGATGTAGAAAGAGGAAAAACCAGGGTGAACGTTAGCATAGCGTTTCAACTGCTGGTGTTTTGCTCTCTCTTGTTTACTGTAGCAATGTCCGGGGGAGGCACGGCATAAGGATTATACCTGCCAGGAGGGGTGAGAGCTCTGAGACATGTAATAGCTAGCTATATCTAGCTTGTTTGAAAATTACATAGTGCAGCTTTAATGCCTTCACGCCAATTGTACCTAGCTGAATCCTTCTTTTGCACACGGTACAAAAAGCCTCAAAAACATTGTTCTCCACTGGTTTTAACCGATGACGAAAAGACTTTTTATCCCGCCACACTTTGTTAGATTTACATTTCCCCGTAGGCTAATCCTAGCAGGAAATTGGTAGCTAGGTAGTGTTAAAAAACCTAACAGGTGTTGGTCAACCTTTCTTGTGGTTTGCTGACTTGCTTCTCCTCGACTTGTTGCTTGTGGTCCGTGTCTATGTTGTGTTTACCGTCTGTGGTTGTGGCGTCAGATATCTACGTTTAGCGACTGGGGAAAGCTCTACTGGTTCCACCACTCTTTGTTTATTACTACGTTATTTAATCAGAATCATGTTGACAAATGAAATCTTTGAGGTGAAATGTGATATGGAGAAGTTACACACAGCACATTTTAAGACCCAGATACCAACCAGATTTCCAAATTCATGAATTCAATGCTTTTAAGACTTTTTAAGACCCTGTAGGAACCCTGTGTTTGAACTGAGAAAACTCTTTGGGTGAGAAGAGAAACGCCTTCAACAGGTTCCAGTTGTCTTTGATCTGAACCTACTGGGATCATTTAAGAAATCACTGAAAACCACTCAAATCTCCTGTAACAAAACCTCAAACCAGCTCCCGTCTGGAGGTAAAACACGGAGAGGATTTCATGTAAAAATCACAGAGTTTAACTTTAAACTCTGTTCTTAATATAAATACTTAATATACATGTCACAAAGCAGCTTATAGTACTTAAACCATTAGGAAAAACTACCTATGGGCTCTTTAAGGACAAGTTTAGGAATCTAAGTAACAGATCTAAAATGAAGGGCACAGATGGTAAACTAATGCAGCTGAGGACGCTGCGTGTTGCATCTTATCCGGATAAAGCCACAAAAAATATCACCTGACATGAAGGAACCGGGATTCATCAGGAGCTTCTCTCCAGGTTCTGAGGATGAGGAAAATAAAGCGTGCAAACGTCACCGTGTAGCCCTTCATCAGACTGAACCTTCAGGCCAGATTTGGTCTTTAAAGTCACTTCCATGTTTTCAAATGTGTAAAAAAAAAATGATGATATCAACACGTAGACAAATATAACGTCAAGGTGGAAGTTGCTTTGTTAAATAGTTCCAGTTAAGGTCCATAAAGATTTTTTTTTTGGTATGAAAAGGGGAAAAAATGGAGAGTAAGGGATCAAAGAGGCTAATGTTACAGCTGTTTCTGATTGTGCTTTCATAGAGTGGTCAATACTCTGCTTAAACAGGTCCCAGATCAGATTCTGTCACATCCAGGCAGGATAGGATAAATGCTGCAAAGACAGGAGGAGAAACCTGACCCGTGTTCTGGAGAAGCTTCTGAGTAACAGGATGAATTTTGCACCAGTTCCAGCAAACGTCTTCTCTCCGTCGACCGCTTCAGGTGACGGTCAGAAGAAGAAAAGGCTGCCCTCTCCTCTGCTGCGTGTCGGACTACGTGAGTGCAGAATATCTGTGCGTACCTGCCGCACAACCAAACCCCCTCCCTCCCGCGCAAACTCCATTAAGATAAAAAGAAATAAGTTTGAGTCATCCTTCCTCCATCTGATCCCAGTTTGCGCCAGTGCATCCCAGTGGGTGGAGCTACCCCAGCTGTATTTGTCCTGAATACATGGTGAGGAGCAGCATGATGGAGAAGCCCGTGAGGAGGCCGGCGTTCTGGATGCCGAAGGTGATGAGGAACCTGCTACCGCCGGCGTCCTCCTCCTCACGACTCACCTCGTTCATCTCCGGGAACTGAAACGCAAAGTTTGTTTTTAATTGTTGTGTAATCAAACTGATCGTTTCACATGAAGAATGACGGGGTAGAAAAAGAACACAAGTCTCAGTCCTCAGTACTTTTTTGTAATTTCACTCATTTCAAATAAAAATTTGAAATTTAAAGGCACACCATGCAATTTTGGCTTTACCAGCAGATCAAAGACTTCTCTAAATATCTCTTCTCTAGATATTGTTAAGTATAGATTCCTTTCCAAATGTTTAATCATCTGTACTGATTTCCAAACACTCACCATGTCAGCCAGAGCGATGTAGAGGAACATTCCTCCCGCCAGAGCGAAGACCCAGTTAGGAGAGAAGCTGTTCCCGGCCAGGATGCCAAATCCCATCCCCAGGTAGCAGCAACAGGCTGACAGGAAGTTAAAGAACAAGGCCTGCTGGATGCTCATCCCAGCATTCAGTAGGATCACAAAGTCTCCTGGTCAAAAAGAAAAATCAGAGAGTTAGCCATAAGTGCTCCAAAACTTTCATTTTAGATCTTAGAAACACTATTTCTCATACTGAAAATATCCACAATAAGCCAGCAACCTGCTTTATATTCAAACCATCTGCTGGTTCTGGTTCTGATCCCGACCCGACTCACCCAGCTCATGAGGGAACTCCTCGCACAGGATGGCCACGGAGGTGCTGATGCCCTGGAAGACGGAGGCAGTGAAGGACGCCCCGATGGCTAAACCGTCGATAAAGTTGTGCAGACCGTCGCTCAGCGTGATCATCCAGGCCAGAGTGCCGATGTCAGAGTAGGTGGTTCCCTTCAGCCAATAGCAGCCGCCGCCAGCGCGGCCGTTCTCTGGACTCTGGGACTCCTGCTCCATTAGAAACAGAGATAAACGTAACATGCTCTGTCTTAAATCAGACCCTCCAGGAGGATTTAAATCCAAATTCAGCCAACGTCTGTAAAGAACGTGTAATTTTGACCAATCATCTTAGCCCCTGCCAGGTTTCATTTACTAGTTTTATTTACATTAGAAACAAGGCGAATTTGATTAAAATGCACGTAAAATGTTAAGAGAGCTTATCTATATTAGAGCCTCTGCTGCTGTTGATATTTGTAGTCGCATCATCTGCGTCTGCTTTGGTCTCCAATGAGCCGAGTTCTAAAAGTTTTCAAAGGCTGGAGGCGTCAAAGTGTGGCAGGACTTGGAATTGACCGACAGCTGCTTCATTTTCCAGTGAATAAAAGTTTTAGGGAACTTTTAGACTAGAAACAGCCATGTTAGATTGTGTTGACTCCCAGTCTATCCTCCAGAACCTCCTAATAATTTGTTGTTTAGAAAAATAAGTTGATAGAAGAATCAAAATAAAATTAGTTGTTAGTGGCAGCTCTAGTTATAGCCAGTGAGAAGATAAAAAAGAGGAGGAAGTGTTGAGTTTAAGGTCAAACGATGTTTAAATACTAAGTCCAGGAAGACGTCTAAGTAAGTCCAACCCAAGGAAGGGAACCCAGTTGTTCTGTTTTTATTATTATTAAGGTTCTAGGTGTTTTTACAAGTTCTGAATCCAGTTTACTATAAGTCCATTCTCTTGACTTGGACAGATCAATAACACATCTCATATCTTCAACACTTTTTTTGCAGATGGCATTCACCTCCTTCAAGGATTCTCAGACAGAACTAATCGAGTGCCGATCAGAAACAACTAACTGGTTACAAAATAACTCATTTCAGTTCAACTCTGAGCAGACTGAATGTCTGATCGTCGCCCCAGAGTCTGGTTCCTCTGATCAGTCAACAAAACGGTCATTTCAATTCTGCCTTCAAGACAAACCTGAGGAATTTAAATGTTTTTGACCAGCTGGTCCCAAACTGTTTGTTTCATCTGTGAAGGATTTCCAAACTTAGTGAAAACATGAACTAGAGATGGTTCACGGTGCTTTTATTTCCTCTCATTTGGATTATTTTAATCCTAAATTCGAACAAAAAGTCTTGATTGCCGTCAGTTGAACTCTGCAGGGAGGCTCCAACTGGAGCCTCCTGTTTTCATGTTTCTGTTTTCCTCATGTAACCAAGTTAGAAAAAAACATAACTAAAGATAGAAATAAATGATTAAACTTTAATAAAACCAGCTAGAAATAAAGAATCTCCTACCGAAACTAGAGTTATTCTGATTTCTGGTCCAGATTTGAGCACATTTCTCAGAACTAGTGAGACTACTGAGTGCCTGTCGCTCACTTATCATATAATAATAGGTTAAGGGTTACACTGACTTTAAGTTTCAGGGCTCTGATTGGTCAAGCTCCTCTTTATATTAATGAATTGTTAAAGCCATAAACTCCAACCCGACCCTCAGGTCCTAAAAGCAGAATCTACTAGCAGGTCCAAAATCTGGATCAAGATCTAGAAGCAGTTTAAGATTTTCTGGTACAGCTTGGTAATAAGACAATAATAGTATGCTATTAAGATGTTAATAACAGGTTATAACCATGTAACTACTTGGCATTAGTGAGGTAATAGAAAGAATTACTGTTATGGTAATTACCACCAGAATTACATGGTTATTTTTTATCCAAGTGATAACACCATGAACTAAAAGCAGGAAGTTATCACATCACACAGTGATTATTACATTGTAATTACCACCTTATTAACATATTTCCTGTATTTTTATTCAAAAACTACCATCAGTATGAGCAGATCACAACAACAAAACAAAATAGTTTAGCTTTTGTTTCTGTATGTGTCGATAATTAGCGTTGAATAGATTTTATACCACCTTGTTTCTGTCAATCAATTACTTAATTATAACTTTAGTATTTGTATGATAATACCTTATTATTACCTTCTATTTACCAAATATCATCACATTTTGCAAGTATTTAATCACTATTACACTACTACCAGGTAATTACATCTAGCTTTGAGGAAAATGTTTATATATGTTGTTTTTTGCACGTTATAGAAAAATATAAAGCTTTCCTGAAACTTTTAGAAAAAAGCTGCTGCAAAATCAAGCTGTTTTAGGTCACAGCGTCACAACGAAGTCATCAAAAACCTGGAGGGTCTGTTTAATGCTGGTTACCTGTGGCGTCTGCGCAGGGCTGAGCATCAGCTCGCCTTCCCCTGCGTCCACCTTGCCCTGAGCCAGACTGCCGGCTTCTCCGTTCTGCTGCAGCTTCTCCTTCTCCCCCTCCTCCTCCACATCCCTGTCAGCCGTCGAGTAATGACTGTGGCCGTGGCTCTGACAATCCAACCAGAAAGACAAATCCTAGTTCAGTTCTTGCTTCTGAGACTTCTACATTCCTGACATTTCTTTGAAATTTTGTGCTGAAGAGGAAACCCTTTTATGAGCTCTGAGCTGTTTTTAGTTACAGGCTGTAAGTGTGTCTCAGTTCGAGGTCACCACTCGGCGTTTGACTGGAGGACACGACATTCCAGCCCTGATCTCTCAGCTCGTCCTCTTTGATTGCAGCCTTTTGAAAAACAATGAGTTGCTGACAGACGGGGATCTGCTGATAGCATCCTTTCAGCCTTCTTGGCAAAACAGGAGCCGCTCAGTTCCAGTGTGGGCCAAATCTGTAATTGGATCAGCAGCTCCACCAGTTAGATGTTAATTAGGCTGGTTGGGCCTTTGGGCTGCAAACAAAGCAACCACAAGGTGGCGCAGCTGTCCTAAAATCACCTTCCTGTGTTCCCTTCTGCTCCTTTTTGTGAATGAAATCTCTTTTAATCTGTCTGTTTCCCATCAGGAGGAAAATCTGGGGTTGAAATGATGCTGCGCCCTAACAAAAACCATGCACAAATTTAAATTGTTGCTCAGGTTAAAATAACCACAACAAGTCCAAACAAATCTACCAGAAAAGTTGCTTTTTCAGACGTTAAAACTCAACAGTAAGCTGCAATTTCACTGAGTCAGCAATGAACTTCATAATATTTTAAATTTGATTTGATTTATTTGATTTGAATGGGACAAAGTATATTAATGAACGTACATGACGTAAGAACAACAGAATTAGAAAAAAGCTAGTTTCACCCCATATACATAAAACACAAACATTACCTGATTAAAATGAGATAAAGCCATACAGAACATGATTAAGACATAAGTAAAACAACTAAATTATGAGAATAAAACAATTCTATACATTCCCTCAGTTTAAAGGAGCAATTCAACTCCAACATGAGGCAAATCTATAGGTTAAAAGATAAAACAACAATAAGAAGAAGTAAAAGAAAGCCTTGATAAAACTAGACGGTAATTGCATTGATGACTACTGACCAGCCATGATTTTAGCTGACTTTTAAAAAAATGAAACGAGGGGCTGTCTCTTATATTGACTGGCATTTGAACCCAATCACTGCATCCTTTGATTGATAAAGTGCTCTGTGCAAATGTTTTCCTAAATTGAACCTGGCAGGCCCCCCGTGAGGTCGATCTCGTATCTTGGTGAGCTGAATGATTCAGGATCACTCCTCAGATCTGAAAACGTAGCTCCTGATAGAGATCTCTAGTCTTTAACTTTCTCAGTCAATTTCCAGGTCATTTACAGCTCAACTCAACTTGAAGTCGCTGAGGAGAAAATTGGTTTGAATCAGGAATGAGAACAAATACAAAAAACACAATATAACTGAGTGGTCGCACACACAGTAAGAGACCATCTCTAATTAACAGTTAAAACTATTAAAATTAAAAATAAATACTGAGAACAATGAGAGAAAAAGTCCTGCAGACCCTTCTTACAGAACTTTTACATATCAGTAAAATTCAGATTTTTGCCAATTAAAGGGACAAGAGGGAAGATTTTAAATAAAAATAATCATGCATGCTCAGTTTTAAGTGATGAAGCATTTTAAATCAAAGAATGAGGCCACCCATGTATCATTCCATAATCTAGAACAGGCTGTGAGCTGTAAAATGTTCTGCAATTCGGGAACGAATTTCCCGCGCCGTCCTACGGATGTGACGTCAACTGACGCTGTTTGCGCGTTCTGGAAGCTAAAAAGTAATAATAAATGTATTTCCAGTAGGTGGCAGCATTGCACCGTTGTGTTGTGTTGCTGGTTAATGGCGGACTTCCTTCGTCTGAATCAGTGGTTTTTCTCATCAAACTGGTGTTATCTTGTTTATGGAGCTGAAAACCTCTCTGATGGATTATAGGGTTCCACAGAGCTAAAGGTGCTGTTTTAGGCGACCGCACAGCAATCTGTCCATGTTTATGGGTCTCGGGACGATAGGCCTCAAATCCCCGACTGTTTCCTGGACCTCAGTCCGCTTACAGTGCATCAAAGGCGGGTGTGCAGCGCACGCTCCTCCGGGTGCTCCGGAGCTCCACTCCGTGATGTGAACTTGAGAAATCTAGGGTGATAGAGGCGGCGGGACATGATTCTATCACCCTAGATTTCTCAAATTCACCTCCGGGAGTCAGACAACATCGACTGATTAAAGCTTTTAGCGATACAGGCAGCTGGGAAGGACTGGAACATAGCGGCTAGCGAGATTAGCTCTGTTAGATCGGCTCCTGCTGTGTGTGTGTGTCTGTGTGTCTCAGGGCATTGTTTTACTATATTTCCTTTTGTATTAATAAAATGTATTTTTATTTATGGAATCATGTCTCCGGCTGCCTTTGGTTGAACCCTTATGAGATAGTGAGAAGTTTGTGCGCGCTCCCGTTCAAGACTGTAGTTATTCGCAGCGCCAGGCGCGGCGCTCATGAGGTTAATTTTTCTATTCTTCCCTCTTCTCCCTTTAAAGGCATACTCAGTAGCCAGGTAAACAATGTAGCTTTTAACGTTTTTTTTTAAAGCCTCTTAACAACGTTCCAACATAGTATAGCCATAAATATATTGTGGAGATAAAAAAAACCCGAAAGAAATCAATAAAGTAGTTGTCCCGCAGTTCTCTAAAAACTTCAGCCAATCCTATTGTTCGCACCGAACGATAGGATTGGACAATCCAGCTGTCTGTCTGCCGCATTTCCGCACTGCTTGGATTGGCATTACTCCGCCCGGACACATTTTCCGTCTGAACATCCCGGAAGTGAAAGGAGGACAGAATTAGCGAATTAGCCGTTGGTTAGAGCTTCCATTTTAAGATAAAAATACCAGAGTCCCCCCAAAAAACACCTTTTCAGCTAGCAGAAAACTAAAATCGTTTGGAGGTGAAAAGAGGAAAAGCTGGAGGAACAGTGAAGTTAGACTCTGTATTGTAATCGTCGCAAAACGGGGTCCCATCCCGGGGGGAGGCTGGCTTATGGATTTTACCCGACGGGAGGGGTGAGTGCACCGAGTCGTGTTGCTGTAAACTAGCTAGCGAGACCTCGTTTGTTTACCTGGCTACTGAGTATGGCTTTAAGTTCCTCGGATGCTTCTCCACAAACGCTACCACCTGGTAGTCTGGAACCGTACAGGCTGAAGCTTAAAATCAGCACACTTCTCTTTTGTTTTGCCAACATTTAGTTGCAAAAGGACTCATGAAACCACTGAACTAATCCATGAAGCACCCGGGTTTTTCATCCAAAAGACTCACAATAACAGAATCAGAAGATTTCTAAATAAATCATGACGACTCATTGGTGTTCAGTTCATCTGTTAGTGAAATTTACATACCGTATTTTATAGTATTAAACTCGAGGTTGGGTTTGTACAATTCTCTTCAGTTTGTTTTGGAGCTGGACAGATAATTAGTGCAAAATAAACCAATTATTTTTAAACTTCACAAACTCTTACAGGATGAACTAAAAGTATGTGTCAATCTTTTACATATAATCCAATGACTTTTTTTTTCTTTTAGAAAATCAGATCAGTTATCCTAGAATTTGTTTTTCTCCCCTCCAACGTGTCCAGACCTGAAAAATCCTACGTTTTACGACCGCATCAGAACACTGTCTGTACAGGAGTCAGCTCCCACTCACGTGGAGACACGTGCAAAAAAAAAAACAAACAAACCAGACGTATGCTAACAGACTCTGGAGAATCGGAGCATCTATTTCAAAGTCCGTTATGTCAGCCAACCTCTAACAAGTGCAGCCGTGTTTAACTGTAATGTATGTTAACATGAAGAAAGGTGAATTTAAATTAGTGGGAAATTATAGGAACATACTGGGACAAATGTTACCATTTAATTATGATTTACTGAGAAATTTAATTGTTGTAAATTAGTGTATGTTGTGTTGTTTTTGTCTTTTCATTGATCTTGATCTCAGCATCAGGCCTACAGGTAAAATTAGCTATGTCTATGTATATCAGGGGTACTCAATAGTGGCGAATCCAGATAAAATCAGATAAAATGTATTTTTTTCTTCTAGATAAAATGAACTAAATCATGACATTTTGCTTCAGTTTGCTCTGATGAGGATTTCTGTGCAGCACATTTTGTTCAGCGCTGCAGTAAATAGCTCCTCAGCTGAGCTCACGGGGGTTGTTTGCAGCCATCTGTGTTTGGCCTTTGTTGTAACGGTTTCCTTCCATTGAAAACTAACAGGTTTTGGTGCCAACCTCATTGGAAAAGTTCCTATCCTCCTACTTTATCAGATTTAAAAACAGAGCTCCTGCTAGAGAGTTTTGGCAGCTACAACAAGCAGCATCTAAGAGGTAAACAAAATACAGCTAATGTCACATTATTAGTATAAAAACTCACCCCGTTCTTCTGCTTAAGAAGAACCTTCAGAACTTTTTCTGTGAAGAAAAAGAGGTAGAAGCCCCCGAAGACCACGGCAGACTTGGACACGTAGAAGTCCACCAACGGGTCAAAACCAAAAGCCTGTAGGAAAAAATAAAACTTAGAAATCTGTGGAAATGATGACACATTAAAGCTACTGCAACAAAACAAAAATGAGGAAGATTAAAGTTGAAATGTTGAGAAGAAAATCAAAATACTCCAGAAAAAAGTGTGAAGTTGGTCGTCTAAAGGCACACTAGGCAATTTTGGCTTGTTTTTAGCTCCCCCTAGTGTCCGTTTTAAATCAATGTCGTAAAAACAAACTGTTCCCCCTCCCCTCGCTGTGCGTCCGTGTTTTCAATCATCAGATAAAGGTTTTCGTTGTTTCTTTGGAGGCTCCACCATGATGAACACGACACAATAGATCTCTGAGCTCATACCTATGACGTCTGTGTCTTCAGCTCGTCTGTCCTGAGCAGGTTCTGAGGTGGAAACATGGCGTTACTGCTTCTCACAAGATACGTGACTTTGTGAGACTTCAGGTCACCAGACCAGAGACTCAGAAGTTACAAACGTGGTATTCTGGATCCAAGCAGCAGATGAGGCTGAGTGACTATTATTTATTCACCATTTATTATTCATTAACCCTGTAAAGGGTCATATTAGAACATACTGGCTCAAAATTTTTTAAATGAAAAAGTTACATAGTGTGCCTTTAAAGCAACCAGATGGAGAATCAGTGACTTTATTATTCATTCATTGTTTATTATTCATTAACCCGGTAAAGGGTCATATTAGCACATACTGGCTCAAGGAACTGATTAAAAATACAGAAAAAGTTACTTAGTGTGCCTTTAAAGACCAGCTTGAGGAGAAAAAAAACTGTTTGTTTTGTTGTCATTACTAATGTAACCCAGGGTTCTGGGTGTGTTTTTATAGAGTAAACAATTAAAAAGAAAAAAAAATATGGATAAGAGATGCAATGTTTTGGGTACTTCAGCCTCCTTCATCCCTTCACAATAAGAGCTGCAAATATACACAAAATACAACTCTCTGATAAAACCGGCACTTTCACCACAGAGGTGAGATAAGCTATTAAAAATAAATAATAGTAGTAATAATAATAAAACTGAAGAAATGCAGTTGGGGTTCACTTCTTTGGGCTATTCTTGAAATAACACATTTTTGTATTTTTTCTGGAAATATTATTTATCCTTTTTTCCTCAACATTTAAACTCTAACCCTTTTATAGAGAAGTGGCCATGATCACTTATAGAGGCTCTGAATCCTAAAGCTGAAACTTTTTGTTAAAAAAAAAAAAATTTTCAAAGTATTTTTTTAATGCAAGAAGGAAAAGTAAAAAGTTCAGAAAGTAAGAAAAAAGTTTTTAAAATTTTATTTTTAAGTAAAAGTTTTAAAAAGTATGAAAACATTTAAAAAGATAAAAAGAAAAAAGTTTTTAAAGTTAAAGAAAAATGTTACTAATAGTTCGGTAAGACGGTATAATGAGTAAAAACAATAGAAAAAAGATGTGTATCAGTAAAACACAGTAAAGTTTTTGTACACATCAGATTGCCTTAAATCAGAGTCTGTATTTTATATGTTTTTTAATAAGCAATGTCCTTCAAAACTTATTTAAATGAATAAATTGTTGGTTGGTTTGTGTGCTTTTTGTGCAAAGATTTTAGTCAAAGTCAACTAAAATCTAATTAAAATGTTTCAAGCTATTTTCATTTTGTTTGTTTTTCTTATTTCAAACAAACCTGATTCAACATTTTGTGTTTTGAATCTAAATTTACGTTTTACATCCAAAAGTAAGAATATGAGTTATCAGGTTGATAACTTGCTCTGTGCCTGCTTGTTTCAAGTGAAAAGATGGCAAAAACAGGTGAAATGAGAAGAAAAATAAAGTCATTTATGTCTCAGTGACTGTTTTTAACATTATGTGAAACCATGAGTCAGCAGGTTTTGCTGAAATGCGTCGCCCTGAGGCCATGTGAGTCACATCAGCACCACGCTACCTCTGGGATGAGCTGAAACAGAGCGTTGGAGTAGAGCGTGCCAATGGCCAGGGCTATGAAGTAGAGCAGCAGCCTCTTGTAAAAGGTTTTCTTCATGAAGGGAACCACGCTCGCCCCGATCAGCGAACACAGAGAGATGAGTGTCACACACAGGATCCCATAACCCCACACTGATCAACAGAGAAGAACAAAAGGAGGGGAAAGAGAGAGAGAGACAAGACAGGTAGTTAGTTCAGAGGGGATCTTATCAGATTAATTACCAGGAAAAGGCTCCAAAATTAGGAAACATCCACCAATTAACCCTGTAGGAGGAAGAAGACTGAATGATGATTTATCTGCAGAGACAAGGAGCTCATTATCCACAGCAAACCCTCTGAGAAGTGACACCACCCGTCTGCTTGTGGAGGTAATAATATGCCTTTCTGAGAAACTGTTCAAACCCAAAGTAGCTCCCTTTGATCAGTGAGAAGAAGTAAATGAGGTGAAATTACACACAAACACTGACCCAGACCACTCAGGTGTAGCCTCTGTACCACCAACGTAACCTCAGGGTAAACACCAGCTCTATCTGCAGAGAGGGAGGCAGAAGCAGGACCTCCATTCCAGGTCTGTCTCACCCAAACTGCAATTTAAATGTCTCAAAAACAACAAGAAAGTGATCAGAAGTCCATTATTGAAGATGTTTTATGCTGCAGTGGTAGAAAAGAAGTATAAAAAGTAGAGCTGAAAAAACCACCAAGAGGAAGAAGACCAAAGGAACTGGGAGTTCAGGACTAGCCAAAGGACTCAATAACAAACTTTTCAGCTTTAGAGTTCATGTCCTGAAAAGCAACGGTCTGTAAGGACGAATGTGTGCTTAGAAA
Organism: Callopanchax toddi; assembly: GCA_006937965.1. Taxonomy (NCBI): domain Eukaryota; kingdom Metazoa; phylum Chordata; class Actinopteri; order Cyprinodontiformes; family Nothobranchiidae; genus Callopanchax; species Callopanchax toddi. The sequence goes on along the minus strand of SSNR01000139.1, from coordinate 504,908 downwards.
GCAAACCTCAGGTAGGAGCTGCAGGACGGCGGTGGAGAGGAGCGTGCCGACAGCAAGAGCGACGAAAAAGGTGAGAATGTGTTTCATAAAGTTCGTCTTCAGCAGGGGGATGATGAAGAGTCCGGTGAGGGCGGAGGCATTGATTATGGTCACGCTCAAGAAAGAAAACCCCCACACTGGAGTTGAAATAAAGAGGAACATTAAACAAGGTGAACCAAATAAAACCAGAGCTAATTCAGCCCACCTGAAAGGATTTCAAAACACAACATTAATACAAGTTTAAATAAAACCACATACACCAAAAGTAAAGTTTAACCAAGAGTAAAAACATACTATACCTCTCCATAAAACAGAAAAAACCCTCTACAGTTAGAACTCTACATTACCTGTTAGCTAACCTCTACAGTTAGAACTCTATATTACCTGTTAGCTAACCTCTACAGTTAGAACTCTATATTACCTGTTAGTTAACCTCTACAGTTAGAACACTATATTATCTGTTAGCTAACCTCTACAGTTAGAACACTATATTATCTGTTAGCTAACCTCTACAGTTAGAACACTATATTACCTGTTAGTTAACCTCTACAGTTAGAANAGGCCCACCTCGGGCTCTGGAACTGGGAGGCCCACCTCGGGCTCTGGAACTGGGAGGCCCACCTCGGGCTCTGGAACTGGGAGGCCCACCTCGGGCTCTGGAACTGGGAGGCCCACCTCGGGCTCTGGAACTGGGAGGCCCACCTCGGGCTCTGGAACTGGGAGGCCCACCTCGGGCTCTGGAACTGGGAGGCCCACCTCGGGCTCTGGAACTGGGAGGCCCACCTCGGGCTCTGGAACTGGGAGGCCCACCTCGGGCTCTGGAACTGGGAGGCCCACCTCGGGCTCTGGAACTGGGACGCCCACCTCAGGCTCTGGAACTGGGACGCCCACCTCGGGCTCTGGAACTGGGACGCCCACCGCGGGCTCTGGAACGGAGACGCCCACCGCGGGCTCTGGAACGGAGACGCCCACCGCGGGCTCTGGAACGGAGACGCCCACCGTGGGCTCTGGAACGGAGACGCCCGGGGCTGCAGCGGCACAGGAGGGTCCCGGGGCTGCAGCGGCACAGGAGGGTCCAGGGGCCGCAGGTTCAGGAACCGGAACGGGTTCGGGAGCTGCAACCGGGACTGGACTAGGAGGAGGACCAACATTCAAACAGCAGGTGAGGCTTCCTGACCCCACCAAGCATCGTCGGGGGTAGCGCATGGCGACGGCGCGCTTATAATGCTCCCGGATCTCTGGATAGGTTGAGAGGTCAGGATTGGTCTCGTAGAACGTGACTAGAAAGTCCAATAGAGACAGCTGTATGTGCGGGCAGAGGTTGTATTCATCGACAGCATGGAATGTGTCCTCATAAGAACGACATACCCTCTGAATGTGGTCGACCGGATACTGGGGAGCAGCGGGAGGCTGCTGTGGCTGTAGCGGCTCAGCTCGGGTCCGACGAGACTTCTGTAGTCCAGGGGAAGCCCGTCGGTGCTGTAGCGGCTCGGCTGGGGTTCGTCGGGGCTGCCGTGGCAAAGCAGGGGGGCCGACGTGGACCTGGAGGACTCCCGACCTGATGGTGTTAGGTGGCATTGGTGCAGGCGTCCAGGCGAGGCACCGTAGCGGCTTCGGACCCGGCGGCGTCCTGTAGGCCAGCCGGGTCCCCAGGTAGGGTGAAGTGTGCTCCAGGTGGTCATCTGCTGGATCCATATGGTCAGATCTTCTGTCAGGTTTTGAAGGTTGAAGGAGGATCCAGGCGCAGATGTAAGCAAAATAGGTATTTATTGAGCACAAAACAGACTAGGGCAGGGGACAAGAAGACGAAGATCTGACAACACCCAGACGAGACAAACACACTGATATACTGGGTGGTGATGACGAGACGAGACACAGGTGAGAGGATAACAATTGGATTCACCTGTGGGAGACAAAAAGGCAGAGGGCTAAACAAAGCACAAGACAGGACACTAGAGGGAGACATATGACACTAGTGAGGTGACATATGACAGCAGCTTCTTCCGACGCCTCTCGGCTCCGAAAAGTCTCCCATGTGAACACACGCTCCAACAACATTAAGTCAAACTTATTTTGGGGGGAAATATAATAAAAAAAAAAAAAATACAGTTTTGACTAAGGGGT
>SSNR01000139.1:491950-502703 GCA_006937965.1 Callopanchax toddi | reverse complement strand
CATTAAACAAGGTGAACCAAATAAAACCAGAGCTAATTCAGCCCACCTGAAAGGATTTCAAAACACAACATTAATACAAGTTTAAATAAAACCACATACACCAAAAGTAAAGTTTAACCAAGAGTAAAAACATACTATACCTCTCCATAAAACAGAAAAAACCCTCTACAGTTAGAACTCTACATTACCTGTTAGCTAACCTCTACAGTTAGAACACTATATTACCTGTTAGTTAACCTCTACAGTTAGAACTCTATATTACCTGTTAGTTAACCTCTACAGTTAGAACTCTATATTACCTGTTAGTTAACCTCTACAGTTAGAACTCTATATTACCTGTTAGCTAACCTCTACAGTTAGAACTCTATATTACCTGTTAGTTAACCTCTAGAGTTAGAACTCTATATTACCTGTTAGTTAACGTCTACAGTTAGAACTCTACATTACCTGTTAGCTTACCTCTACAGTTAGAACTCTATATTACCTTTTAGTTAACCTCTACAGTTAGAACTCTATATTACCTGTTAGTTAACCTGTACAGTTAGAACTCTATATTACCTGTTAGCTTACCTCTACAGTTAGAACTCTATATTACCTTTTAGTTAACCTCTACAGTTAGAACTCTATATTACCTGTTAGTTAACCTGTACAGTTAGAACTCTACATTACCTGTTAGCTTACCTCTACAGTTAGAACTCTATATTACCTGTTAGTTAACCTGTACAGTTAGAACTCTATATTACCTTTTAGTTAACCTCTACAGTTAGAACTCTATATTACCTGTTAGCTAACCTCTACGGTTAGAACACTATATTACCTGTTAGCTAACCTCTACAGTTAGACCACTATATTATCTGTTAGCTAACCTCTACGGTTAGAACACTACATTATCTGTTAGCTAACCTCTACAGTTAGAACACTATAATTTTTGTTAGCTAACCTCTACAGTTAGAACACTATATTATCTGTTAGCTAACCTCTACAGTTAGAACGCTATATTATCTGTTAGCTAACCTCTACAGTTAGAACACTATATTATCTGTTAGCTAACCTCTACGGTTAGAACACTATATAATCTGTTAGCTAACCTCTACGGTTAGAACACTATATTATCTGTTAGCTAACCTCTACAGTTAGAACACTATATTATCTGTTAGCTAACCTCTACAGTTAGAACACTATATTACCTGTTAGTTAACCTCTACAGTTAGAACACTATATTACCTGTTAGCTAACCTCTACAGTTAGAAAACTATATTACCTGTTAGCTAACCTCTACGGTTAGAACACTATATTACCTGTTAGCTAACCTCTACAGTTAGAACACTATATTATCTGTTAGCTAACCTCTACAGTTAGAACACTATATTACCTGTTAGCTAACCTCTACAGTTAGAACACTATATTACCTGTTAGCTAACCACTACAGTTAGAACACTATATTATCTGTTAGCTAACCTCTACAGTTAGAACACTATACTATCTGTTAGCTAACCTCTACAGTTAGAACACTATATTACCTGTTAGCTAACCTCTACAGTTAGAACACTATATTACCTGTTAGCTAACCTCTACAGTTAGAACACTATATTATCTGTTAGCTAACCTCTACACTTAGAACACTATATCTCACATTTATCTCAATACCTGACTCCTGCTGGACTCTGTAGGTTTGAGGCAAAAATAAAGAGTCAAAAAAAAAAATCTGGAGCAAAGCTATGATCAATAGTTACCACCTTCCTATACCATCTATGTTGTAGATTTGTTTTAAATTGTTAAAATAGTGAAAGAACTTCACTTCATCAAGCATGTAAGAAGGATTCAATAGATTAAAGGTGGAAGGAAGTGACAAATAAAAAATATCAAATACTGCTTTAAGCCCAACATGACAAAAAAAAACATGTGAATTGTAGTAAAAAGGATCTCCATTTTCCTTTAAGGCGGTTGTACCTGTGAAGTTAATGTAGATGAAACATTATAAACAACTACACTAGATGTTTTCTTTTTAATGAGGAAAAATACATCCTGGTATTTTTCTGCCCTGTAGCTCCACTTCCACTTCCAACAAGCAGCTCCGCTATTTAATAAGCTGTGAAATCAAATTTAACCAACAATTAGCAGGGTTCAGAGAGAGGTAAAGACAGAATGAATCTGCATAGAAACAAAGATCCTCTAAAGGAACTTCTCACACGTCTTGAAGAAGACCAACTATTAGTGTGATTATAATAAGTTCAGATCAAAGAACCTGTGAAGATTTCAAAACCAAGAAACTTGCTAACAGGTCAAAGATCAAGTAAAAACAGTTCAAAACAAATGCTGCTAAAACCAAACACTCAAAACAAGGATGGTTTTAGAATAATCAGATGCATTTTGAAATGATCTAATATGAATTAGGTGTGATGAAGCTTTAATTTTTAGTGTGAAAAGATCTGTCAGTAAACTCAGGACTTCACTGGTCCCCTGCCTCTCTGGTGTTGGCAAATCTCCACAGGTCAGGCAAAGAGAAACTGTCCTCGAGCCAAAATAAGCTTCTTAGGAGCGAGTGTGAGGTGAGCCGAGGGCACGAGGGGCTGATAAGGAAAAACAAACGTGTCAGTGGAAAACCTGAGCTATGGCTGTGGGAAGTCTGTTGGTCACCAGTCAAGAATAAAACGGGTTCAAATAAAACTTTGGGTTTTGGGTTAGCTGCATAAAATAATCCTCATCGACCTGGAAAAAGAAAATGGCTGATTTATGTAAATCCATCAGCCTTTTACACCCATTGTTTTTTGTTTTTCCTACTAAGCTGAAGGTTGTGAAACATCGGCCAGCAGCAGCTCCTCCTATTTGATCAGGGTTGGGTTTTAAAGGACATCCTGCTGGACGTGGACAGTCAGCAGTCTGGATTCAGTTACAGTAAACCAGCAGCCAAAGAAAGACCAGTTTCCTGTGTGAACTCTATATCTGGATCTGATCCCTGCTACACAATGAGACACGCTGCACATGCAGAATATATAATCTTAAAGGGATACTCCACCGGGAAGTTATTTTTTGTCTATTGCCATATTCCTCAGAGTTAGATAAGTGGGCAAAAACAATTTGTAAACAGCCCAGCTGTTTTCCTGATCTGGCAGGCGGATATTCACCTCCGGCGATAATCCTTTAGCATTAGCTTAGCGTAAAACACTAAGTGAATGGTACCTAATAGCATGCTAGTACGTATGCTTGCCTGACAACAAGCTTGGCCCCCATGTGGCCCCCTGGTAAGTGCTGAGTGTTTTAGAATGTTCCCCTTTAAAAAAGCAGCTGCCCCCCCCCCCCCTCTAATTTTGGTCTAGAACCACCACTGGGCTGAGGAGACGATTCAACAGTTAGATTTAGGTGTTTCTGAGCAAAGACAATGACACTAGGGGGTGCTAAAAACAAGCCAAAAACTGCATGGTATACCTTTAACCTAAAATGTTCTGTGGACTATTTTTTCATGTATTTTGGTGGGGGGGTGGGGGGGGGACACATCAAATTTACTGTTACACTTTTTGCAGCTGATTATTTGCAGCTTGATTTAAAAAGTGAAGCTGGGCTTTAGAACATCATCAGGTATTTTTTGCAAAGTAATACCTAGTGCTAGTAGTTTAAATCTTTCCTTTTTTTTCTTCTTTTTTTTTTTTTTTAGAAAAGTATGGACTGTTTAAACACCTGAAAGACATCAGAAATAGCTACATTTCCTCCAGTTGTTTCTTGTTTTTTGTGAGATTTACCTTCTTATTTATGGTATGTTTAAGAACTGGAAAAAAAAGAAAAAATGTGAGCATCAATTCTGCTAGAAAAGATGAAAATTGGGTTGATTTTGGTCACTTACTGATCAGCAGATCCATCATACGGGTCTTAATGAAGTTTATTTTTATGTCTGTAATGGCACTAATTGACATCTGTTCACATGTGAATTTAAAGTTTGTGATTTAAGTGCATTTCTATCACAGGCTGCAAACTTTTTCTGCAGTTTCTCCTTAAAATGTTCAAATCATTCTGCTCAGGAACCTAATAGTCGTTTTCGCCAAAAGTTTTTAAAACATATTTCCAGTTTTAAGCACTTTTAAAACCCTAAAAATACCACGTTTGAATTCAATCAAGGATTCCACCCACCTGTAGGAACCCTGTATTCAGGTTTAAGATGTTTAAAAACTTTGTTTAACCATAGCAAACCTAAATGAGTAGCCAGCCTCCTCACCTTCTGCATCTGTGGGCCTGGGGGAGGAGTCTGTGCTTTGCTCCTCCTCTTTTTTCAACTTGCAGGTTCCAGCATCCAGCTGCTGCAGCATGGTGGGACACAGCTTCTGTAAACCCTGCTCGTCCAGCCGTGACTGCTCACTGATGCTGTAGATAGCCAGAGTGTCTGGAGGCAAGCACTGGAAATCAAAACACAACCATCAGTCCCAGTGAACGGAGCGCTGGGGGGGGGGAGGTTAATGTCTTACTGCTAACTGTTGTTTGGGCATAAATAAGCCCAAAAAATGTACTTTTAGGAATGAATCTGTTGTTTAATGAAGTAATTTGTTGTTTAATATAATGTCTTACAATCTTCAGGTGAGATAAAGAATTTTTAACAAAAAAGAAATGTCACCTAGTCATGACGCAATGAGCAACTTAATAAAAAGTGACCATCCTGATAAAAAATGTAACCGATTTAACTCATCAACAGTCTTTAGGCTCAGGGAGGAACAAATAACAACAAATAAGTAGAAACAAACTTTTGATTTCAGTTGAATAATCAACAAAGGCATTCTATTAGCTGCAAGACGTTATTATAATTTCCACTTTTGTATGCAAAATAAATCAAACATTTTAAAGTTAACCTTCAACAAGAGGTGGCGGTAAAATAAAAACATTCCTAACAAGGAGCCTAAACTTTGATTCAGGACCAAATTATAGATAAAAACCATCAAACGCTGCATTAAAAAGACAGGAAAAACTGTTTCTATGGCAACGCCAATCACTACCGAGACATTAACTCCATCCTCACCTCACGTGGTCAAAAATAAACACAAGTGGCTTGTTTGAAATGACTCACAATAAAACTGAAGTGCATGAATCACTCGGACTTGTGTCAACGACTGATGACTTTATAGAAACATAAAACAAATCCTGCTCACTTATAGGCGTTCAGCTCAAAAATGTAACGTTCAGTGGTTGATGAAAAGTCGGTCGGGCGTTTAGCAACATGCAGGTAACAACACAAGCTGCAGAACGAGGACGGTGCACTGACAGCTGTCTGTGAGTCATCAACCTGTACAGGAAAATGGACTCTGCTCGGCTGCATTGTCACTTTCAGATAAACACGCCGACGTACCGAGAATCATCTGAGGCTTGAAGCTGTGCGACTCGTCCGACCAGCCCTGCCTCATTTTTAACAACTCAAAATAAATTTGTTCAAAAGCAGATCAGCCTTTATGACACTAAGCACGGGAAATATGTTAAATATTTCTGCTATCTGGCACCAGGACAGAGCCAGAGAATAAAATTACTGTCTGCTTCAGAGGCTCCACTGAAGGAGCAGCGTCTCCATTAAGTTAGATGGTAAAAAAAAAGGGAATTTAATGGAGAATAATAGTGGAAAATACAGGAGCTGCTTCAGAAAACGGTGTGAAGGTCATGTGGTGATCCAGCTCAGAACGACTGAGCATCGACTCCTGTCCTGCATTTTCATTACGCTCTTGTTTATTTAGCTTTGTAACAAAAGTCCAACTAGTCTTTACTTTGTGGGTCAGACGCTAACAGGTTTAAAGAGCAGTGTGTACCTTTGAGCTGTTTGTTTTAGGAGGCATGACTGTCGTCATCTCAGCCACCTCGCTGCCATCATGGCCGTCACTTTGACCCTGGCTGAGAGCCTCTAGAAGGGAGCGCAGCTGGGGCACCGTGATGGTGCTGTTGTCCCCATAACGGGCCAGCAGGTCCTGAAGCACCTGTGCAGGCGACTGACTTCCTGTCTGACCGGACACTCGGCTGACGGGACAGAGGAGCAGAGCCGCGACCAGGACGAGCGCCGGCTGGGGGCGGGGAAGGGTGATGGTCATAGTGGCCCAGCCATGAGGGGACCGGATGGGCATGACGTCTTCAGTGGAGGACGGGTGTTTTCTGGAAAAGAAAGGATTTACAAGCAAAACGGTTTGATTTAAAGCATATTTGTAACCGCAGGACACGCGTTGTGATGCATTTTAATGCTAACAGCTAATACTCATACTAACAGATGTCAAGTAGAGAGCAACTGACTCAGGACAAATGATAAAACCAGGTCTGAGAAGCTTCTTTGATCCCTTTCAAACAATAAACTCACAACCAGCCACTGATTTTAATCTGGAGGAAGTATTTAGTAGCTCCAGCTCTGACTTAAGTAGTGCTTTTTGTTCAATGCCAGGTTCTTTATGAACCCTAAAACAAACCCAGTGAGTTCGACCACTTTTCTTTGTTAAATTTGGAGATTTTTTTAAACCATAGTTTGATTTCAAAGCAAACTTTTGGCTTGCAAGAGCAGAAAACACACAAACAGGATGTTTGGGTTGTTCTGAAGAGGCGTTCTATCAGTTATTTATCTACAATAAGGATCATAATCCCTGGTGACATCACTCAAAGTGGGTGGAGCCTCTAGAACAGGAAGCAGTCCTCTGACCGGAGAATTACTAATGACTAGTCAGATCAGAAGAGACTCTGCTGCTGCATGATAATAAATTAGCAGCTATTTTTCAGGTATTTAAAGCAACTCTTGCTTATAAAAGTCATTCTATGTTAGCACTCTATGGGTGTGTACGAATCCAGGGGTAGGATGCTTGTGAGTACACATTTAGAGGCCGATGACGTCACAGCAAAGCGACGAGTGCTGTCCGAATACAATTAGGATCCTCATTCATGCGTCCTTGCTCCTCGTTCCACCAGAATTTCGAGGACGGGTCTGGTGTTTCCTCGCTGGGAAAGGCTATCCCATGATGCTTTGCGCGCCGATCGTTGGATTCTACACATCAGATTTGCAATGATGGCAGAAGAAACCAGAGAGCAGTACAGTTTCAAATGTAAGTTTTTCAAAAAAATTGAAATAAAAATGGTAAAAAGTTTGTGTTTAGGACTTTTTTGTTTATTTGTATATGAAATTTAATAACAAAAATCACCACAAAAGAGGTTGAATGTTTTTTTCATGCAATTTAAGACAAAAATAAAATCACCGTAAGCTAGCTTGAATGTTTTTAATGAAATCTTAGGGGGAAAAAAACGGAGTTCTGGATCCATTTTATTAGCTTTAGCCTGTCTGCCGGCCGCTAAGCGACTGGACCTGGGGGCGGGGATAAAAATGAGGTCAGACTGTCCAAATTCAGAGCCGTTCATTTCTGGTCTTAGCGGTCAAGCGAGGACCCAACCTAGGTAGACCGGTAAGTACACGTCCTCACAAGCATCCTTCCCCTGATGTAAACCTCAACCCATGTGGGTGTGTCCTTACTGTAGATAAATTATTGATAAAACGCCTCTTCAAAATGACTGTAACAGCCCTTTAACAAATACTACTTCACTGCCAGGATGTTACAACACAAGTGTTACCAACTGACCAATAAAAACTATCCATAATGACTCTCATCCATCACATCAGAATACAACAGGCCCAAAATGAAATGAAATTAAAATAAAACTTTTTTTTTTTTAAAAAGCACAGATTATTTATTTACCAGGTTGGTGTAGCTGGGGAAATACCTCACTACCCTCCTAACTACATTAAATCAGTGCATTTACATTTTTAACACACAGATTCAGGTCATTTGACACACAGAGCACCGATTCATCCATCTGGGATAAACAAACGGACCCATTCACTTCTGAGTGTAAAGAAACGCTCACCTTTTCCTTCGGATCCCCTAATGGTAGCTGGTGCGTAAAAAGCTTGACTTAGTGTGACCGCCCCGAGGCTCTGAGCATGCTGAGTGATGCCCACAGATTACCTGGAAGGAATGGTGAGAAGAGAAGAAGAGCCTGAGGAGAGCAGCAGAGTCCTCAGGAGTTCAGTGGACTCACTGTGGAGGAGAAAGAGACGAAATGAGTTACTGGTGGGAGGACAAAGAACAAAGAATGACGACAAAAAGAAAAAAGGCTTTTTATGAGAAAAGAGATGTGAAAAGGTAGAATTTCAGCGTTCCCTTTTCACTTATCGATTTCACTTCTATTCAGACCACAGAGTCAAGCTCCTGGCTGAACCTTGGTCCTTTCATTTCTCCAACTGCTGTGAACATTCCTTACTGATCGGTGTTGAAACAGCAGGTCATCTGGATGCTTGGCAGCAGAATTAGAAAGAAATACTGTCACTAAAACATCCTGTTCAGCTGCTGCATGAAAAAACAGGTTTATGATGTCAGTCAAGACAATAAAGTCATGAGCAAGGTGTTTCTAGTTTAAGGCAACAGAACAGGAGGGTTTAAATGCTGTGATGCCTTTGATGAATTATTCTCATCACAACAGAAATCTGTGTGTTGATGAAAATGTCTGATTAAAAAACACAACAGGATTACAGTACTACTGCACGCTTCTCGTCCCTGTGCTTACAGCAAATCACAATTATGTTTTACTCCTCCGTCACGATAACCTCATGAACCCTTTGGCTTATGGTCACTGCTTTCCTCTATTTTAAACATTTATCAGACAATTTAAACATCAGTTAGTCGTCAGTGGGTAATACGCCGACGGTGCATTCAGCATCATCTGGACAAAAGATTTTTCTGTCGAGATATAAAAAGAAAATGACCGTATTTGATCACCTGTGCAGGAGTTAAATCTTGATTTGAAGCCTTAACCTGACACTTTGTTATTTTTAAGGTTTATAAAATGTAGTAACAAAAAAAAAAAAAAAAAAAAAAAAAAAAAAAAAAAAAAAAAAAAAAACACATACACACACACACACACACACACAAAAGAATAAAGTTTTCAAAGTAAGAAAAGTTTTTGAAAAGTTAAAATTAAAAACTTAAAAATAAAGTTCAAAGAAATTATTATTTTAGTCAAAAATTGTTTTAATTTAAGAATATGTAAAAAAAAAAAAGGTCCACAAAAAGAACAAAGTTCAAATAGTTACTATTTAAAAACTATGAAAATTTTTCAGTTTAAAAAAAGTTTTAAAAGTTTAAGTTAAGTGTTTTAAAGGTTAAAAACATAAAAATAAAAAAGTTAAAAAGGTCAAACAAAGTTTAAAACAGCAAAAAAAAAAAAAAAGTTTTAAGTTAAAATACTTAAAAATTAAAAATGTTACAAACTAAAAAAGTCTAAAAAGTTCACAAGATATAATAAAGTAAGAAAATAGCCTAAAAAACGGATGTTTTTAAAAGAATGAGAAAATTGTCTTTGAAACTTTTTATTTCCATGTATTTTATTGAATGACTTTTAAAGGAATAATTGTTTTGTTTTATTTCTTCTTATGTAGTTCAGTGTTTTTAACTTTAGCTCTTATTAAACTAAAAAGCAACAACAAAAACATGATGACCTTCTCTCTTTAAAGTTAAGCTAACGCAGAATGAATGAAAGCTTCTGATAAAAAGAAGAAAACCTGGATTTTCTTCCACTCTCTGCTGGTGTTCGATGTGATGTTCAGACTAATCTGAACCACTAAATGAGGAGACGTTTTTACATCTAAGGGGCTAAAAAAGTGCCGTGGTTGAGTGTGTTGACTGTTTTTAAGTGAGTGGGAAGAACCTCTGGATATAACTCACAAATACAGACAGGATTATCTTCATACGAGTCAGTATGCTTTTGTGTTCTAATGTTTTGGGATTTCGTTCTTGTTAGAACCTGAATTCAGTAAACAGTTAAAGCATAAAGAGGGCGGAGCTTGTGTTAGCCACAATCCTATTTTTAAAAGTCACAGAAGTAGTCATTTTCTAAAAGTGTGTTTTCTTTCTTAGCGGGAGCTTGAACTGTGTGTTTGGTTGTGAGTTCACAGCCTGGAAATATAGAAAAATAACACAACAGAGAAAAACTCCACAAGTTAGATAGCATTTTTAATGCTCTTACAAATAGTGCTATGAAAAGTATTGACCTCCTCAGCAAACAAATTTCATTATCTGACAAAAATAACCAGAGTAACACAATTTCATTTATTAAGGGAGCAAAGCCAACAAAGCCAACATGCCCAGTGTGAAACTGGAATTCCCCCTAAACCTACTAACCGGTTAGTCCAACTGGATACAGTGTTTGTGATAACTGGTAGAGTCAATGTCACTGTGTGTGGAGGGACTTTGTCCCACTCTTCTTTACAGAATTGTTTCAATTCAGCCACACTGATAGGCCATTTAGCACAAACGTCCTGTTTAAGGTCAAAGGTCAGACATTCTCCTTCAGGATTTCCTAGTTCCATCAGTTCCAGTCAGTGGTCCAGGTCCTGAAGACCAGACCATCACACTACCACCACCATGTCTGACTGTTAGGATGAAATACAGAGTTAGTTTGACTCCAGGTGGAACGGGACACACACCTTCCAGGTAGAACTGGACACACACCTTCCAGATGGAACGGGACACACACCTTCCAGGTAGAACGGGACACACACCTTCCAGGTAGAACGGGACACACACCTTCCAGGTAGAACGGGACACACACCTTCCAGGTAGAATGGGACACACACCTTCCAGGTGGAACGGAACACACACCTTCCAGATGGAACTGGACACACACCTTCCAGATGGAACTGGACACACACCTTCCAGGTAGAACGGGACACACACCTTCCAGGTAGAACGGGACACACACCTTCCAG
>SSNR01000139.1:479830-490256 GCA_006937965.1 Callopanchax toddi | reverse complement strand
GGAACGGGACACACACCTTCCAGGTAGAACGGGACACACACCTTCCAGAAGGAACGGGACACACACCTTCCAGGTAGAACGGGACACACACCTTCCAGATGGAACGGGACACACACCTTCCAGGTAGAACGGGACACACACCTTCCAGAAGGAACGGGACACACACCTTCCAGGTAGAACGGGACACACACCTTCCAGAAAATTCAGCTTTTGTCTTGTCTGGTGACGGAACATTTTCCCAGAAGTCTTTGGGAGCACCAAGATGTCTTTAGCTACTGTGAATCGGGTCTTTGTGTTTGGATAGCTTTGTTCCCATAATAAATGAAATCATTAGAAAACGTATTTTTATTTACTCAGATTATCTTTGTCTGTTTTGTTGATCTGAAATTGTTAAGAAACAAAAAGCAAAAAGAACTCTGCAGGGGAGAGAATATTTTCACAGCACCAGATCTGCTTTATCTCAGCTTTGGTAAAAGAACTCCTGAACTTTGACCTCAGATAGCCTTTGATGAACTAACTCAAGCCACGAAAGGAGAACAACTGACTAAACAAATTCATCTTAAGATCATTTTTATCAGGTAATTCTGATCCTTTAATGATTTTAATGCATCATTTAAGTATTACTTGAGAATGTGTTTAAAACAAAATAGCAAAAATCAACTTTATTACATCAAGGCAAACTATCAAAAGAAAATCAAAAGATCAAAAGAATCTTGTAAAACTAAAAGTGACTGAATTACCAGTTTTGTTTATTTAAACCAAACACTCTGAACTTAAAACAATAAAAGGCACATTCTGACCCATATCACCTATCAGGACAAGTACACAGTACTTTGTAACATGATCTCTTTTTTTAAAACCACTAAGTTAACCCACATAAGTGAATGGAAACACAATATTGCTTGCTCCGTTTCCTTTTTCACCAAAGAGAATCTCTCATTCCTCTTTCACATCTATTTTATTTTTAGGGGAAGGAAAACTGTAACACAATAGCATAAAACACAAAGAGGTTCCTGGATGAGCATCGGCTTCTAAAGATATATACATCTATATTATTAGATATATAGCCCCAAATGAATTCTACATTTAACAGGTAACCAGTGCAGAGACCTCAAAATAGGAGTGATGTGATCTTTTCTGTTTGCTCCAGTGAGGAGCCTCGCTGCAGAGTTCTGGACCAGCTGAAGGCCATAAAGGGCTTTTTGGTTCAAACATGTGAAAAGTGAGTTACAGTCATCTAGATGGGAGGAGATAAAAGCAGGAAGAACCATTTCCAGTTCAGGTTTTGACACCAACTTTCTAAGTTTGGAAATATTTCTCAGATGATAAAAACAGTTTCTGACCAGCTGTTTTGAGTGACCTTCAAGAGACACTGATTGGTCGAAAATAACACCCAGAATCCTCAGGTTTGACTTTACAGCAGAACTTAAATGACCCAATATCTTGACTGATCAGAGGGACCGTCCTATCAGGGGCAACAATCAGACATTCAGTCTTTTCAGGGTTTAACTGAAGGAAGTTATTTTCTAACCAGTTAGTAATAGCTGACAGATACTCCAGTAGTTCAGACAGTTTGTAGAACTCTGAGTCCTTGAAGGAGCAGTACAGCTGAATGTCATCTGCATAAAGGTGGTAGGAGACATTGTGACATCTACTAATGATCTGTCCAAGAGGATGGAGATATAGTAGAAACAGGAGAGGACCCAGAACAGAGCCTTGGGGTACCCCACAGAACAGATCTGTCAGTGCTTGAAGTGGACAACAAGAAGTGGTGGTACTCTCTTTAATGGAGGTCGGAACATGAAATGTTGAGATTCCTGAGTGTGAATATAGCTCAGTAAAAAGACGTTCCCCTCTCTCTATGCATCATAATGCAAATTGAAAGGGATGGAGCTCAGCTCAAATCTCATATATAATCAAATTAAATCAAATGTTGTCTACGTACATAAAATGATTACAATTACAAAATTAATTTCCATTGCTTTATTAATGATCAAAAAAGCCAAACAGAAAATGAAACCTTCAATCTCTCATCATTTGTTTAAGCTAATAAACACGGCAACAGCAGCTAGAACGACGCATGCGCGGTTGACCAGTTGTCACAGAAACCACTGTTCGCTTGGTCAGTCTGCGCCTGCGCATTGTGAAGAGCGGCAGATGAGAACATAGACATATGTATGCACAGATGCCTCTTTACACCCTCGATAATGGTTCCAGCGCTTAATGAGGCGTCTACATTTGTATATCTATGCCGGTTAAACCCAAACATGGAGGTGTTGTGGACATGAGCTCACTGACCACTACCAGGGTGCTTGCAAAAGGATTTAAAGCAGGGGTGTCAAACTCATTTTGGTTCAGGGGCCACATGCAGACAAATTAGATGTCAAGTGGGCCGGACCAGTACAACCCTAAAATAATTACCTATAAATAACAAGTGCATGTTTTTCCCCATGTTTTCATGCAAGAAAAATTACAAGTACATTTGAAAATCTTCACATTTATTCAAAACTCTTTTACAAAACACAAGATAAACAAATATTTTTTAAGACAATTGTGCAGAAGTACACAAAACTCTTACTGTCTTAAAATATTAATAATAAAAGATTTCCAACATGTGGAAACACCTGGATGAGAGAATCATTTTTTGCAGTGTTCAAACTGACCCACGGTCTGGTCTGGAGGCTCTGCCTCATTTTAATGAGGGTCTCTATTGTTTATGGACCAGTGTGGGTTTGGTACTGGTTTATCTTTTCAAATAGGGTCTGGGTTTGAGGAACTCAGTGTTTCATGTAAAACTGTATAAAACCAGTAAATCCAGGTGATGCTGACTGGACACCATCAGTTTCACCATGGTTTCATTTAGGTCAGGTCTGAGGGAAAACCCAGATCTGGATCCAAACCCATTCAGGTCTTTGTTCCTCAGTGGCAGGACGGTGATCTGTGCGCCCAGCTGACGTCCAGCTCTCTAGTTAAAATGATCAGCTTCAGCTCAGGATGCTGTAGCTGGCGTGCGTGTCGAGTGTTGAGCCTGAAACGAACCAAAGGCGCGGACCAGGACGCACAGAGCGCAAACGCTCCAGTTTGGGCACTGATCTCTGTGCGTAACGCGATCGGAAGCCCTGGCCTCACGCTGTGACTAGATGTGGAGGAGTCATCACTGGCCAAGTTGACAGGCGCAGCGCGCAGGACGGCAAGTTCAGTGGCGCGCTGCATCCAACAAACGCGCTTTGGATGCGACCCGCCGTTTCCACTGGCTGGAATAAACCTGTAAGGCTAGAGACGTGCAGTTTCACCGCCGATCCTTTTCGGTTTTTGTGGTGAAAGGACGGAGCGGAGGGAGGAGTTTTACCATGACCGCGTAGACAGGTGAAGCGAGTGGGGGGGCTGGATCCTCAGAAGGAGAACCGTGACACGGGCTGCATGCGTCAAAGGTCTGATCTGAGCGTCTGGACAGCAGGAAATGATGCTGACAAGAGCTCAGCCTTGCTTCAAACAGTTGCGTTAATTGCGTTATTTTTTTAACGTGCATCATAATTAACGCGTTAAAGTCCCAGCCCTAATTTTTTTATTTTCAAAACTCATCCAGCGGGCCGTATGAATGACACTCCTGATTTAAACGGACGCTCACTACTGAGCGTTCCGGGACGCTACGAGTACGTTCTCAGCGTCCCGAGAAGTGGCGGAACGCTAAAGAGCTATTTATAGAAGTGCCGGTACTGCGTACCGCCGCGTACCGGCCCACTTCAACCACTGAGATCTGTAGTATCTGACATGATGTTGTTTATATGGACACTGAAACTTCTGTTTGAGAGGTACGATCTGAACCAGTCTAAAACTGTTCCAGAGTTCCCCACCAAGTCACGGAGTCTGTTCATTAAGGTGCTGTGATCAACAGAAAGGTCCAACAAAACTAAGACTGTAAACTCCCCGGAGTCTGCTGCCATCATGATGTCACTGGATACTTTGAGTAAAGCTGTTTCTGTTGAATGTTTTTTACGGAAACCAGATTGGAATTTATCAAAAATGTTGTGTTGTGTCATAAACTGGAAAAACAAAAATAATCTTAGTTTGAACCAGTATAGGAATCTGTTGTTGGACTATATTAACCTTGAGACGACCTCTGCCTCCGCTCCAAAAAAATCTCTCTGGGCAACTTTGATCAGTTCCATCACATAGTAAGGATGGGGGGGGTTCTGGGCTTTGTCCACCGGGGTGGTGTGGTGGGTGTGGGGGGGTGTCTGGGTCTTGGCCGTCTGGGGGTTGCCTGGGGATGGGCTCGTTGGGGGGTCTGACGTAGGGCNGCAAAAAGCAGAGACGCGATTCTCCTGTCACCAAACTCCACCCCCTCCACACCACGGCTGCGCCTAGAAATCCTGTCCATAAAGGTTATGAACAGGACCGGTGACAAAGGGCAGCCCTGGCGGAGTCCAACCCTCACTGGGAACAGGTCCGACTTACTGCCGGCTATGCGGACCAGACTCACACTCCTCTGGTACAGGGACTGAATGGCCCTTAACAAAAGACCATCAACCCCATACTCCTGGAGCGCCCCCCACAGGGTGCCCCTGGGGACACGGTCATAAGCCTTCTCCAAATCCACAAAACACATGTGGATTGGTTGGGCAAACTCCCATGACCCCTCCATCACCCTAGCGAGGGTAAAGAGCTGGTCCACAGTTCCACGACCAGGACGAAAACCACATTGCTCCTCTTCAATCCGAGATTCAACCATCGACCGGAACCTCTTCTCCAGTACCCTGGAGTAGACCTTTCCAGGGAGGCTGAGGAGTGTGATCCCCCTATAGTTGGAACACACCCTCTGGTCCCCCTTCTTAAAAATGGGAACCACCACCCCGGTCTGCCACTCCACAGGAACTGCCCCCGATGACCACGCAATGTTGCAGAGACGTGTCAGCCACGACAGACCTACAACATCCATCGCCTTGAGATACCCAGGTCGGATCTCATCCACCCCCGGGGCTCCGCTGCTGTGTAGTTGTTTGACTACCTCAGAGACTTCTGCCCCAGAGATTGGACAGTCCGTCCCCAGGTCTCCCAGCTCTGGTTCCTCCTCGGAATGCGCGTCGGTGGGATTGAGGAGCTCCTCAAAGTATTCCTTCCACCGTCCGACTATAGCTCCAGTTGACGTCAGCAGCTCCCCGTCCGCACTGTAAACAGTGTGAGCGAGTTGCTGCCTTCCTCCCCTGAGGCGCCGGATGGTTTGCCAGAACCTCTTTGGAGCCGACCGATAGTCTTTTTCCATGGCCTCGCCAAACTCCTCCCATGCCCGAGATTTTGCCTCGGCAACTGCCACTGCTGCACTTCGCTTGGCCCGCCGGTACCTGTCTGCTGCCTCTGGAGACCCACAGACCAGCCACGCCCTGTAGGCCTCCTTCTTCAGTCTGACGGCTCCCCTAACCTCTGGTGTTCACCAGCGGGTACGGGGGTTACCGCCACGACTGGCACCGGCTACCTTGCGACAACAGCTAGCAACAGCCGCCTCAACAATCGCAGAGCGGAACAAGGCCCATTCGGACTCAATGTCCCCCACTGCTCTCGGGACGCGGTCGAAGCTCTGCCGGAGGTGGGAGTTGAAGACCATCTTGACAGGCTCTTCTGCCAGGCGTTCCCAGCAGACCCTCACTATACGTTTGGGTCTACCAGGTCTGCGCGGCATCTTCCCCTGCCATCTGATCCAGCTCACCACCAGGTGGTGATCAGTTGACAGCTCCGCTCCTCTCTTCACCCGAGTGCACTTGTGTTAAGCAAAAGCAGCCAAACCATTCCCAGAGAGCACCGATGAGTTCAATAACAACCAGTGCCCCTTTTGAGCTCATTTCTGTTGATTTTCTCCACCTTGAGCCAAGCAAATGCGGTTATGAGTACATTTTGGTCCTGATTCATCATTTTACTCGCTTTGCACAAGCCTATGCTTCTAAAAACAAATCTGGCAAAACAGCAGCTGAGAAGATTTTTCATGACTTTATCCCACGCTTTGGCTACCCTGAAAAATTGCATCATGATCAGGGGAAAGAGTTTGAGAACAACCTCTTCCACAGACTCCAACAGCTGGCAGGAATAGCCCACTCTCGAACTACCCCGTATCATCCACAGGGGAACCCTGTTGAACGCCTAAACCGAACTCTTCTCCAAATGCTACACACCCTGCATGAAGAAAAGAAATCTGAGTGGAAAGACTATTTACCACATATAGTTCATGCGTACAATTGTACCAAACATGAGGCTATGGGTTACTCACCTTTCTTTCTCCTGTATGGAAGAGTCCCTCGTTTGCCTATTGACTTGCTTTTTGATCTAAAATCTGAACAGAAGCAACAGTCCAGACATGAGTATGCACAAAAATGGGCGTTACGGATGCAGGAGGCATATAAGATTGCCTCAGACAACAGTGCAAAATCCTCTGCAAAAGGAAAGATATATTATGATCGACATGCTAAAGGCCTTCATTACAGCTAGGAGATCGAGTTCTTGTGAGAAACTTGTCTGAGAGAGGTGGTCCGGGCAAACTTCGTGCTTATTGGGAGAAGAGCATTCATCGAGTCATAGAGAGGGTTGGTGATGGGCCTGTCTACCGCATTCAGGCAGAAACCGGAGACAAAACCTCCCGTGTTCTGCACCGGAATCTGCTGCTACCTGTTAATGAGTTGCCTTTGGAACAAGATGAACAGATTAAACTCCCACACAGAACAAGAAAAAAGCAAAGAGCTATGTCTCTTCCCAGAGTCTCTGTCCCCACAGTTTCCTCCTCGGCTCTCAAACCAGAACATTTTCCTATTCCAGTCCATTTATCAACCCGCTGCCCTAATCACTCTGATCAGAGAGCCCGGAAACTCAACAGGTGCTTACGACCCGTCCATCTCCAAGTAACTAAGAAGAAAAATGACCTGCATCCCTCAGTTCAGTGTGCCCTGTTAAATGCCTGATCCATTTCTAACAAGTCCTTTATCTTAAATGACCTGTTCACCCAGCAGGGCCTAGACTTCTTTTTTCTAGTTGAAACATGGGAACAAGATGGTAACTTTGTCCATTCTAATGAAATCTGTCCTCCAGGTTGCTCTGTGTTTACCACACCACGCCCCTCACGCCGTGGTGGAGGTCTGCTGTGGTCTTTAAGGACAAACACGCCTGTAGTCTGATCAACAGTGGCTGTTTCACTACTTCTGAATGTCAGATCATCAAAGTAGGGTTACAAGAAGTATTTTACTGTGTTTTAATTTACCGACCTCCTGGACCAGCTGGCCCTTTTCTCTCTGAATTTTCAGATTTCTTATCATCCATGATTAAGCTGGAAAAGGTTTTAATTCTGGGTGACTTTAACTTCCACATTGATAACCCTGAGTGTAACACAGCAGCTGATTTCTGATCCATCACTGATTCTTTTAACTTTGTACAGCATGTATCAGGACCAACCCATAATATGGGTCACACTTTGGATCTAGTCTTCTCTCTGGGTCTAAACATCAATCAGCTACATGTTGAGGAGGTTCATGTGAGTGACCACAGCTGTGTTTTCTTTAAGATTCAGTCTAACGTTGATCCTGTCCCTCACAAACTGAGTTCATCATTAATCAGTCAGCAGCTGATGGTTTTTCTGTAATGTTTGATAGAAACTTAGTTCATGGTGAAGATGCAAACTCCTTCATCCAGTCATTTAATCAGCAGTGTTCTACTATCTTAGATAAGGTAGTTCCAGTTATCAAACAGCTGTATCTCAGAGAAGGAACAGTCTCTGGATGAATGAACATACTTATAATCTCAGAAGGACATGCCATAAAGCTGAGAGGCTTTGGAAATCAATTCACCGACTGTACCTTAAGGAATTGATAACATCTTTAAATGAAATGGTAAAAAGCTCCAAAGCTGTTTACTTCTCTCAACTGATTTCCTCAAATAAAAACTCCAAAGTTCTGTTTGACACGATCAATCAGATAGTTTCACCTAAAACGCCCCAAATCCCTGTGTTCTCCAGGTCTGATTGTAACGACTTCCTTTCATTCTTTGAGAACAAAATTAAAAACATCAGGTCAGGTTTCTCACCCCCATCTGCTCCCTGTTCTCCCATCCACCCTCCTCCTTCCCAAACCTGGTCCTTCTTCACACTTGTTCATTTTCAGGACATCTGTCTCATTCTGAAAAACATGAAACCAACTTCAAGCCCAGTTGATATTCTCCCAACCTCTTTGCTTCTTAAAGCTTTTGACCTAGTTGGCCCATGCATTGTTGATTTTATCAATCTATCCCTCCAAACCAGCTCTGTCCCTTCCATCTTTAAACACGCTGTTATTGAACCCATCCTTAAAAATCCCAGTCTGGACTCCTCTCAGCCAAATAACTACAGGCCCATTTCCAAACTGAGCTATATCTCTAAACTCTTAGAAAGAGTTGTGGCTGATCAGCTGGTCTCTTTTCTGGAACAACACAACATTTTTTTTTTTTTAACCCCGTGTCCTGTCCGGCTGTGGAGCAAACAGAATAATGTCTGAGTGCCAAAAACAAGCCCAACAGTGTTGCTGTTTCAGGTGAGAGGTTACAGCCACTGCTATAAAACTCCTCCTGATTTTTGTTTAAATATAACCCCCAAAATCGGGATGGGGGAGAAAGTAAACAGAAAAAGAAGAGAACAAGAGACGTGAAGAATCCACTTCTAGACCTGTAAATAAAGCACAAACAAACAAAACAGGGAGAAAAGATACAACAGCAACAAACAGCATATGAATACACAACAGTTGTGATATTCTTCAAATGTATACGTATACACCAGTTCAAGAGAGTTCAGTGTCAACCACGGCCCCAGTCAATGTGTCTGAAAACACCTGAGTCCGTCTTTATGTGAATACCTTGTGATCACCTGTGTGTGTATATACGCGCTTGTTTATGTAAGGTTTCTCTATTAAAACATTCAATAATAAGTTTGAGGAGCCACAGACCCGTCCCCAAGGCCCACGGAGGACGCGGAGGAGGTCCAGGCCCCAGACGTCCAGAGGCCACCCAGGGCACGGACACCCCAGGGAGACCGCCATCAGGGCAGTCGCTAAACTCTCCCCCAGAGGGCGCAGAGGCTCACCCCATGTGGGCCCCCCGGCAGTCGCCGCACTAGAGCCCCTGGGGGGTCGCGGCTAGGAGCTCACAGGCACCGCCTGCAGCCGGCCATCCAGGGTAGATCTAGCCGGAACCAGAGACCCGAGACCCAGGAGCGAACCAGCCCCAGCAGAGGCCCGACCACCCCCGGGGGCCCAGATCCCACCAGGCCGCCACAGGAAGAAGAGCAGGCAGACGCCCCCAGCACCCAGCCCCAGACCCCGAGACACCCCAGCACGCCACTGGAGAAAGGCACCACCAATGCCGAGGCGCAGCCAGGGAGGATAGTCTCTGCCGAGGAGGGCCTAGCATGTCACAGAGAGAGGGGGGGGGGGACGAAACCTGACAGAAAAACAGTCACACACAGACACAATCACTCTCCCTCCCTCATGCGTGCACACACACATTCCTGCAAACATACCAAGACACACAATAGACGCTATACACCCACTCTCGCTCCCCATGCACACTCTATGTTCAGGACCAGGGACCAGCGCCCTAAGGGTGAAGCCGGCCCTGAGATCCAGAAGATGGTCCCTCCCTTACTGAAGTGGGGATAAGCAGACCACCGCGCACCCCGCCGCAGCCGAGCAGCCCCCCACCGCAGACCCCGACCAGACGGCCCGCTCCACTCCAGGCCCCAGGCAGCAAGCAGAGAACAGGGGTGTGTGAAGACCCCAAGTCTCCCCCCACCTGCTCCAATGTGGTGTTGATGCGTGTTGTAGTAAGATGCTTTTAAAAAGAGTGGGGGGCGGCCCGCCATCCCCCGCCCTGGATCCTAAGTGTCTAAATGCGTGGAGATGGGTAATGACACCGGAGGAGAGGTTAGCCGGCTAGACCTCCCTCCCCCCGGGTATTACTGGGTGTAATTTCTCCAAAGACCCTAGATGCATAATGTAAGAATGGCTGGGGTGGAAGTGTTTAAATTGTGCAATAAAATTGGGCCACAGGCTGCCACAGGACTGCAGAGATGGTGTTCCACACCCATGACGTACCCGTGACTCAAAGCCCTGTGTGTGTGGTGACGTGACGGAGCAGAGGGAGGGAAAAATCCGGGGATGGGGAGGCATGACTGGGGGGACAAGCCCTCCCAGGGGGCCAGCTCCCCCGCTGGCCCCAGTAAGCACCCCCGTTCCCCAAAACCACCCAGGGCAGGGAGATCGCCAGCCCACCCATCCAGGCTCCCGGCAGGAGCCCCACACAGTGCTACAGAGCCCACGGAGTCCCCCACCCCCACCCCAGCAGGGTAACTATACCTCCCTCAATCACGCACATAGTAACTACAAACTTACATAAGACATAGACACCCAGGCAAAGCCCCCCCCCC
>SSNR01000139.1:429816-479820 GCA_006937965.1 Callopanchax toddi | reverse complement strand
GGGGGGGGGGCTTTGCCTGGGTGTCTATGTCTTATGTAAGTTTGTAGTTACTATGTGCGTGATTGAGGGAGGTATAGTTACCCTGCTGGGGTGGGGGTGGGGGACTCCGTGGGCTCTGTAGCACTGTGTGGGGCTCCTGCCGGGAGCCTGGATGGGTGGGCTGGCGATCTCCCTGCCCTGGGTGGTTTTGGGGAACGGGGGTGCTTACTGGGGCCAGCGGGGGAGCTGGCCCCCTGGGAGGGCTTGTCCCCCCAGTCATGCCTCCCCATCCCCGGATTTTTCCCTCCCTCTGCTCCGTCACGTCACCACACACACAGGGCTTTGAGTCACGGGTACGTCATGGGTGTGGAACACCATCTCTGCAGTCCTGTGGCAGCCTGTGGCCCAATTTTATTGCACAATTTAAACACTTCCACCCCAGCCATTCTTACATTATGCATCTAGGGTCTTTGGAGAAATTACACCCAGTAATACCCGGGGGGAGGGAGGTCTAGCCGGCTAACCTCTCCTCCGGTGTCATTACCCATCTCCACGCATTTAGACACTTAGGATCCAGGGCGGGGGATGGCGGGCCGCCCCCCACTCTTTTTAAAAGCATCTTACTACAACACGCATCAACACCACATTGGAGCAGGTGGGGGGAGACTTGGGGTCTTCACACACCCCTGTTCTCTGCTTGCTGCCTGGGGCCTGGAGTGGAGCGGGCCGTCTGGTCGGGGTCTGCGGTGGGGGGCTGCTCGGCTGCGGCGGGGTGCGCGGTGGTCTGCTTATCCCCACTTCAGTAAGGGAGGGACCATCTTCTGGATCTCAGGGCCGGCTTCACCCTTAGGGCGCTGGTCCCTGGTCCTGAACATAGAGTGTGCATGGGGAGCGAGAGTGGGTGTATAGCGTCTATTGTGTGTCTTGGTATGTTTGCAGGAATGTGTGTGTGCACGCATGAGGGAGGGAGAGTGATTGTGTCTGTGTGTGACTGTTTTTCTGTCAGGTTTCGTCCCCCCCCCCCTCTCTCTGTGACATGCTAGGCCCTCCTCGGCAGAGACTATCCTCCCTGGCTGCGCCTCGGCATTGGTGGTGCCTTTCTCCAGTGGCGTGCTGGGGTGTCTCGGGGTCTGGGGCTGGGTGCTGGGGGCGTCTGCCTGCTCTTCTTCCTGTGGCGGCCTGGTGGGATCTGGGCCCCCGGGGGTGGTCGGGCCTCTGCTGGGGCTGGTTCGCTCCTGGGTCTCGGGTCTCTGGTTCCGGCTAGATCTACCCTGGATGGCCGGCTGCAGGCGGTGCCTGTGAGCTCCTAGCCGCGACCCCCCAGGGGCTCTAGTGCGGCGACTGCCGGGGGGCCCACATGGGGTGAGCCTCTGCGCCCTCTGGGGGAGAGTTTAGCGACTGCCCTGATGGCGGTCTCCCTGGGGTGTCCGTGCCCTGGGTGGCCTCTGGACGTCTGGGGCCTGGACCTCCTCCGCGTCCTCCGTGGGCCTTGGGGACGGGTCTGTGGCTCCTCAAACTTATTATTGAATGTTTTAATAGAGAAACCTTACATAAACAAGCGCGTATATACACACACAGGTGATCACAAGGTATTCACATAAAGACGGACTCAGGTGTTTTCAGACACATTGACTGGGGCCGTGGTTGACACTGAACTCTCTTGAACTGGTGTATACGTATACATTTGAAGAATATCACAACTGTTGTGTATTCATATGCTGTTTGTTGCTGTTGTATCTTTTCTCCCTGTTTTGTTTGTTTGTGCTTTATTTACAGGTCTAGAAGTGGATTCTTCACGTCTCTTGTTCTCTTCTTTTTCTGTTTACTTTCTCCCCCATCCCGATTTTGGGGGTTATATTTAAACAAAAATCAGGAGGAGTTTTATAGCAGTGGCTGTAACCTCTCACCTGAAACAGCAACACTGTTGGGCTTGTTTTTGGCACTCAGACATTATTCTGTTTGCTCCACAGCCGGACAGGACACGGGGTTAAAAAAAAAAAAATGTTGTGTTGTTCCAGAAAAGAGACCAGCTGATCAGCCACAACTCTTTCTAAGAGTTTAGAGATATAGCTCAGTTTGGAAATGGGCCTGTAGTTATTTGGCTGAGAGGAGTCCAGACTGGGATTTTTAAGGATGGGTTCAATAACAGCGTGTTTAAAGATGGAAGGGACAGAGCTGGTTTGGAGGGATAGATTGATAAAATCAACAATGCATGGGCCAACTAGGTCAAAAGCTTTAAGAAGCAAAGAGGTTGGGAGAATATCAACTGGGCTTGAAGTTGGTTTCATGTTTTTCAGAATGAGACAGATGTCCTGAAAATGAACAAGTGTGAAGAAGGACCAGGTTTGGGAAGGAGGAGGGTGGATGGGAGAACAGGGAGCAGATGGGGGTGAGAAACCTGACCTGATGTTTTTAATTTTGTTCTCAAAGAATGAAAGGAAGTCGTTACAATCAGACCTGGAGAACACAGGGATTTGGGGCGTTTTAGGTGAAACTATCTGATTGATCGTGTCAAACAGAACTTTGGAGTTTTTATTTGAGGAAATCAGTTGAGAGAAGTAAACAGCTTTGGAGCTTTTTACCATTTCATTTAAAGATGTTATCAATTCCTTAAGGTACAGTCGGTGAATTGATTTCCAAAGCCTCTCAGCTTTATGGCATGTCCTTCTGAGATTATAAGTATGTTCATTCATCCAGAGACTGTTCCTTCTCTGAGATACAGCTGTTTGATAACTGGAACTACCTTATCTAAGATAGTAGAACACTGCTGATTAAATGACTGGATGAAGGAGTTTGCATCTTCACCAAGAACCAAGTTTCTATCAAACATTACAGAAAAACCATCAACTGCTGACTGATTAAGGTATCATCCAAGGTTGGATGATATGTAAGTCCAACAAAAGACGATGGGCAATTTGACACTTTTGTGGGCAGAGCAATGTAAACATGCTAATACTGATTTGGGACAGAAAAGTCCAAAAATGGAGGAACTAGTTGTCAAAAAACCCACAAAGTTGCCTGTTTGGAGTTAGTTTGGCTTTAAACCAGACAGAAAGGGTGAACCACAGGATAAACCAAGGTGGTTTGCTGCTAGTGCAGACATAGTGCCAGCAACAACAAACTTGGATGAACATTTACGTGTTCACCATCCGACTGACTACGCTACGCCATCATTCACCAGCATTTTCAACATTCAAGAGATATTTCCATTTCAGTGAGACTCTGGATTCTTGTGTTAAAGATAAACGTGATAAAGAATTTAAAACTGATGAGTTTTTTTTTATATTTAACTCACAAATAATATGAATAAATATTCTGTGACGTGAAAGAGTAAAAAAACAACAAAGTTTTAGTAGAGATGCGCCAATTCTGGTTTTGAGGGCCGACACCAATTTCAGATTCTCGTTCATCTCCTGACCTACTGATACTGATTTTGGCTGAGTTCAATTCATCTTAAACCCACAGAAAACATCATTTTTCCCCATTTTTAATCAGTTCGAAATTATCCTGAAAGCAAAAACCTTCCACATGGAAGACTGGTTAAAGTGTGACTTGGCCCAAAGAAATGGTGAGTTCACATGCCAAAGAAAAACTCACTCGTACTAAATATGGGCCAATTCCAATCGTCTTGGTGCATCTCCAGTTTTTATGTGCTAGTCAGAAAAAAATGAGTATTTTACAAATGGTGCCATGTTGTGTTTTTGTTTTGTTATTTTAAATCAGTGTATCTAGTTTTAACTGTTTGGTTTTTATTGCATTTTACAAACAAGTTGTCAAAATTTTGAAAGAAAAATACAGGCCTTTTAATGTCTTTGTTTAGTTAATTGTTTTTTCTTTTTAGAAATTAATTTTTTTTTTAAACAGAAAATTATTTTCTAAGCTATTCTTGGACAATCCGTGTATGGTTCGTTATTTGGTTTTTCTGTTTCAAAATAAAATAAAAAATAACAATAAACCGCATAGTTTTTGGGTTTTACAGTTTTTGAAAGCCAAAAGTAAGAACGTAATATTTAACAAAGACAAAAACCACAGTGATGGATTTTTACCTTACCTTTTTTAACCTAAAATGCAAAATCCGGTAGGCTAATTGTTTTAATTTGTTGCAACACCGGAAGGGTGACCAGATGTCCCGTTTTACCCGGGACAGTACCGATTTTGAGTCATGTGTCCCCCGAGGATGTTTACAATCCTGTCAATGTTTACAATTACAATATTGTCCCGTTTTTACCCAGCCTGTGTCCCGAACGTCCCGATTCTAAACAAAAGTAATGGCTTACAGTGAGTGCAATTTTCTTATTAAAATATTAATATTTTAAAGTAAGTAAAAAGTTTTATCAATGAAGGACTTCAGCCGATCAGCAGAGTTTTAACCTGCAAATTGCAAAAAAGAAGGCTTTTTTCTTTTGTCTATTTATTGCTTTCCAAATTATGTTTTAAAACAAAAATATAAGAAAACGAAAAGATTATTTGGCTTTTCTGATTTTATTTTGAAACAGAAAAACCAAAGTACGAACCATACAAGGATTTTGGACATTAGGCTGTGAAATTAAATACAGTTTGCTAAAATCAAAATTCAAGCACCTTCAAGGTGAGTTTTCAGGTGTTCCCCCTGGTTTTTCCTCTTTCTACGTCTAAACGTTTTTAGTTTTCTGCTAACTGATAAGGTGTTTTTATTTTTTGGACTCTGGTATTTTTTCCTTAAAATTGAAGCTGTAACATTCTATGTTAGAATGTTGTTACGAGGCAAGAAAAAAACATTTTAAGCTCATTTGTTTTGCAAATTACCTATAGCACCTTTAAACACATTCAAATTCAAGCATCTCTAAGGGTTTTTAAGCACCAGTAAGAAGTCTAAATAAAAACAGCTGCCAGTGAAGCTGCTTCTGTGCCAGTGATAATAACTTGGTTCAGAAGCTAAATATACGGGTGCACTCGGGCGCCTTAGGAAGGGTTTTATTGTCCTTGTCCTGAAAGTCTGAAGTCATTCCAGCTACAACAAAAAGGAAAAGGAAAAAGTGTCCTTGGCAGATGACGAAAGTCTAACTAAAACAATTCAGTAACAGCTTTTCAAATGTCACCGTATCAGTCTGGACTCATGTCATGACACACTTACTGTCTGGTTTAGTGGAGCACAGGTCCAATCCAAGGTCTGTTTTAGCTGCAGAGATAAAGTCTGATGGAAGAGACTCAGCAGACCTTCAGCTCCACCTCTGATGTGATGAGAAATACGAGCAGGCAGCAGTGGAGAGAAGGAGGGCAAAGCTGCGTGAGAAAGTGTTCGTCCTGTTTCTGTTGAACTTCCAGTCCACATGGTGTGCACCTGATTCTAGACCGCTCATTTGATCATGTTTCACTTTGCTCTGATTTACTAAATTAGCTTGTTTCTCCCGACGATGCCCTATCGGGGTGTCGGATCAGCCCGGTAACTAGAGTTCAAGTCAGAAGGACACCGGGCAATTTAAACTAAATTTGCTGTCACTGTAATCAGGACAAAATGACACACTGATGTGTAAACTCAGCCCAGAGCTAATGATCATCATCAACGTCCCCCTGCTGACGGGGCAGAAAAAAGATCCCTGATGAGTCACAGATCCACCAGGACCTCAGGGTCAGAGTTAACCAACATCAACCTGTTAAGGATGAAAATAAATGCAGGAATGACCTCTCTTTTATCTCTGCAGCTGAAACAAACCTTAGGTTGGAACTTTGCTCCACTTTTAAATCAGCTAAACGTCACTTTGAGATCAGCTCGGAGAAGAATCATTTCTAATAGATAAGCAGGAGAAACTCAGAAAGTAGTTTGACAATGACAGCTCATCTGCTGTTTCCACCCCTGAAGCCTAAATGTGTCATCTATACAGCTGTGTTATGTAAAGGTTAGTCTACAGGACTTACTGTGGAAAGCTCAATGAATACTTTTTAGCACTGCAGTGAAAGTCTGGACACTAAAAACAGAAAGTGAAATCTACAGTTGAATAAGGAGGAAATAAACAGCGTGGAGCTGGAAACATCTGGAATCGTCTTCAGAGAAAACCGAAAAAACAAACATTTGTTTTTCATTCCCTTTCTGTTGAAATCACACTTTAATCTAAGCTGCTCTGTTTTTAATGAGTTCAGCTTAAGTCATCAGAAAAATATAGGCAGGAATTCTTTTTCAAACATCTGTGACTAAGTATTTTAACATCTGAAACGATTCAGACTCTGTAGGACGTTCATTTAAAGAATCTGCTGTCAAACGAGGCCAAAATCCAGCATCTACTCATTTGATTTGACTTCATTTTGAAGCAACAGAAAACATCTTTATATAAAACAACAAAACAATGTCCAAAAAGGAAAAGGGAGCAGTAAAACACTCCCACCCCATCTCACTTATTCTTATTAACTTAAGTCTTATTAAATACTATTAACTCCTATTAAAGTATTATCACCATATCTATTTATATACGGTACTTACATCATTTCCTTACAACAATCCTCATTCATCTGTAACCCCAAACATGAAAGAAGAAAATGTTTAAAAAGACCAACAGAAACCAAACAAGCCCTTATTTCCTTTCATCCTGCAGAAACAAACCTCCCTGTGGTTTCCCCTCAAACTGGTTCCAGTTTAAACACGTGTACATCCCCTTCTTCTGCTGTTATCATGGCCGAAGTAGTTACACTGACCTTAAATTACAACCACCCTGGTCGACTTTTATCATTCTTGGCTCAGTGTGATCTGAAAACATGTCTTTAGGTTGGTAGAGTATCATGTTCAAGAGAAAACTACAAACCTAATGTCTCCCTAAACGCTTTAAAGGGAAATACCCAACAGTCATTTACTTATTTTATATAATCTTAGTCGGTCTCAGACACATTACTTCACATATTTGCTCTATGACAGAAGTGTCCACACTTTTCATGACAAGGGCCAAAATCGCCAAGTTAAAAGTCCTCAAGGACCACAAAATTTTGATTTTATTAAAAATGTTTTTATTGTGAATTTTGTTTATTTTGTACTTAATACAACATTTTAATGAACAGAACTAAATATTAGCTTTCTTGTAGAAAAGGACTGTTAAATCTTTGTAAATTCAAACATGGGTCAAGTAAGTTTTCCTTTAAAAAAAAAAATCAGCATCAAATACATTTCTTGGATCTGATTGGTCGATTGTTTTCTAGCTTCTTGGTCTTGAGAATACATTTGAATCCATATTTAGTCAAGTTTTGTGTGCTTTGTAGTAAAAGTCGAAGGTTAGAGGCTTTTTTTAAATCAGAAATTTTAATTAAAAGAAAAAACTTGAATAATAAAAGGCTAATTTAACCTTTAAAAAGGAGTTTTAGTTCAACTGTATTTTTTGTTGTTCTGCCTCACATTAGTAAAAATCTGAAAATATATATTTTTTTAAACGCATCAACAGCCTGATGGAGGACTAAATTCTACCATTCTTGAAATCCAGGCGAGGGCCACACGAGGGTTAGGCTAACCCAATGTGGCTAGCTGTTATGCTAGCGCTGGAGTGTTTTTAGCTCATGATTCCTGATTTTTTTTCCATTTCTCCCTGCTTGAACACAGCTGATTTCTTTGAAGGAGTAAATAGCCGCTCCTGTAGAAAGCTATGAAGGCTGAGGAGACATTTCAACAGGTAGATTTAGGCGTTTAGACGCTGAAACAATATGCTAACTTGTGTAATGCAGTGATTTAAAACGGACACCAGAGGGCGCCCAAAACAAGCAAAACTGCATATTATCACTTTAAGGCAGGCGTAACCAAAGCGTGGCCCGGGGCCACTTGTGGCCCTCAGAGTGATTTTGTGCGGCCCTCAGCTTCATATCCAGAATGGTAGAACTTTGTCTCTCCAGCAGGACGTTGATGGACGTTGACTTTTTAACAATTTTATGTTCAGATTTTTACTAAAGTAAGGCAACAAATATTTAAAATATTTTCTAAAATGTTAAAGTTTCAGTCCAATCTAAAGTTGTATTCTTTTATTAACCTGTTTTGATTCATTTCCTAGTAAATAAAACCACAATCTCTCACTGACTTTTACTAAACTTGTGAGCTCCGTTCCTAAAACCAGCAGCGTTCTGGAGACAGAAAGACTCCGATCCTGCTGTCGCTGAAAATAGAGGACAATGTAGCTAGTAAGAAACAGTCAACCAATCAGATCCAGAGAATCTGACGCTTTTATTTTATTAAGTCAAACGTACAAAACCTTTTTAGGTCTCATATCTACAAAGATTTACAGATTTGTTTCTACAAAAAAACACTTTTTTTCCAGTTCATTATAAAGCTATCGTTTATTTTTGAGCAGAACAAATAAAACAATTAACAATAAAATCTTTTTTAATTTAAAAATATAACTTCTGTGACCCTTGAGGAATTTGAATTTAGCAATTTTGGTCTCCTGCTCTAAGGAGTACACAGCTTTACTTCTTAATGTTAAAAGTGAACTCATTTTGAATCATAAATGTCTGTTACAGTTTGACTGGTACTGTAATAAAAGGTTGGAAAATCATTCAAATCTAAAAATCTGAAGTAATTTAATGTTTTCACGTGTGTTTAACTGGTATTTTTTCCTTTTTTAAACTAAAACCTGCATTAGGATAAATAAAAAAAAGTCTGTATAAAGTTCCTGGCTGAAGGTGACCCGAGCTTTATTCTGACATTTCCTTACAGAGTGCATTATACGCA
This sequence comes from Callopanchax toddi, assembly GCA_006937965.1. Classification (NCBI taxonomy): domain Eukaryota; kingdom Metazoa; phylum Chordata; class Actinopteri; order Cyprinodontiformes; family Nothobranchiidae; genus Callopanchax; species Callopanchax toddi. The sequence continues at coordinate 471,167 of SSNR01000139.1, read as the reverse complement.
GAAGACTACTTCATTGTCTCAGAATGTTACAGAGTTTGACCAATTTCAGTTGGTTTCAAGCACTTTCTTTAAAATCCAAGCTCTTTTAAAACCTTGAAAATACTACGTTATTTTCAAGCATTTTCAAGACTTTCAAGCACTTGTTAAAAAAAATGTATTCTGGCTGCTGGGTGATAAAAATAACACTGTTGAGTAAGGCGAAAATCTAAACAAGTTTTCCTCCAAGAGAGAAACAAAAAAGCATAAATAACCCAGAAATAAAACATTATCCTGAAGGGTGTGTCTGCTTAAAGAGCAATTATCTGATTAAAACACGCTAAACCAAAGCTTGCCATTTCCACATCATCATCGCAGCACATTACTATAGATTTTGTAACTCAACATAAATCTTTTCTGTACCTTTTAGAAGTGGAAACACAAACAGAAAGTCCTCAGTTTGTTGCACCTCCACACAGACGGTATTGTCGCATATTCAGCTCTCTTCTCCTGCTTTATACACCACCAGAGAGGAGAAACCCATAGGCTGCAGATTGACTCATCAACCGTAATTATTGTCTCCATTGATCCCCTCACCTATTACCACCAACAAAGACTGTCATTAGATGAGAGAGCGATGGATGTGGGCGCCCAGCCGGATCACCGAGCACATTGTCTGGAAGCTCCACTCATCCTGACCCCCCCCAACAAATGACCATCCACCTTAAAATTAAAGGTTTTAGGAACTGACTCAACCTATAACTTTTACCTAGAGGACAGCTTAGAGGTCAGGAATTCAGATAAAGACAAGCAACAGAGAATATGTAGGAATGTTTCTTTAAATCAGTACATTTGAAGATTTGTTGACAGATGCCTTTTCAGAAACAGTTTAGATTTTGTTTCTGTAAAATGAGCATGAACAATTAATATTATACCTGTTGTAGATAGAGTTTAGAAAAACCATTTGGAGAAAGATTAGTCTGAGTGGGGCCAAATGCTGCTTTTTAAACATTTACACCTCCCTAAACTTCAAAATACATCGTTATTCACATACCTTGCTAAACTGATGCTGAACCTTAATGGGATTATCCCTGGTAAAATAAACAGTAACAAATAGAACTCAGTGGTTTTAAAAGCAGAAATGGGTTGGCAAAATCCCAGTTCTTCTATGACTGGAATTTCAAAATAAAACCTCCAGAAATACCATGCAATGTGAAATGTATGCTAATGTCATGGTTATAATATTTGCGTAAACATTTTTTGATTAGAGTTGTTTTATAACAACAACATTTAAAAACTGTGACTAGTCTTTGTTTCTATTTTTAATTTCTTTACAGTGCATCAGTTTGCTTTCATTTGTCTATTACTTGCTGCTGATTAACAGATATGTCTCCACTGAGAGTTCAAGATTGTTCTTCTTTATCTAATATCTATGTTGATTATCCGATCAGAACTACTGTTTCTCCTGCTCGATCATAACATTCCTACATAACATTCCTGCTTTAGTAAAAGCAAGTCAAACATACGAGATCTGAAAATATAGAGAAGTGATTCCCAGTTGTCCCCAAGTTTTTTTTTTTTAAATAGATGAATGTAGTTTGCGTCTATTTCGTTATTTCAGCCCATTCTCGTGAGTCAAATGTTTCTGACTCTAAATCTGAAGTTAATTTAAGGTTCTTTACTGAAAACATGAAGCTATTTTTAAGTTCGCTGGTTCCAAAGTCTGAATGAGAAGCGTGCTGACTCCATCAGGATGCGTTGTGGGAAGATTTGTTACATCTTTTTAAAATAAAGTTGTCATTCTCCGGATACACACTTTTATTTTAACAGATTAATGACAGAGTACGAGGGAACTTAATTAGGGTTAGTCATAAGCTGCTCCTAAGCAACCTTTCCTCCTCGGATAGATATACAGATACGTGTCACTGTGACGTGTCATTAAATAGATGCTATGAATTGTTTAGAAATTAGTAAGAGTTGTTAAATTGGTCGGTTTGTTTTCGTTAGCCTGATAGTTAGCTTACCGGTGATGGTGTTAAAGAAGACGCTTTGACGTCAATCCCCCCCGAACAGCAACGTCCCTCTGGTACGGAACACACACCGGAGACTGGTGGTCAGGTTACAGAACGTTTAGTGCGTGAAACCGGATGTGTCCGTTACCTTCAATCATTCGCAGACTGGTATTTTCCCTCTCATTAGCCCTCTGTTTGAAACAAACTACACAAACCTGGAGCAGTGCGTGGACGATTACGTCAATGGTTCCTGTCGTGGTTGGCAATGAACGTGGTTCTGTCTCCCTCGAGCGGTTGCACGGGGTACTACAGCAACATCTTCTTTTTTCTCCTTTTAGGATTTATGGATCTTTGTGTCCTTAAAGTCACCTTACTGCCATCTTCTGGATTTCACTTCCTCAGTGATGGTCATACTGTGAAGTTAAAGTTGAATATAAAGATAGAAGAAACACACTAATAAAAATGAAAATCGGAATCAGGTTTATTTGCTGATACTCACACAATACAAGGTCTCACGCTGCCAATGGTGGCATCTAATTATGGACAGAATTCCTTTAGCTTTTTCCATTGTTTGTGTCATATGTTTCTATTGTTCTATTGAATGATTGCCCTTCATTATCACTGTACATTGGGAAAATGTCAATAAATGTATGATATTTTCTTTTTTTATACATCATGTACTGTTTATACACAGATAGATGGACAGATAGACCGATCACATGCCGAGGTTTTGACAATAAACTGAAAAAATGAGTGTGTGCTTAGAATTTGGCTGCAATGAAACCAGATAATTTATCAATGTATTATCTATGAAGTGAAACATCCAAAAGTTGGGCTCGTCCGGGATTTGAACCCGGGACCTCTCGCACCCAAAGCGAGAATCATACCCCTAGACCAACGAGCCAAGTGATTGTACTCGTCTCAAATTTAACTAATGATAGTAAAATGTTTCCCGCGTGTTTCATTATTGTGCTATATGGGGTTACCACGATAGTAATTTAACAATAGACCTCCCAGGGGGCAGTGTGGGAATAAGGTCTTCATCATGTTGATTTGAGAGACAAAGCAGAATGGAAACGACGCATGCGTACAGTAGAGTTTATTACCTAATGAATTATCATATTTTGCTAATTGAGATATACCCGACCAAAAGCAATAAAACATGATGTATAGTGTATCTGGTAAAATAAATATGAAGAATAATAATTGTCATTCGCTGACGTAATGACTCGTCAGACGCCGGAAGTTGTTTTGATTGCGGAAGTGAGCGATGCTGTTGTGTTTGTAGCTAGTGCTTGTGTGTAGGACTCAATATACATCAATCGTGGGGGGTTTTAATTTAATTTTTTCATGTATGTAGGTCTTTGGGAGATTCAATTTCCCGGCTCGACCAGGTAAGAATGAAAGAAAAGTCCGTACGGTGGTTAGCTGTTAGCTAAATTAATGTTTGCTAAGTTAGCGTGGCTAACATTTCGATTAGAGACATCGAATACTCCAGGCATGCAGAGATCAATGAAAAAAGAGCACGTAAGGAGACGCAACTTATCTTTATAGCATCAATAACATGTCAACGTACCAGCAGGTTTCTAAAAGAGGTGAAATAAAGAGCAACGGATGTGAAATAACGGGCCATTGTTTCAACTTGGTCTGTTTTACGTCTTCTGGACATGTTTTAGTTTTCTAAAGGTTGAGTTAGTTTGTACATTTGATATAAACCATTTCTACTGGAGTCATAGCTTTCAATTTCTAAAAACAACACTGGTTCATAATGTTAATGTTGGTTATTATACTGTCTCAGATAATGTGTTTTGAATTCTTAATCGACCAGTATTTAGATTAAAATTAACTATCTTTATTTAATAGAAATAGGACACAAAGAATGAGTACACACTCATGTACGTGGAATATTTAAAGGTTATTGCATTTTTGACCTAATTTTACCTACGAAATATTTGTATTATTTCTATATTATCTATAGTTTTTGTCTTATAATTGGCCATTTAATCTATTTGAGTGATTAGTGTATAAAACTTGCCAGTGATTCCTTTGAAATACAAAAAAGTAAATTAAAAAAACAATTGAATCAAAACTTCACCATGATGTTACACATGTTCCCATTCATTGATGTTTATATGGGTTGAGTTTAATTGCCCAATTGGGTTAAATTAACTTTACGTTTTATTAATATCAATTCATATCATAGTTGGAACAAGTTTTTTACACCCCATTTTAAATGCGTTAATTCAAACTGGGACATTAAAAGTTGTTAAATCAATCATGGTTTGATTTATTTTATTTTATTTTATTTCTTTAAGCATTGACCACTAACATCCTGTAAAACATTAACCAGCACTAAGGTATACTTCAGCCCACACTTCAAAAAAGAAACATAGAACTTAAATAAGCCCATTGCTTCAGACTCTTATCTACTATTGCTTTAACAGACTCATACCCATAGAAAATCATTATAAACCTAAAAAAACAAATATTTGTTTTTAAATTAGGTATAATTTTACTGCCTGTTCCTTATTTTTTCAGTGTGTCCCACACCCGTTTAGTGTTTGTTGGTTTTGTTGACCAGACTGAAGCCACCCCAGTAGCAGCTAAAATACTTTTGTGTGTCTTTATGGATTCATTAAAACACATCCTCTTGTTAAACCAAAGCCACACCCTTTGGGCTCTAAACTATTAACAGTTGTCCTTGAATTTGAAAGATTGTGAGTCTATAGGTCTTCTCTGCCAGGCTTCATGATTAAATCAATACATGACATCAGACTACAAGTCAGCATGCTGGGGAAGCATTCTCACATTTTTCTTTAGTTGATCTCGAGTGACATGAAACTGACTCCATAAGCAAAAATGTTTTTATCTCTAAACATTTCTGACTGAGTTAAGGCCTCTATTGTGTGTGTGTGTGTGTGTGTGTGTGTGTGTGTGTGTGTGTGTGTGTGTGTGTGTGTGTGTGTGTGTGTGTGTGTGTGTGTGTGTGTGTGTGTGTGTGTGTGTGTGAAGTGAAGAAGACTACAAAGTCTTGTGCACCTTGCACACTTTCCAAGTTGTTTTTCTAACATAAACACGTTGTTCTTGAATATGTTTTCACTTTTAAATTAAATAATTTAGGCAGCAAACATCCTGAATGTTGATGCAGGTTTCAAAGATCAACTGTTGTGACTCATTGCAACACAAACTATAAACCTCCCGCCTACGTACAAACTGCTGTGGCTGTAAAAATGCAAAACACCCTCCGTGTAGCCAGTGTTTGGTTTGTCCATTCTGGGCTTCTGTAGTAACATGCCAGAAGGAGGAAGAGGAGGAAAAACTGCTGTTTATTGTTTGTTTTCTCATTCTAACACAACAAAATGACAACGATTCTGACCTTATTTCCACACACACACATTGTTTTCACTCTAATAAGAAAAAAATGACATAAATGTTAGATTGCTCTTGATATTTACCTCTAATTTGACACACTACAGCTTTAAGAGTTTTTCCCCAAAATACTCATAAGGGTGTATTTACAGTAAAGATTTCTTAGGATGGAGTACGTGAATGAGTAAGCGTTGGTCAGTAAGTAAGTCATGAGTGCTCAGAAATGATGATCTGCACTAAATCAGAGGATAAACAAAACTGTTTTTCCTTTTGTAACATACATTTAAGTTTTATTTTCAAGTCGTAAATCAAGATTAATAAAGTGACAATATATAGTTCCTTTCCCATCTAGTAAAAATAAATTCAAAAAGTGTTTATAGGAATTTAAAAGGAAATATACAAATAAATAGGAAGCTTTTTTTCATAATTATAGAACACTTGCTGAAGGGAAGTCAGCATATGTTTTCTCATACAGGCTCCTAAATGGTCAGATTATTATAACTTTTAGTCAGTTACTTGTAGAAAATAACTACCTTTATTATCTTCTGACAAATGTTGTAGAGGTTGTAGGATGTTAGATTTTATTTTTGTTATGTGACTAAGTGCTTTAAATATTCCATGTGTTTAAGCTGTAGCCTGTTTCTCCAGTCTGTCAGGTTGAACTGTAGCGATGGCCGATCACACTGATGTCAGTCTGTCACCTGAGGAGCGGGTCCGCGCTCTGACCAAGAAGGGGAGCACTGTGGATGTGAACGACGACGTGCCGCCGCGGCGCTACTTCCGCTCGGGCATGGAGATGATCCGCATGGCGAACATCTACACGGAGGAGGGCAACATCGAGCACGCCTTCCTTCTTTACAATAAATATATCACGTGAGTACATTTCTCAAGCTGCTCTGTGATTTTTCAGCAGGGTTTTAGGATCAAAATATGATATAAATACTAAAGATGATGAAACATTGGCACATTTTCTGATTTTATATTAAAAAATGTTTTAATTCATTGCCCAAATATTCATGAGATTTATTTTCTTTGTTCACTTTTAAGGCTCTTTATTGAAAAACTTCCAAAGCATCGGGACTACAAGACTGCAAATATTCCAGAGAAGAAGGAAACAGTAAAGGTGCCCAGACCAAGTTCTGTAGTTTTCTGTTCACCTGATTGGTTTAGGGCATTTTCACACCTGTAGTTCAGTTCCTCTGGTCTGACTCAGTTTGCTCATTTGTAGTTTTATCCTAAGTTGTTCGGTTTCTTTTCACACTGGAAAAACTGCAAACAAATCAATATGCATCACCGCAAACCACGTGAGAACGTCCCGTCTGCTGATTGGTCAGATTGTGTGGGGGCGGGACTACCAGAAGTAAATACAGGAAGAAAGTTCTATGTTCTGATCCTGAGCTAGTCCACAACCCCCTCTCTCTGGGCCTTTATGGACTATTTGAACTCTTCAGTGTTTTTATGAGTCAGAGCTGATAAATCCAATCATCTGGTATTGGATCGAGGTCAGATCACGTTGTAAACAAACGGCTGTACAGTTCTTTTGGGACTGTACCGAGACCAGAGGGTCTGATTCAAACAGCAGGTGTGAAAACACCCGTACAGGACAGCTTTATTTGACCTCTTTGTTACATTCTGATTCTCCAACAGAAACTCAAGGATGTTGCGTTTCCTCAAGCAGAAGTTCTTAAAAAGGCTCTTTTGAAAAGATTTGAACAAGAATATGCAGAATATCTGGTCAAAAAGGTAAACAGACGATCTGTTTGTCATGCTTTCTTTATGTCTGGATCAGAGAAAACTTTGAAACAGATTTTGTATTTAAAATGTTTATATAAACCACATTTCACGGTTGATTGATTTAATTCTTGTAAATGTTTAAATAAAACAAAAAAACATGACGTGAGCTGTTTTCTGTGTTCAGAAAGCGGAGGAGGAGACCATGGCGCGGGAACAGTCCAGGCAGCGTGCGTTGGATGTGGAACGGGAGCGCGTGGCCGAGATGCAGCGGCGGCAGCGGGAGCAGGAGCAGTTCAGTGCCTTCGAGGAGATGATCCGCCGCCAGGAGCTGGAGAAGGAACGCCAGCGAGTGCTCCTAGAGTTTGCCACGCCGGCCACGCCCTCTCCTGACACACCCCTCATTCCAGGCATCCAGGGTCCACCGATGGTGTCCCCCTCCCCGCCGCAGAGCCCAGGGGACATGTGTGGCAGCAACAACTATCCGCATACTCGGCCTCCTGCAACCATCGGCACGCCTACAACCGGTCCACCCAGCTTTGACCGCTCGCTCAAACCGGGTTCTCTGGTCAGCCCTGGAAACAACAGTGAGTTCATGTCTTTCTTCACACAGGAGGCGGCCTCCCTCAGAGGATTTACACACCACCCTGCTCCTGTGGTTCAGTATTTAGCCTAATGAGCTGATTTCTTTCCTTCGACCTACTTAACTTCTTGTTTGCTCCATGCCTTGTTTCAGAACATCACAAGAACCCAACATTTTCATTCAACACTTTATCCCTCTGCATGGTTTTTGCAGATTCAATGGTGGATGCCCTTCGGCAGCTGGCCGTTCCTGCTGAGCTGTGCCGGAGCTTTCTGAGGCTGGCTGAGGCCAACACAAGCAGGGCTATAGAAACCTGTGGCATCCTGTGTGGAAAGCTGGTAAGAGTCTGGAGCAGAGCGGCTTTTCCTGAGTGATTTGTTGCAGGAATCACAGAACTGGACTTAAATAGATGTCTTCAAACGAGGAACTTTATTCATCACTGGCAGTTTTATTTAGCTGAATTCAGTTTAAGGATTTCATAGTTATACATGCATGCACCTTCCATATTAGACGATAATCTGACACTGCTGCTGGTTTCGTTTGAATCATAAAACTTGCAGCATTCACTTTTTTATCAGCATGACTAAGCATTTCTTCCGGCAGAGAACCAGTCGGTATTAACTTGGTTCTGACCGTGTCCTTGGCTAGCGTTTTGGTCGACAGTGTGCTCTGCATAATTTACTGTAATAGCGCGATGCACTTTGTGTTTGTTCCAGACCAGAAATGCATTTACCGTGACCCACGTCATCGTCCCGAAGCAGTGTGGCGGGCCGGACTACTGTGACACCGAAAACGAGGAGGAACTCTTCCTCATACAGGACCAGTATGACCTCATCACCCTGGGATGGATACATGTGAGGAAACATAAGCATCTGACTATTTCTGTCATTTTCAAACCACTAAATCAGCAAAAGCTAACCTCAATTAATAATTCATCTGTAAATGAGCAACTTCCACCGCTGAATTGTCAGTTCTGCTGCTGGAGAAGCTGACTGAAGAAACGCGTTCAGGGATCTAAAATAACAGCAGATCATTTCTGGGAGTTTTTTAAGGTAGATGGCTTGATATATGCAAGTGAAATCATGTGAAATGCGACCTTTAAGTTATTAAAAGAATTGATCAGATTCAGAAAATGTATCTATCCCTAATGGGCAATTAAGGAGGCACAGAGCAGCATGACAGAAATAAGAGGTGAGAAAAATACAAAAATATTAATATTTTATATTAAAGAATGGGATGAGGAAACTCAGATCCTTCAGTGTGTGCAGCAGGAGCTCTTTTACTAGTCTGTTGTCACCAGTTCTCTGTATTTTGCTTTAGTTTGTTGGGGGAGTAGCAGCAGTGGAGCTGTCATGCTGCTCTGTGTCTCCTCTGTTTCCCCTCAGGGATCAATAAAGTTGCTAAATCTGAATATTTTTACTAACTTAAAGCTCCAATTTCATAATTTCTCACTCATATTTAAAGTCATTTACCTTTTGAAAAATGCCACAATCAATTCTAAAACACGTTTTTGATGCCTACAATAAAAGATTTCTGATTTTTCATTGTTGTGATTAAAAATGTGAAATCCCACAGAGTTTAAATCAGTGGTGACCAATCCTGTTCCTTGATGACCGCTATCCTGCATGTTTTGGATGTTTCTTTGCTCTAGCACACCTGATTTGAATCAGTAGGTGATTAAAGGCACATTATAACTTTTTCAAATTTTTAAATCTTTTCCTTGAGCCAGTCTGTGCTAATCTGACCCGTTACAGGTTAATGAAAAGTCACTCAGTCCCATCTGCTGCTTGGATCCAGAATACCACGTTTGTAACTTCTGAGTCTCTGGTCCGGTGTCCTGAAGTCTCACAAAGTCACGTATCTCACGAGGGTTAGGCTAACCCAATGTGGCTAGCTGTTATGCTAGCTCCGGAGTGTTTTTAGCTCATGATTTCTGCATTTTTTTCCCATCTCTCCCTGCTTGAACACAGCTGATTTCTTTGAATGAGTGATGAACTGCTCCAGTAGAAAGCAGTGAAGGCTGAGGAGACATTTCAACACTTAGATTTAGGGGTTTCTGAGCAAAAACAATGCTAACATCTTTATGACAGTGATTTAAAACGGACACTAGGGGGTGCCAAAACAAGCAAAACGGCATGGTGTGCCTTTAAAGGGCTTCTGATGAACTTGAAAACATGCTGAGGAGGTAATTCATCCTCTGAACCAGATGTGTTGGACAGTGATAGGCAGTAACGCATTAGAAGTTACCGTAATCCAATTACTTTTTTCAAGCAACAAATATAAACATTTACAGCTACCATGCTGTCACTTTGTCAACTCCATTGAAGTACATTCATTATTAAAAATCCACTGTGAGTCAATGTTTTTCAGAAACTTACTGACAATTTTCTGCATTTTGTTCTATTTTTAGCCGTGTTATATTATTATGACAATACTAAAAATGTTGATAATTTCCTAATGTTTTTTGCTCATTTTGCCTTCAGGTTGTTTGTCTCGTAGTGGTGGGTCATGACTCTTTAGAAAATAATTCCTAAATCATATTTTTCTGGTTTGAGGGTTCAGGAACCTAAGGAATGTTTTGACGCTAATTACACAGCTTCTTGTTCTTTTATTTTAAACCAAGTGTAAACTAACAGTGAAGTGTTTGTGTTCCCAGACTCACCCCACGCAGACGGCCTTCCTGTCCAGCGTCGACCTCCACACACACTGCTCCTACCAGATCATGCTGCCCGAGGCCATCGCCATCGTCTGCTCGCCTAAATTCAACGAGTGAGTTGGAAATCTACTGATGTTCATCATTTAGAGTTTTTGTCCTGGTCTTTTTGTTGGTCACTTTTAGTGGATCTTCTCGGGTTTGTAAGGTCTCTGATCTTTCGTGTGTTTTTATCAGAATCGGTTATTTCCGGCTAACGGATCGAGGATCAGAAGAGATCTCCACGTGTAAACAGAAAGGTTTCCACCCTCACAGCAAAGAGCCGCCTTTATTCACAGTGAGTATAACATCATTGTCTGAGAACATAGTTTTATCAACAATGGAAGAAAGAAGAATCATAATATGATTTCCAAGTTTTCATATATTCCATACATTTACTTGTCTTTTAAACCTGACTGCACTTGTGTCTCTTTTCTATCCGTATGGAGCTGAAATGTGTTTTGTTTTATTTTCAGCATGCGGGACACGTGACCATCACTGATGGCTCCGTGTCCATGATGGATCTACGGTGATCCTTTTGTTTTCATCAGAACACTCACAGACTGTTATATCAAACTGCAGTTATTTTATTAAAAAGAAAAAAAACACTTGTTTTATTTTTAAGACGGTACAGAGGAAACGCCAGCCACGAGTTTACCGTTTATACCGACTTGATTTGTTCTGGAAAGGAACGACGTTGGAGATGTTTTTTGCTTCATAAAAAAAGAAAGAGAAAAAAAAAATCCACATTATTATTGCACTTTCCAAACAAGCAACTCCTATCCACTCAATGGACTGTCAAACCTCTTACTCCTCAGTCTGTTTCTGTTTTTTTGCAGTTTCTTTCATTCCTGTTCAGCTTTTTGTTTGTTGTAAACGATTGTTTGTTTGTCAGAGACGGCTCTGTGTCCGTTAGCTCGACTCTACACTCAAAACGGTCAAAGTTTGCTTCTTCCTGACAGATAAAGTGCCAAGGATGTGAATATTTACCTGTTGTTGAGTTTTTCATTGTGCAATACGAATCCTCGTGTGAAGCCAAGAGTTAACCCTTTTGTTTTTATGACTTTTTTTCTTTAATTAGCTGTAGAAGTGCTACAACCGATTTGATGCAAGCCAGCAGTAACTCAGGTACACAGGCAGTGCTGCTGCTGCTGCCCTGTGTTATCGTTTTCATCACTCCAGAATACCGTTTAATAACCACGTGAAAGGTTTTGTTTGAACCTCATTTCTTGTTTTATAATGAAGCTAAGTTTTCATTCCCTTGTCGTTTGTGTTTTAGGGGACAGGGGTTAGGACCTGCACACAGGCAACCTGAATGTACCTTCTGCTACACATTACTAACCGTCTGATCCTAGTTAGTCCACTGTTTAGTTTGATCCCTTCTCTTCTGAGAAGGAATAAATGATTAGCCATAATGATCAATTATACAGTATGCCAAGATAAAATAAACTTGTAGATGAGTTTACTCCTCACTGGTTTGTCATGTTTGTCCAGTGGGGTTTATGTGAGGTTCCATATGAAAGATCACTCTAAAAATATGAAAAGGTTTAAAGAACAATTTTATTTTAATATTTATAAATTAACAAGCCTTAGGAGTTGATTAGTGGGAAAGAAACATGCAAAAATCATGCAAAGTTGGAGATTACGTTAAAGGTTTTCACTCGAAAATGTATATTTTCTATGATTAAATGAGGAGTCCAAGCATGGAAAAATGTAAAACTGATGACGGGTAAGGAGAAGAATTATTACACACTGAATATACTCCTCACAGCAGGTAAGTTGTTTTTTAACAATATAGAAAAGGCATTTTAGGATTATCAACAATACTCAAAATAAAACATTCTCTCAACAATCCATAACTGTGTTTTGTGTTTATTGACCAGCTGTTTCTGGGTTAATTATACCAGTGTGACACTGTGAGGGACTCTTTTGTTAAAAAAGAGTCCTTGTTTCTGAGATTGTAATAAAACAAAGTATCAAAACTGACATTCTCAAAAGTACACAAGACACTTTATCACTGAAAACAACAGTATTGTTTATTTTTTGTAACTCTTTGTAACTTAAAAGTTTCTCTCTTATACTGCGCTAAAAAAGATGGACGTTTTACTTCCATGTAGGACATGTGTGGTCAACAGTTTTTATCAGATGGCTTTCTGCTATCAGAGGGCAAAGACATCAAACTGATGGATCCAACCTGCATCTTCAGTCAAAAAAAAGCTAGTTCTGTTTTGCTTGCATGGAAACGTGTAGCAAAAATTTGTTGCATCTTGGTTAATTATTGATTTCTTTGTAAAAACATAATTAAAAAGACCTTTTTATGGATTTTAATATTACGTTTTTTTTAAACCTAGTTGGTTGATCAAAGTACAATAATAATCTGTTAATGTAGACTTTAAAATCTACATTGAATCTACATTTTATCATTCAATTGTTTCTGTCAATGCAACCTTTGACTTTGCAAACCATGAAAAGCTAGGTTAGGTTTATTCTATTTTAAAACATATACTTAATTATTTGCTGCAAACTGGTAAAAAGCAGTAGAGACCTTTACCCCCAAGATTATACAATAAAATCCTGGTTTTCATTTATGTATTTAGGATATTTTTTTGTCATTGTCCTCGGACAGCCAATATGTGTTGTAGTACCACTTTATCCCGATAGGGGGCGATGGGGTGTCGCTGTTGCACATATTAAAACCACAAAACGACAACAGAAGCCAGACAAGGCTAACTGCTTTAGGTGTTTTATCGCTATAATTTCATAGATTTGCTGAAGTTATCCGTTAAGATTCACCCAGAAAGTAAAGATGGGGAAGCGACAGCACCAAAAAGACAAAATGTAAGTTTTAAAGTTTCCAGGATTAGTGAAACGTAGTTTACGTTAGCGCCTGAAGCTAGCTTGTTAACTCGCATTAGTTTATTTTGTTTCCGTACGCTTATTATGATTTCTTATTTGTTTTTTGATATTTTCACTTGTAATTTCTTATCACAGGTATATCACATGTACAGAATATACTAACTTTTACGGAGGGAAGCGGGCAGGTGAGTTATGTATTTATGCACATTTTGAACTACATCTAGGTACACAAACATAAATATTGTTCTAAGTCAGAACTCTGTTTTCAGTTAGGATCTTTTGGGTGGTTTTCTGTGGAAAGGTTTAATATCTTACCTGCTGTTGTAGCTCTTGACGACCTCAGTTTGGAGAAGCAGAGACCTACAGTGGTTTTCTTTCGGCCTAGTTTTGATTTTATAAATGTTTTTTGCTTTTAAACACTAAACAGCAAGACTACATTACTATTCTAGCAGAATTCTGAAATTCTGACCATAAGTACAAAAGATCTCCCACTCATTTTTGCTCTACATAACTAGATGCACTAATTCTGGTTTTGAGGGCTGATTCAAAGGACTGTAATTGACAGAAAATGTTTTTACCTTCTTCTGATTTCCTTGAAAATCATGATACTGGAAGCAACAACTTCCAAATGGAAGATCTGTTGTTCTTAGTGATGGTGAGTTCACCCACAGGGATATTGTCAGATTTATTTTCTGCTTGGGAATGGTGCATTCACAGGCAGAAAAGTTAAAAAGCAAATTTTAAGTTGACTGATTATCAGTTGAGCCAATCAAGCTAATTAGTGGCAGATTCCAACGACCAAATGATTTTTGGAGTATCCTTATAAACCAAAAAGAAACAAATAACTAAACAAATAAAGATTTTTGAAGTATCGTTGGCACAATGAAATCTCTGGCATTAGAAGGTTTTTTTAATCTGCTTTGTAACTGGTCTTATTGTGGCTCATCTGTTTGATCAGAACAAAAAAGCCACCTCAAAAGATCCAAACTATCTCTTAAATGTTGCTTTCAACTATTACTCTCAAAGTTTATTGCCATATGAACTGTAAAGAAACTGCCCAGGATGAATGCTAAAATAAATTAAAGAAATTCACAATTATAAACAATTTAATAAACAACATTTACCATAAACTATATAAGATCAACAATAAAGGGGGAAAAAAGAAATGCAGGAACTGAAAATAATGTAATAAAATCACAAAACCAGGTGGCAACAAAGATTCAATTACAAATTTTTTTTTTTTTTTGGGGGGGGGGGTCATAGTGTTATCAGTATTAAACCAGTACATTGCTGCAACTCTAATCCAGTGTATCGATTTGAAACTGAATACAATTTTTGTTTTACTTTCCAGAAATTCCACAAGCAAACTTTAGACGGCTTCCGTTTGACCACTGCAGGTGAGGAGACTTGTTCCCCGTCAACAGGAGAGCGAGTGTTTCTCCAGTGATTGAGAATAACTGGCAGCAAAGACTTGTCAGAACCTTGAGTGAAACCTCCTTTATTTAGTTAACTGTAAATTAGACATTGTATCTAATTCTGTTCACTCTGAAACATTTCAGTTTGTCCCTTCAGCCGTTTGAATACCCAGTCTGCACCGAGGACGGCGTTGTGTTTGACCTGCTGTGAGTAAATTCTGCTCATTTAAGCTACGTTTTTACAGTGTAAATACATGTTTACATTTAACCAGTAGTGCTCAATTTATGTAGCTGTGATGAATATTTTATATCACCTCTGACAGCGATCCAGGTAAACATAAGATTTTCTGTTTTCCTTGTGATTTAGGAGTATTGTTCCTTGGATTAAGAAGTTTGGAACAAATCCAATCTCTGGAGAAGTAAGAAAATACAATTTTAAAATGATTGGATTTACAGATCTGCTTGATAACTTTTGGATATTTTCTTTCATTCTTTCAGAAACTGGAAGCAAAGTCCCTCATTAAACTTAAGATCGCCAAGAACAACGACGGTAAATGTTTAGCCTTTCTCAGCTTTGACTTTTAGATGGTTTGTTTAGTTGGGGGCTGAAAGGTCAAAGCCACATTTCTTTCCACTGTGAGTCTTTCAAAGAATATTTCCCTTTAAAGCTTCTTTTCTGAGGCAATGAGAGCAAAATCAGCAGGAATTATATGTTTAAGAGCATGGTTCATTTTCAAGAGGTACTCCTTGACTTCCAGAGAAGATGGCCCTTCATCCTGTGAATGACTCCCCCCTCTTTTTAAATTATGTTCCAGGAAAGTATCACTGCCCTGTCCTGTACAACGTCTTCACAAATAATTCTCACATTGTTGCCAACAAGGTCACTGGAAATGTGTTCTCTTATGAGGTCAGTGAATGTTCCCTCGTTAGCTTCACAAACACACTGTGATGTTTAAAGCCAGTAAATCACAAAAATATGATCGATTTTGAGTTTAGATGCTGCCCACCTTTCTATTCAAAACTTTTAAAGGATTTGTTTTTACAGAGTTTACATTTGGGGGAAAAACTTCTAATGTATTTTTAAATAATAATTTACTTAAAAACTATTTAGGAATTGATTTAAAAGATCACTGTTTGTAATTTTAACTGAAAATAAAACATAAAATGATTTTTTTCCCCCTCCAAATTAGTGCTCATATAATGTTTTTGGCTTTGTTTGGGGTATTTCTGTTTCCTCACAGGCTGTTGAGCAACTAAACATCAAGACTAAAAGCTTTAAAGATCTGCTGACCGACGAACCCTTCACCAGAAAGGAC
The DNA here is from genome assembly GCA_006937965.1 of Callopanchax toddi. Taxonomy (NCBI): domain Eukaryota; kingdom Metazoa; phylum Chordata; class Actinopteri; order Cyprinodontiformes; family Nothobranchiidae; genus Callopanchax; species Callopanchax toddi. The sequence goes on along the minus strand of SSNR01000139.1, from coordinate 455,217 downwards.
ATCATAACACTTCAGGTTACTTCTGTACTTTCTAGTCACAATTCTGAAAACATGTCGTTGAGGAAAACAAATCTTTAAAACTGCTGGGGTTTTTTTGTTTTGTTTTGTTTTCAAAGGATCCCACAAACCTGGATAAATTCAACGTGTCCAACTTCTTCCATGTGAAAAACAACCTGAAAATGTTGGATCCAGGTGAGTTTTATTTGAAGAATAGTGTCTGTGTCAAAGTATTGGTGTATAAACATTTTTTTCTTTTCTTTTACTTGTTAGATGAGGAGAAGGCCAAGCAGGATCCAGGGTACCACCTGAAGACCACCAACCTGGAAACCAGGGAGACCTTGGCTGAGCTTTACAAAGACTACAAGGGGGATCAGCTCCTGGCTTCCACCATGAAGGAGCCAGAAGCCAAGAAGACCGACAAAATAAATGCTGTAAGTGAAATTCTAAAGTCCAAAATGTGATCCATGGGCTATTTTTGGAGGTTTTTTTGTGCAGCCAGCCATTGAAGGATGGTAGAAGTACATCTGCCTGGTGATGCAGATGGATACTTAAAAAAAAATAGGGCAATATTTTAACTAACTGTGATTATGGTAATGCCATAAAAATATATACCGGTAAGTTGAACTAAAAAACAAAACGTTAACTTTCTGTTAACCAGGTTTTGCTTTTATATTAATGTTATGGTAAATGAAAGAAGAATCCATTCATAAACCTTGGCTAAATCCAGCAGCATCACTGAAGACCTGGTGACCCAGATCCACACAGAGCAGGGTGCTCATTTATAAAACTTTGCGTAGAATCCTTACTAAAACTTGTTTAAGCTCAGCAAAAAAATTTCAGGTTAAATTTCTGAATTATAAAACCCTGCGGACGCACAGATCCACTATTCTGCTTTATAAATCGATGTCATACCTAGAACTGTGCTCAGCTGTTTTTGGGTCAGAACCCTCCTCCTACACACCCACATTCTGCCATATACGGTCAATGCAAAGTACCTGATGAATAATTGCATATGCATAAGCCGGTGGGTTTCTGGCTTTTAACAGTAAATCGTGACAACGGAGAGGTTTAGAAAACGTCATTTCACAGAGGCTGAAACTGGAGGTGCTTGTGGTGGATGGACGGGAAAATGTTTGATTTGGTGGTGAAATGTTGATGGATTAGAGACACGGAAGTGCTCCGAGAGACGTCTCGCTGCAGCGCGTCTGCTGTCAGACTGACAGAGAGATCGTGTAGATCTAAGAGAAACGTTTAATGACAACATTTAATGTAATCCAAAGGGGAAGACACGTCATGTTGTTCATCCTATCAAACAGTCAACCTGTTGGATAAATCGCTGGTTGAAGGGAACCTGAGAACGGACACCGGGTTTTACTGGTTCCGATGGTTCTGTTGATCTAATACTGGACCCAGTTGATCCACAGGATGCTCTAATGAATCTATCAGCTGATCGATCGTCCAGTCATCATCTAGAAATCTCTAAAAACTCTCTCCCATTCATCCGGAGTCTGACTACTGGCTGAGCAGCGCATTACGCACAAGTGTCCCTGCAGGATTCCTAAGTCTCAGAAATCACAATTAATGCACCAATAAGTGCAGTTTGTTCTATAATCTGAAGACGACTGGATGAACAGAATGGGATATTTTTCAAAAATGCGACATATTTTCATTCAGATTTAAATTTTTATTCTTTTTAGAGACGGATTGTTGGTTCTGTGTGTGCGAGGGTCTACAAGTCTTTAACTGTGTCATAAATTCAACATTTTTCATCTCACCAGCATCTCTGACTGGTTTCACGTCTCCAACATGTGCTTACGCAAGGTCTAAAGTTTGCTTAGAGTTGCGCACATTTTTTCATTACGTTTTCTTTTATAAATCCCAAACTTTGCGTAAAAAGTGACTTACGCAACTGTCAGGCCCATTTTGTGCGTAAGCTAGTTTTATAAATGAGCACCCAGGTGACCCAGATCCAGACAGAGAGCAGGTTTCTTGAAAATCTTGAAAATGATTTAATTTGAACATGTTTTTTATTTTTTTTAAGGTTTCAAAAGTACTTGAAATGAGAGATGCACCAAAAATTGCACGTAATCCGAATTGACCAAGATTCAGCCTAATAAGTCCAATTTGAGACTCAGAAAGTGGATTGTTTTTTCTGTCAGTAAACACACCGTTACTAAGCAGCAATAAAAAAGTATTTTTCCCAATTCATAAACTCACTCAGAGCTAATTTGTGCACACAGATTCTTCCATGTGGAAGTTTTTATTACCTTAATCATACATTTTACGTTTATCAGAAATTGAAAACAAATCTATTTTTTGAGTAATTCCAGTTGTTTGAGATGAACCAGGATATGCCAAACTCGTTGTCGGCTGAAATCTGTATCGGCCCTCAAAACGGGAATAAACACTAACATTTACGTTTATGGAACCAGGAAATTAAAATTTATAAGAAATACTGATGCAGTGAAGTTGTAAACACTCATGTAGCTACATTTTATTATGTCTTATTAACAAGTAAATTTGATGTAAATATAGTTACTCGTGATGTAGTGGACTCTTAGCTGTTGGTTTCACATTTTTTAACAAGAATGTCCATTTAGTCTTTTTATATGTTTAAATATTTACCTAAATCCACAGATTTTCACATCATCAGATCAGTTATGAATGAATTCATTAAAACATCAATTTACTTTTTTTGTTTCTGCATTTCAAAAGAACACAAATTTGTACACAAGAGGGAGACAAAGGGTTAGTTCTGTGTTGACTGTTTAAACACCTGCAACCAGTTAAAGTGATGTAAAGATGAGATCATGTGCTAATTTACAAAAAAAAATTATAAATCAAACAACAGAAACAGGAGATCTGAGTCAGTAATGAAAACATGACTTATGTTTTTGGGGTTTTCTTCATCCAGACATGTTCTCAGTAATCATCATTCTGATTTAACCTGCAGAAATAAAAACTCTAAAGTAGAACTGATGGTTTCTTTACTCCATGAAGCCGTCTGTTCCTCGGTTCAAGATCGGCTCTTATTTTTCGGAGCACCGTTTTAGTCGTTATTTGTTGAAGTTAAGCCAGAGGTTTTCCTTGGTTGTTCCCAGTCTGGAGTTTCTGTCTGAGGTGACGGTCTGACAGCTTCTGAGAACGCAGTGAATGTAGGTCAGAAAGAGGAAACGAGGTGAAGCTTGAACCTTCACAATAACTGGAGCAGAAGATTTTTAAAACCACATCTGTTGACGGTGGGGTTTTTTTTTTTTTGCTATTTGAAGTCTATTTTAACTCCTTTGCTTTACTTTTTAGTGATCTTTCCTCATTTAAACACCTTCTTCAGTGAGGCAGAATTGTTTGTTTTAACAAATGAATTCTTCTATTTTAAGTCGGGTATCATCAGTCGTCCCTAATTATGAGATGGAAGAAATCTCCCCGGGCTTAAGCAGAGGATCTGTTGTTAATCGTAGACGAGCTGCAGAGTCTGTCATTAAGCAAGCTGGTACTTGATGAGGCTGGAGGGTCTGCTGAGATCTGACTAAAGAGAGGTGTGTTAGAGAGGAGGCGACTAAACAACATCATCATGCTGGCTCATATGAGGGGTTTATACAGGATAGAACATTAATTTAACATCAACACTCCAGAATCAAATAAAACATCAACAAACAGACACAGAGTTAGACATTAGACTTTATATAAACACATCAGGAAAAATCTGACAAATGTCTTCTTTCTGTTTTTTAATCATTTGGTTTATTATAGGTTATAATAATAATACAATTATAGTCATAGTATATTAATAAGTATTATATAATGGAATCTAATGTGTTCTTGGCATTTTCTAATTAATTTGGACTAATATGGGTTATAAATTAATAGTAATGATAAAAAATTAATAAACATATATATGTATAATAATAATTTTAAAAACATTCTCTACGTTTTTTATTATTTCAAGCTACTATGGGTTATAAAATAGCAATAATAATAATAATAATTGTTATTATATAATATAATTTTTTATTGCCATTTTGGGGGGATATGTGTAATATTTTTGTTACTAAATGATGATATTGCACAGTAATAAAATCAGTGTTGGGTAAGTTACTTTAAAATTGTAATATATTACTAGTTACAGCAAAAAAATGTAATATAGTTTGTATTACATATTACAGTCCCCAAAAAGTAACTAAGTTACACTACTTTGAGTTACTTTTGGCAAAATATCTTATGTGACGGCGTTCTAAAATACTATAACTGATCAATTTACATTTTCCACAAGAATGACTCCGGAAAATACTGTAATTTTCTCACTATTTTATTAAACTACAGTCAATTATAAATAATATTTTATTAATGTCAGTCCATACATCAGCTGGTGATACTCCTGGGCTTTAAATATTCTCTTCAGCTCCGTTTCCATAGCAACACACGTCTTATCCAACTCCTTGGCAAATGTCTTTTGGGGGGTGGGGTGTTGTAACTAGTAAGTTACTCAAATTGTAACTAGTAATATATTACTTTACTTTTAAAAAAGTAATGTTAATATATTACTAGTTACTCAAAAAAGGAATATATTACTGTAACTAATTACTTTGTAACAAGTTACTCCCAACACTGAATAAAATTAAATGATTTGTTTAAAATAACCTCCTTTTTACAAATTTTCTTTGTGTTTAGCATTTTATTTTGTAATTATTTTGTTAGTTTTGTGGTTTTTTGTTGTCATTAATTTCAATAAAATACTAAAATGTTCTCTACCAAATGTTTAAAGTTGATGGTTTAACTTCTCAGCTTGTACTTAATGTTTGTTCACAGAGTAGAAACAATAATTTGGTTTAATTTCTTAAGCTATTTCAGAAAACACGGACCGTAAAAGGCTTTTTAGAACAAATCTTTTTTTCACCTGAAAAGCTTTCATTTAGGAAATCTACGCTGTACACATTTAACTGGCTCTAATAACCAGTTTTAAGAATAATTGTAATAAATGCATGTTTTTTTACAGAACTAAATTGTTGCAAAGAAAAACTGTCTAAGCTTTTGATCATTTTTTCTAGACGTCATTACACAAGACTAAGCCTACTAACATGTTTAAATATAAAAGAGCTTAAATAATTTCCTTTTCTTTACATATTCAAATAAACATTCAAAGTGGAACCTTTTACTTACCGTCCTGTTTGTTTAATTCCACCACAGTCCAGTCACATTTATGCCACATAATTCAGACTTTTACCAGCTGAGCAACTTTCAGAAAACAGTTTTTTTTTTCAAGACTTTATTTAGGAATACATTTTTGTACAAATTGAGAGTAACACGGCATGCTTTACAGGTTAAACTTAGAAGCAAAAAGGAGACAAAAGCTTGTCAGAGAGGCACAACACGTTCAATTCACTACTAAAACAGTTGTGCTCTGAATAAAACTGCAGAAGTCACATGGTGTGACGACATTAGGAGGTGAGATTTGGTTCTAATATTTGCTCTCAAGTCTTCCTTTGGTTTAATTATTTCCACATATCAGTGATTTGTTGAAATTTTGTATTTTCAGTTTGTTTCCCATCTCAAGAGGATAACAGTGGAGTAAAAAAAAAATAAAATCAACAACCTGACTAGAAAATGACTTGTTCCTCTTCTTTTCTCCCCTGCAGGCCCACTACTCCACAGGGAGAGTTTCTGCCTCCTTCACATCCACAGCCATGACTCCTTCTACTATACAGGAAGCAGGCAAGTGAGCATCTCACACAAATGAGGTCCCCTGCAGATTCACAGCAGAAATAAACATTCATCTCTTCTTATTTTGGCTGCTTTAATCCCTCTTCATCCTAAGAGGCCCGGTTAGTCGCGTGTGATCTCCTTGCAGCAAAGTGCTGCTTCATGCTCGCCGAGCTCTACTGCAAGTGTGAGCTGTTCATTTTGTGTTTTCTCACCCTGTCAGACCGAACTGCTGCAGGAGAGAGATTCGCTGTTATGCAACACTGTAGTAGGTTCATAAGACTTCAGAAGAGGACAGTGTTTGAATCTGGTGACCTAGTTTAGTTTTCTTAAAATGGCTAGGGTCTGTTGGGTAATCCAAGAACCAGAGAGAGTCAAAAAAAGACATAAAAAGATATTAAACTCAGAGCTGTTTGCATTTTCTGAAAAAATAATTTTTGTATGCCGTGCGTAGTATAAAAAGGGTTATGCTCCCTGGCTGGGCTAGGAAGTACTGGTCCTTGAGGGCCTCCGTCCTGCAGGTTTTAGACGTTTTTTTGCTCCAGATTTGAATTTTTGGGTGATTTACAGGCTTCTAAACAACATGACATACTGAAAATGTAATTAAACCTTTGAATCTGGTGTGTTGGAGCAGGGAAACATCTAAAACATACAGGATATTGTCCCTCAAGGATACTTACTGGGTACTTTTCCTGGTGAAAAATCGACTGGTGACACAGAATGGCACACAGACAGTCCTAAATGAAGAACCATTTGGGAGCCAAAACTAGGGATGAGCAACTTTCAGAAAACTGTTTTTTTTCCAAGACTTTATTTAGGAATACATTTTTGTACAAATTGAGAGTAACACGGCATGCTTTACAGGTTAAACTTAGAAACAATCGATACGGTTAAAATTACCCGATACCAGGAACCGATACCAGTGGCTTCACTGTCTGTTAGTGATGGGACCAGTTAACACTGATAAGTGGTCTGTTCGCAACTGACAGCCACACCCATTGGCACAGCTGCACCTTTGACAATGAAGGCAGCTTGGCTTCTTTTGTTATCTTGAAAGTTTCAACTCATCCTATTGAAAAACAGCCATTCATACCTCCAACAGATTCATCACCCAAGCCCTTTCCCAACAATAACTCCTCCCCACACCCCTCCCTTTCACCCTCAGACCCCCTGCCTGCATTAACAGGCTTTTGTTTGTTTCGCCATGAAATTAAAAAGTAAATACAAAGCAGGCGTGCATAGTGCTTACAGTCACCCACAAAAAAATGAACGGTTCTCTACAAAGACTCGGTTCTCCTCGTTCACAGTGAAGAGCCGTTCAAAAGATTCGGTTCGTTCATGAACGTCACATCACTACTGTCTGTGACTTGTGATTTATGTTGTAGTTTCCTATATTGAACACTAGGGGGAGCTATTGAGCTAAAGAGGAACAGTGTGGGTTGAGAGCTGGAGATGGTGCCAAATAGTTCATTTTATTTGCTTAAAATGTGGAAAACTGCAATAATTTCACTGTGAAATCACAGAAAATGGTTATTTTTCACCTTATATTTTAGTTTTGTGATCATTTTTATTATTTTTTTTATCTAACTCGGTTATTTGTTGTAAAAAGCAGAGAAGAAAAAATAAAACCTGTATTCCAATTTGTTGCATTTTTTTGTGTGGTAGAAGTATCGGTACTCAGTATCGGCGAGTACTCAGATTTAAGTATCGGTATCGGATCGGTTTTGAAAAAAGTGGTATCGGCACATCCCTAGCCAAAACAGACGTTGTCATCAGTAAACCATCCGACTCCCTAACAAGGATAATAAACAGGCTAAAATCTCCCCAAATCAGAAAATAGATTTGCACAAAAATGCAACCAAACTTTAACTGAGTTTACCAAAATCCAAGGCCTAAATAAGAGCTGGATGAAGTGGCACCAAAAGGCCCAGAAGCGAAACTCCAGTCCTTTTATTGGTTGTTTGATTTCTGATTGAGTTCCACTTGCAGAGAGAGCTAGAGGAGGATCTGTCGCTCATCATCAGTCTCAGTTTGAGTAAAATCTGTATAAAGACAGAATGTGAGAGAGCATTTACCCCTAAATAGGTCAGAAAGCTGACACTCATTAACAACAGAATTTAGTGACGTTATTTTCTTAACATTTTTATCTCATTTGCCTGCCATAATCCCATTCGTGTCCAGTTCAAAACCTCATATTTAGTTGATTAAAACCACCTAAATCCATCACTTCCAGCAAATCAAAGTGCATGAAAGTTTCATAGCTGCTTGTTTAAAAGCATTGCCAAATGATTTTAAAATTCTGATGAAAGAATTCTGGAAGGGGGCAAAAGAGGAGTGGGAGCAGTTATCAGGTAGCGTGGAGCGAGCCGGCACCATAAATCAAAGCTGCAGCGTCTTTCTAAAGTGACACCACAGACGGTGTGCTCAATCCACCTCTGAAAGATGGACAGACGAGACGGAGGTTATCAGCTGAAATACAAGTCAGCAGCATCTTTTCCCTGCTGCATGGTTAAATATTGCCTCATACAATAACAAGAAGCCTGGTGGATATTTGGAGTTCATTCTGTGGTTAAATGAGACGAAGATAAATTTAGAAAAGCTCAGGTTGAGTCAGTCTTTTTAACAGCCGTAACAAGTAGGATCAAGCACGACGATGGGAGAATACTTAAGGAAGTTGTGGGTTTTTTTAATGCAAGAGATGACAGATATAAAAATTACACAAGTAAAATCCCATAATAGCTTTTAAAAAAAGAGAAACTAAGACAAGATGTTAAGTTACCTGATTCCTCACTGCAGAAGTTTAATGTTTTTTTTTTATTCTTGCTGCAGATGCCATTGCAGATGACGCGGTGCGTTATCAGTACGTGAAGAAAAAAGGTTACGTCCGCCTGCATACGAACGTAGGAGACCTGAACCTTGAGCTGCACTGTGACAAGGTAAACACACACACATGTATCAAACATAAACAGTGAACAGGAGCTGACACAAACTGTAGCATCAAAGAAAAATACATTAAAAGCTTTTTATTCATCTTAGAATTTAGGAAAAGGGGAGAGTTTTTGGCTTTTTTAGATTCTCTAATCATTTTTTTTTTCATTTATAGAACGATTTTATGCAAAAGGTGAATACATTTAAGTTAATAGTTGTTCTAAAATCACAATGGAGCGGATTTACAAAGGCTTTTTTTATGTCTCAAATTCAAAGTTTGGTGTAAATTTGTTCCTGTCGGTGTTCATCATCCAAGTGCAGCGTTAAATTAGCTCCTGAGGGACATGAACACAGTGATCTATGTGCCTGTGTGTTTACAGAAGTTTCCCTTTTAGAGCACTAAATTTGCTGAGGGTAGTATTTAAGCTGGTTTATTTAACTTTGAGCTGCACAGTACACTTCCTGTTTCTGTTATTTACCACCAAAACAAACTGTGTCTGCACTGTAGAGCCTGACTTGGATGTGAGGATGGTGAGTTTGTGAGGAGGAAATCTGTATAAAGGAAGACATTCTCCATTTTTGACTTCAAACCTGAATTATTCTTAATTTAATAAAGGAAATCAACAAAGAAGTCATTCGCTACATGCCGAGTTAAATGTTCTGCAGCCTTTTCTGTTTTTTGGGGGGTTTTTTTGTGCAGAAGCATTACCATAAAGTGAGGGTGTGATGATGCCCAGCACATTTAGTATTCAGACACCCTCTGGAATAAAAACATCCCTAGAGAGAGAGACGGGGCGTTGTGGATGACAAATGTTGTCCTTCTTTTTGTTAAGCACCTGCATTTGAAGTTTTATCAATCTTAAACATATAAAATAAAACATTTACGGGAATTTAAGAGTTAATAAGTCTTTTAGAGTTAGACTTTATTCCTGAACAGGTAATTGGCTTCTTGGTTAAGATGCTGCTACAAGAAACAAGCTGTGTTTTGTGAAAAAATGTCATTTTTCGGATTTTTACCAGATGTGCTTGCTGGTGATTCTGCACTAATTTGTGCTGCTCCTGGAAAGCTGTTTTAGTCTGTAATACCCTCATTTTATTTATTTTTTAAATGTATATATCAGTGCAGATTTAGGACCTCACACAGAAGTAACTACTCCCACTGGAGCTGTTTATGATTTGTGAACAGATGGTAATTTGTACTTTTGTACTAATTTGTACTTTTTGGTAAATCAGCACCTTAGTGCTAAGATAACATTTTGCAGCCTTTGTTTTGTTTTAGATTTGGCTGAAATCTCATTGGTTAAAAAGTTTTCTAATAGATTTTGTGACACCAGTTTTGCTGGAACGTGTGGTTCAATTCAGAGAACTGAAACTGGTCATCTGGAAAACCAGATTTACATTTTACAGGGTTCTTATGAGTGGTTGAATTTTAATTAGAATTTTGAAAATTACTTGGACCACTGGAGATAGGCACCAGCTGCCCCACGACCCTCTGTGGAGGAATAAGCGGCTACAGAAAATGGATGGATGGATGGATGGATGGATGGAAAATTACTTGAATTTTTAGATAGTTTTTGTACCTGGAGATACAAACAAATTTGTCTATTCATCTGAATCGGCTAGTATTCATTGTATTTGGATTAATCTGTGATTTGCTGGTCTGAAACTCAAAAATCTAATACATTTTTTTTAAAGATACAATATGTAACTTTTTTATATTTTTATATCTTTTCCTTCAGCCAGTCTGTCCTAATCTGACCCTTAACAGGGTTAATGAAAAGTCCCTCAGCCCCATCTGCTGCTTGGATCCAGAATACCACGTTTGTAACTTCTGAGTCTCTGGTCCGGTGCCCTGAAGTCTCACAAAGTCACGTATCTCACGAGGGTTAGGCTAACCCAATGTGGCTAGCTGTTATGCTAGCTCCGGAGTGTTTTTAGCTCATTATTCCTGTTTTTTTTTTTTCCCCATTTCTCCCTGCTTGAACACAGCTGATTTCTTTGAATGAGTGATGAACCGCTCCAGTAGAAAGCTATGGAGGCTGAGGAGACATTTTAACACTTAGATTTAGGGGTTTCTGAGCAGAAACAATACTAATGTTTTTACAGCAGTGACTTAAAACGGACACTAGGGGGTGCTAAAACCAAACTAAAACTGCATAGCATGCCTTTAATACATGAACTCATCATTGCTCAGCGCTAATAAACACAAGGAGATGTTAACATTTTTACTTACAGAATACTAGATTTCAAGTTGGTCAGAAATAATGTAGAAACTATTTATATTTGTACTATTTTAAGTTAAATTGGATCAGGTCACAACTGAACAAAACTCTGAAACAGGTATCACCACTAAAAGTCAAAATCGATCCATTTCTGCTTAAAATTGTAGCTGAAATTAGTTGTAGCTTAAAAATATTTACTTTAAATTAGGAAGTGAAATAAGCATTAGAGTATATGTATATACTATGTGTAAATCATCAGTAATGGAAGGTGCTGGAAAATCTTGAAAACTTGTCTTGAAAGTGCTTGAATCTGATTTGGGTAAAGTGTAATAAATGTAATTTTGGCAGTAAAATGAAAAAGTTTTCGTAAAGGTTGCATGTGGGCCCTGACAAAGCCAGCCTGCCTATTGGCCAAGAGCTGACGAATCAGAGGAAGGTTAGACGTGCCCTACATTCTCCTCCACCCCACCTCCCTCCCCAGTGGTTTTCATATAAGATTGCAGCTCTATTTGTAGCCTCCTGTTTATGAATTAATGAGCGCAGCTTTACTGTCACAAACATTTAAAATCACATAAATCCAGAGTCCACCATCTTTTAAGCTCCTGCTCGTTTCTCGAGTGTCAGATATCTCAGCTCCTGGTCCCCAACTTACTAAAATACTAAACTAAAATATGATGGTGGGATAAAGGATAACACTCACATGTGGCATGAAAAGTCACCTTTTAATAAATCTGAAAGGTTTTATCTGATTGTGACAGAAAAGACAGTTCTGTTTTTTAAAGGAAGGGTTAAGAAATATGCTCTATGTTCTGTTAGTGGAAAATGTTCATTAGTTTTAGTCACATTGTAGTGGTTTCTTTTTGTGATAGTTTTAGTCAACAAAAAATCAAAAATCTTTCTAGTTTTTGAATGTTTTAGTTAAAATAAAGAAGTAAGAGTCTTTTAACAAATCAATTTAGGTCAATAAGTTGGAAATTCTAATCACGTGCTATCTGGTCAAAACTCCCTGCATGTTTCGTATCGAAACTTGCGCATTCAGCACACGCACGCTAAATGACGAGCGCAAACGTGACACAAGAGAGGAAGTTTTAACTTGTGAGGGAAAAAATACATCGCGAGAAGGGGTTTCTGCACTGTGAGCAAGTGAAACTGCTTTTTATGAGGTGCCGTATAGGACAAAATCTATTTTTCACCCACACATAAAACAATATAAGCACACACATACACTACTACGAGGGTGCACGCACACACAAAAATACTATAAGCACACACATGCTGCTACAAGCATGCACACACACTACTACAAGGGTGCACGCACACACAAAAAATACTATAAGCACACACATGCTGCTACAAAAATGCATGCATACAACTGTAAACTGCCCCTTTTCATTCAATTTTGTATTGTAAATATTGATAATTTGTTTGTATTTTATTCTTTTTTTTCTTTTGAATGAAATAAATCTAAATAAAAAAAAAAACAACATGCACACATACTACTATAAACATGCACACATGCTACTGTAAACATGCACACATACTACTATGAAAATGCACACATACTACTATAAACATGCACACATGCTACTGTAAACATGCACACATACTACTATGAAAATGCACACATACTACTATAAACATGCACACATACTACTATGAAAATGCACACATACTACTGTAAACATGCACGCATACTACTGTAAACATGCACGCATACTACTGTAAACATGCACGCATACTACTGTAAACATGCACGCATACTACTGTAAACATGCACGCATACTACTATAAGCATGCTCACATACTACTATAAGCATGCTCACATACTACTATAAGCATGCTCACATACTACTATAAGCATGCTCACATACTACTATAAGCATGCTCACATACTACTATAAAAATGCACGCATACTACTATAAGCATGCACGCATACTACTATAAAAGTGCACGCATACTACTATAAAAGTGCACGCATACTGCTATAAAAGTGCACGCATACTGCTATAAACGTGCACGCATACTGCTATAAACGTGCACGCATACTACTATAAGCGTGCACGCATGCTGCTATAAACGTGCACGCATGCTACTATGAAAGTGCACGCATGCTACTATGAAAGTGCACGCATACTGCTATAAACATCCTTGTAGTAGTGTGTGTGTGTGCTTATATTGTTGTATTTGTGAGTGAAAAATAGATTTTGTCTTATAAGGCACCTCATAGTTTTTGCAGCACAGAAGCATCTAGTGACCCAAACCGTGTGCACAACTGTGAGCTAAGGCTGCACGGCGCCGACTCTCAGTGCATGCTCAGCTGCTCATAAACACCATAAGAGCATGTTACTAGTGACCGCAGGTGTGTTGTGTAGAATATGCCAGGTGGTGGGCATGACCAAACAAGTATAGAGTGCAGCAGCATGGCTGATATTTTTTACCTTTTGACAGATAGATTAGACACACAATAGGCAGGAATCTTGTGTATTTTGAACGTCTGACAGACCACCCAACATTTTTGTCCCGTCTGGTCAACAAAAACTTACATCTTTTCATGTTTTAGTCTTCAAAGAGCCCCCTATCTCGTTATCGTCACGAAGAAAAGAGACGCCAACGGAAAAATGTTGTCATTGAAAACAACACTGTTATCCACAGGGTTTTATAAAGTCATGAAATGTTTTTAAATTCAATAATATCAATATTAAGCCTTAAAAAGTTACAAATGCATCCAAATGTTTCATGTTAGGCCTTAAATTATGTTTCATCACATTTTACATTTGTTTCTTTTGTGTTTTTATCCTGTAATGTTTTTATTTTTTATTGAGAAATGCACTCAGGACTTTCATAATTTAATGTGTTATCTTTCTCTCTGAGGAGTTTGGATTTTTGACATGCCATAACATATTTTAGAGAGGAGATGTGGTCACTTTGTCCTCCAGCAGTCTGAGTCTGTAGCAGCAGAACTAAAGGGATGAGTCAGGATAACCCAAGATAACTCTTAACTAAAGGGAACCAATGAAGCGATGCTAAAACTGTAGAAATCTGGTCTCTCCTCCTGACTCTCATCAGAACTCTGGCAGCAGCATCTGGTTCAGCTGGAAGTTCTAAGAGAGCATCCTGGTCATAGAGAACTGCAATAATCCAGTCTGGAAGTAATGGATGCATGGACTAGTTTCTCTGATCACTTTGGTTCAGGATGTTTCTAATTCTAGCAAAAATACACAGATGGAAGAAATCAGTCCTAGTGATATGATTTATATGAGAGCTAAAGGACAGGTCCTGGTCCAGAAAAACACCAAGGTTCCTTGCATCAGTACAGGAGGACAGATTTGTTCCTTACTTTGATTCAAGTCTAAAACCGATCTTAAATTAAACAAATTCAATTTGCAGAAATCCTGGAGAAAAGACAGCCCTGTAAGCATGAGGGTATTGGTACATTTTCTACTCATTCCCTCTCTGCTAACATTGTTCCCATGCTTGTGTCACTGCTTCCTAACAATAAGGTACCGTTACAAGTTTCTAAGCTGGTTTGCATGCTAAACATGCATAGACTGTACACAAAAGAGCACACACTAAATGAACCATCATTATACAGCAACAGCAGCAGGGTCAGATGAGAGTCACAGATACAGATCTCTGATGTCAAACTTCTTGGTTAAGAATCAAAAGAAATGTGTATTTCTGGTAAGTTTTACAAACTAATGTTCTAGGAATCTGTTGTCTCTGGTTAAAAATCATTTAGTTTAAGGGGCTGTTTTATGTTCCAGAATTCATTTTTATTGCTAAAATAGTAGGAATCTGATTTAGTTGTCTTTGTTAGTGTGTTGGTAATAGAGGCCTCTTTGTACCAGTGTGCATCAATCTGTGATTTATTACAGAGCGTAAACAACTCTGAGTGTTTAACTTCACCAGCAGATCGTGGGATGCAGGTAGAAGGGAACTTGTTTCCAGCAAAGAGCCGCTGAGTAAAAATAGGTTTTGCAAAAGCATCTGGTTGTTCTTGGAAACCCTCATCTGTTGCCAAGGAGGGAAAAAGTTAGTTTCTCACACGGACACACACAGAGAAGTGGTCCTCAGGGCTGTTGACATTAACTACAGTAGATCAGCGTCACGGTCTAAGTCCCGCCTCCTGCTCAGAGAACAAACGCTGCCTTATTTCAGGCTGCAGTCACTCAGAACCGCTTCAGCTTCTGTCTGTTTTATATTTTCAAACAATTTACATGAAGATCCTGCTTCTGCAGTCCAGATAACTTTCTGTATTTTTTACATCAACAAAACAGAGCTTTGTGCAGCTTTGTAGCTACACACATACACACACACACACACACACACACACACACACGCGCGCGTCTGCAGCTGCTTCAGGCGACAGATGAACTCTACTTCATCCCAACCTGCGTTTAAAACAAACACCTTTGCAACAGTTTAGAAGTTGTTTATCCTTCTTAGAAAAATTGGGAGCTCATACAATATTTCAGTTGAACTAATCAAAATAAAAACTTTTAGTCTTTCACTTAGTCCAGTAGAAAGAGAGTTCTATACAAATGAGGGACATTTATATTTGTGGTCCTGTCTGTAAATAACTAGAATTCCATTTCAAAATGACCAAAACATTCTTTTAAGGTACCTAAAGATTTGCCTGTAAATCAATAAATTAAAATTATTTAGAAGTTTTTGTCAAATAAAATCCCTCACACATGATCTTATACGTGGAATAAAAGTTGTTTCATTTGTTGCTTCTCAGAAAACCTTAAACTTATACTATATTTCTTTTTTATGAAATATATTAAGATTTTTTGTACTATGGTGACTCGGATCTAATCTCTAATGATGATAATTCTCAGGACCCTAAAGTCAAATTTCTGTTTTGTTAACTTTTTTACCCAAAGGTTCATCTGTCCAGCTGGTTTCAGTCCGAGTAGATCATTTTGCCGCTTCACCTAAACCAGGCGTGTCCAAAGTGCGGCCCGGGGGCCACTTGCGGCCCTCGGAGTGATTTTGTATGGCTCTCGCATGAATTTCAAGAATTGTAGAATTTAGTCCACCATCAGGCTGTTGATGTACTTTATAAAATTTTTATGTTGAGATTTTTACTAATGTGAGGCAGAATAACAAAAAATACAGTTGAACTAAAAATCTTTTTTAATGTTAAAGATTAAGTTCATCTTTTTATTATTCAAGTTTTTTCTGTTAATTTAATTTTCTGATGAACAAAACCTCAAACCTTCATCGACTTTTACTACAAAGCACACGAATTTAGACTAAATATGGATTCAAATGTATTCCCAAGAAACTAGAAAACAATTTCGACCAATCCAATCCAAGAAATTTGATGCCGTTTTTTTTTTTAAAGGAAAACTTACATGACCCATGTTTGTATTTACAAAGATTTAAGGATCCTTTTCTACAAGAAAGCAAATATTTAGCTCTGTTCATTAAAATGCATTCAGCACAAATAAACAAAATTCACAACAAAAACATTTTAGGCTTTTTTTTTTATCTAAATTTTGTGGCCCCTAAAAAATTTTAATTAGGTGATTTTGGCCCTTGTCTTAAAAAGTTTGGACACCCCTGACCTAAACGGATGTCTCTTGATTATTTTATTTAACAGAAGAGCTCGCAATGCTCATCCAGAGCTCTGCTGATGTAGAAGAGTTAGCTGAAAGTGAGGCTAGCGCTAGCTCTTCTTCTCTCAGTTTTGATTGATTTTAGTCATTTCGTTGCATATTTCCTTGTGGTCAGTCATGAGCTGAGGCAGCTTTCTGAAAGGTTCTCTCTCATCACATGAGCATTTTAGATGTAGTTCTAATTATAAACTTTGTGTTTAGTGTTAAATGTGTACTTTCCCTGCAGCAGACCTCTTGTCCTCATCTCACTGTAGTGTGTTTTAGTAAATTTCACTTTAAGATTGAATTCTGTGATTCTGTCTGCATTTTGTGCATCACAAAGCCATTATAGGACTCCAAGAATAAAGTCAACTGTTGAAAGCAGACAAGCCCCCTCAGTGCTCGAGTCAAAAAGAATTAACATCCATATTTAGACTGGTTTCTTGTGCTTCTCACTAATTTTATCCTTCCTAACAGATTAAACCAAATAAGATTGTGGAGCACCTGATTTTATTAGCAGCAGAGAGCATGTTCAGTACGACAGACTCGGGAAACTGGGTCTGTCCCTGTAGCTGGGTTATATTTAATACCTCCAGGTGTTTTTCTCTGTGTAATGTATGGATGTTCTTTCCTCCAGGTCCCCAAAGCTGGAGAGAATTTCATCCGTCTGTGTAAAAAAGGCTACTATGACGGGACGGTCTTCCACAGGTCCATTCGGAATTTCATGGTAAGGAATATGAACAGTTATCCTCTATAAAGTAGCAGTTTGAAGTATTCAGGCAGCTGTTGCTGCTCATCAATCTGGGAAAGGTTAAAGGTCATTTTCAAACTATTTGGATTCATCATGTCAGCAAGTTCACACCAGAAGTCAAACTATGAAACATTCAGAGAAAACAAGAAGCCTAGAAGCTCCGTCTCAGGCTCTACAGGTTTCAGTTAAAGGTTAAAGGTCACGACAGGGCAATTATGAGACTGAACAAGTACAGCTTGTTTGGAGAAAACCTCTCTGAAAAGAGCACCTCAGCGTTGGCACGTTTGTAGGAAACCAAACACGACACAAACCGCTCATACCAGCTGTTAGCACGGTAGTGGAGGGCTGATGGTTTGGGCTTGTGCTGCAGCTACAGAGTCCACCGTGATGGATGCCAAAGTCTTCTAGAGCATAAAAGCTTTGCCCAAACCGGGTCATGAAACGGAACACAGCAGCATATCTACAACAGAACGGCTGAAAAAAGGCAGATTTAAGGCGCGCGTGCGTGCGTGCGTGCGTGCGTGCGTGTGTGTTAATAAAACCTTTTGAAGCTCATACTGAACATGTTCTGATACTTTTTTATCATGGCTGGATGTAAATGTTTCTTCCTCTTCTGATGAATCATCTTTACCCTAAAATAGAATTAAACTCTCCTTCACAGTGTTGGGAGTCTTTTGTTTAGATAATAACATGTTTTGGTGCATTTCCTGTTCAGTGCAGCTTTTTGTTTGAACCCTTTCTTCAGCCGAAGCCTCAGAATCTAAAACAACAGATCTGTGATCAGCCGCTGCTCTGTGAATGTCAGAGCTGCCGCTTCTACAATTAAAACGCTTCTGAAGTGGACATCTGGTCTCAAGAGGACCCTTACGTTTTCTTTGTGCGCAGTGGTTCTCATTCACAGCGGCAAGCTGAGAATTGTTTAGCCATAATAACACCACAACATAAAAAGACTGGAGGGTCGCATCGAACGCAGTCGTTTATCGGAACAAATACTTTAAAAAGCGAGAACACGACACTCTCCGGTTCATCAAAGTACCGCGTGTACAGAACTGTGTGAAATTATTCTATGTTTGACAGTTTTAGTTGGAAATGTGAAGGCCCCTCAGGGAGCTCTTTCATGACAGTTCACCCTTCTAGCTGGAAGAATTGAGTAACGATGATTTGATGCAGCTGTGTGAGCCTGTCGCTGAACCTGGGACCTCTAAACACTTAACGCATCTACTTTAAAAAATCTGCTCTCTAGGTTTCTGCAAAAATCCATAGACTCAAAGTGGGAGCATGAGGTAGAAATAACCATCAAAAGCACATTTTTCCACTGATGTAACAGAAGTCTTTATTACCTCTGAAACATAGGAATCTAAATGTTATACACACTGGAGTTCTTTGTGACTATAATTATTTTTCATGACCCGACGCTGCGGTGTTCCCACCCAGCGGTGAACAGTCGCTACTTTGTTTTATTTTCTTTACACACAAAAGCACATTTTATAGATCTGACCGACATGGCAAGCTAGTGCACTTCATTACAACCACAAAACGGTTTCAAAGAGTTTAAGGATTTTGTTGGAATAATGTTCACATTTTCAATGCTTCTATTTAAACTTGTAGAACTGTTTAAAATCCAGCGTTCAAATGTTTTGATTTGATTATTAGTGCAACAGAAAGCAGTCCCTCTTAACTGCTTTATATGCTGCTAACTTTCAGTTATTTTCCTGCTTTATTGTTGACGATGGAGGCTTAAAGCCACCTCTGCTGTTTGTAGAAAACCAGCCTCCGGCCACAAACTACCTCGTCAAACGTTGCCCACAGCAGCACATGTGGCCCAAACCCCTGGCTCTTTAAAACAAGACGTCCATAGAAACAAATAGAACTGGAAGCACTCATAAAAAGGTTTAAAATGTTAACAATGAACAATAGGAGCCAGTTTACTGGAAAGGTTTGACAGACTGAATGGAACATGGCTCCGGGTTGGAACAAACAAGAAAAAATCTTTTATTTAACCTGTTTTTAGTCCTTTTATTTTTTTTATTTGTAAAACTGATGTGTATAATTAGTCAGTTTTATTTTGTTTGATCCTGCTAATAATAATACTACTACTAATAATAATAATAATAAAGTTATGACTAGCCCTGCGATGGACTGGCGACCCGTCCAGGGTGTCCCCCACCTCTCGCCCCTTGACCGCTGGAGATAGGCACCAGCTGCCCCGCGACCCTCTGTGGAGGAATAAGCGGCTACAGAAAATGGATGGATGGATGGATGGAAGTTATGACTATGTCACTCAGTCCCATCTGCTGCTTGGATCCAGAATACCACGTTTGTAACTTCTGAGTCTCTGGTCCGGTGCCCTGAAGTCTCACAAAGTCACGTATCTCACGAGGGTTAGGCTAACCCAATGTGGCTAGCTGTTATGCTAGCTCCGGAGTGTTTTTAGCTCATGATTCCTGATTTTTTTTTTCCCATCTCTCCCTGCTTGAACACAGCTGATTTCTTTGAATGAGTGATGAACTGCTCCAGTAGAAAGCAGTGAAGGCTGAGGAGACATTTACACAGGTAGATTTAGGGGTTTCTGAGCAGAAACTATGCTAATGTTTTTACGACAGTGACCTAAAACGGACACTAGAGGGAACTAAAAACAAGCCAAAACTTCATAGTATGCCTTTAAAGTGATTTCCCTCTTCATTCATACCTTTTTGTTTCTTTCATTTCGAACCACGTCTGTGTACAACTTAGGAGTTTATTATAAGCTTTGTACATTGATCGCTGCCTGGAAATAAACATTTTTTTACATTGAAACTACCAATCCAACTGTGATTGAAGAAATTACATCCTTTTAGTTCATTTTGTAGCCAAACAAACCTGATCCAGACTCTTTTGTTTCCAGATTCAAGGAGGAGACCCCACCGGTACAGGCACAGGTAAGACGAGCGCCGCACTCAAGCTCAAGTTTGAATCACATAACACTTCTCTTCTGAATTATTAATAGTTTATATTTGGAAGCATTGCGTAAATAAAGCTAAGAACTCAATATGCTAGTCAGCGGTGTTACTAAATATACTCCATGAAGGAACAAGTGTGTGGACGCATTAAGAAAAGACAGAAGAGAGCTGAGTGTCGGACACGGAGTGGGGGTGGGGAGAACATCAACATGTGTTCCTGTTTTTAAAACGCAGTTGAAACACCAGCTGAGTGTAATTGACTGCTAGACCACATACAGTTCGTTTCCTGCCTTCGTGTCGTCTGTGCTTCTGGGAGAGTTTGCAGCACAAAGTCAGCTTTGTGTCTCTGGACGTCTGAAAGCTTTGCTAAACTCATTCGCTATGACAGATTTATGAAGGTGCAGAATTTCTGGCCTGTGGGTAAAATTCTCTTCACCTGCATGGAACAATGTGTGCACACAGCTCGATAACAGACCTTTACCCTGCTTTCCAGGAGCACTAACAGTCCCACAACAGGCTGTGTGATGGATTGTTTTTTGAAGATGGTACATCTTTAGAACTTTTACCGTAGGCTACACTCGTTCTGTTATCGTAAGCTTATTTAAGATATCTTCTTTGACATTTCTACATTCACACCGCAGGTCTTAATTCTCAATTCCAATACAGTAATCTGATTTATTGCATGTCAGATCACATTAGTTTAAATTTGACTCCTGTGTGAACACTACGGTTCTGAAGAGACCCACAGCACAAAAGGCGTACTGCGTGGTGTATTTACACAAGTAAATATGGACGCTACACTTTAGCATATCAACCCTTAAGTTGTTGCTCAGTCAGAACTGGAACAAAGCAGTGCTGAAGAGGAGATTGTTCCATCCAGTATTTATGTGATCTTGCTGCTTCCTGCCTCCTCTGGCGCAGATTTATAAAGTCTGTCTCGAGTTATTGATGTAGAAATCAGATGAAATGAGACTCAACCATTTAGACTGAGGTTGCTTTAAAACAACTAAAGCACACATCAGATTTAGGACTACATATAAGAGAGACCTGGGTATATATTCGGATATATAGGCAACAAAGAATGAAGAGGAGTTCTCCTCATGCTACCAGCAGTGACACTGACCCTAGTCGAATGCAAAACTACTGAAAAGCAGTCAAAAAAGACGAGAAGGGAAAATAAGTTGGTGACCTCTACCTGCAAAACCATTCCTGTTTTTGAGGTTGTCTCTTTGTTTCCCCTTTGTTTCACCTGTTGGTAATTTTATGAACTCCAAAACAGCTGATTAACAACTAGGGATGCACCAATACCGGTACTGGATCAGATATCGGTGCCAATCCAGGCCTTTTAGCTGTATCTGTGGATCTGTAAAATCAGCCGATACTGGATCCGATACCATTTATTACACTCAGGATTCCCGCGGGGGACTAAAAAGACAAAAAAATGTCTAAAATTTCAAACGTTAAATTTTAGGTCTAAAAAACGCCCAGATTATCGTCCAATGTCTAAAATTTAATTAGGTCAAGTCTAAAATTTTATTCCCGACAATTGTTGGTCAAATACGCTAAGTAAAACTCCGTATTCTGAAGTTTTTTTTACTTTCTGATATCCAGAAGCCAGTTGCGGTACCACGAATCACACAAAGAAGAAGAAGACCGGAAATGCTTAGTTAGCTCGCCAGACGGCCAGTGTAGCTAGCGTGTTGTTCGCGGTCCTTGTTGGATATGTCGACTGCTTGTCGTTAAGAGATGGGAAAGTGCGTTTCCAACGTGGCGTGGCTCGTCAATGGCGAGTTTTGCAGTTGGCTGGAAGCGGTCCCTGGTCATAAATTCGAAGCTCGCTGCAAGGTATGCAACCTCAAATTGGGGACCTTGGGTGTAAAATCGGTCGAATCCCACGCCAAGGCGGAGAAAATTGACCATGAAAAGTCTTCAGCGAGCACAAGCCTTAACCGAGTTCTGTTCGCCACCCCAGAAGTCTTCATCTTCATCAGCAGCTGGTCCCTCCTCCAGTCTTCAGCGCTCTACCACTTCAGCTAGTAACCTGCGGGCGACATTTGGGTCAAACGAAACCTCTAAATCAGAGAGGTGCTGTGGATTCTTCAATGAATGAAATTTTCTGATTATTTACCTTCCTATTTGTGTCTTCTTGGTCTACAATTTCATACAGAACGGTCTAAAATTGGTCTAAAAATTGTCTAAAATTTAACTTACTGCAACCTGCAAGAACCCTTTATCCTAATTATGAGCAGAGAAATAATCTGGCAAACTACATAACTTTACACTGTAACTCACAAATTACAAATGTTAGACATTTTGAGGGTTTTCTGGTCCAGGTTATGTTAGGTTTGAGTTATGTCTGATATTACAATATTTAGTGTGTGCATTGGTATTGGTGGATATCGGCTATCGACCGATCCACAAAGCCCAAAGATCAGGATCGGGGCTGAAAAAACCAGATCGTGTATCTCTATTAACAACCCCTCTGCTACTGAACTGACCAGATCACTATTCCAGAAGTTTAAGTGACTTGATACCAGATCAGAAGAGCTGCTACGTAGCAAAACATCAGTGTGCATACGAAATTGTTCTTTTCAGAGATAAAGATGTTTGACGATAGAACTGTATGGATAGTTACTGCAGGAAACCACACCAAAGAGTAGGTAAGGGTCATAACTGAAATAATATAGGCGTATTTTTTGATGTATCATAGTGTGTTGCACTGATTTCAAAATAGATTCCTGAGAGTCTAGCCTTCAGAAGAGGAGGAAGTTCACATCTTTGATAAAGCTAATCAAAACATGAGCATGCTCACAAATTGGTCTGTGACAAAATAGTTTTCGTCTATTACTTTTGTGAATATTTTTTTTAACAATGTTTTTATTACTTTTTGAGAGTATATAACCAAAATACAAAACATAACTGTTCACATCAATGACAACAAACACAAGAATATTTTAAAACAAGTCAATAAACATACAAAAATAATAGTAAATACAAAATAATAATTGTAAGTAAAATAAAAATAAAGGCCACACTTGGGAAATAATGAGAAAAATAACAATGTTTCACTCTATTGCTTAAGAAAGTCCATCAGGGGTGTCCATACCTCTTCAAAGTCCTGTCCTCTACCTTTCACTATATATATGAGTTTCTCTAGTGTAGCATAATATGCCATTTCCTTAATCCAAGTCTGTATGGAGGAGACATCTGTTTGTTTCCAAGAGAGAGCAACCATCCTCCTGGCCTGCAGGAGGCCAAAGTTGATCAACGTCTTTAGTTCAGAGTTAACAGAGAAGTCTTCAGGGTATATCCCTAAAACGCAAAGCTTTGCATGACACGGCACCTGGATACCCACAATTTTGGTTAAAGTCTGAGTAATCATCCTCCAAAAAGTTATTAGTTTGGGGCATTCCCACATACAGTGAAATAAGGTACCTTTCTCAGTCAAACACTTTACACACGTGTCAGGAATGTCAGGGGACCACTGATTCAGCTTCTCAGGTGTAATGTATGTCCTCATTAACCACTTGTACTGCAATAGTTTCATTCCAGTGTTGATAGTTTGTGTTTGAGCTCCTAAACAAGCCATTGCCCATTCTGATTCATCTATGTCATCCTGAATATCTAATCTCCATGCCCTCAGTCGATCATTATTAGATTCTTCATCGTGTAAAGCCAACGCTGAGTACAATATAGATACCTGTTTTCTTCCATGAAGATGTTTAAGCACAATATCTTCCAGGCAGGACAGTGGGGGTTCATTAGTCTGACTGTGTTTTGACAAGATAAAATGCCTCAGCTGTAGGTATTTATAAAAGTGTTTTCTAGGAATTGAGAATTTTAAGCAAAGTTCGTCAAATGTTAATAAGTTAGCCTGATCATACAGATCTCCCACCTTTTGCACCCCTTTGTCTGCCCAAACTTTAAAGCCACCATCTGCCCTGCCTGGGGGAAACTGTATATTACCCCATATGGGAGAGAATCGAGAAATTGGTGGTGTGTCACCAATATGTTGGTGGGCTTTGTACCAAACAATGACAGTGTTTCTAAGAAAAGGGTTGGTTGTTAATTTTCTTAAACTCTTAAGATCAGCGGAGTACAAATATAAGTTCAATGGGAGCTTTGATACTGATGCCTGTTCAATAGATACCCACGCTGGAGGAGACTCTGCAGAAAAATAGAACATAGCACTACGCAGCTGTGCAGACCAGTAATACCACTGTAAATTAGGCAATTGTAAACCCCCTCTGTCATATGGCAGGTAGAGTAATTTCAATCTGATTCTAGATTTTCTATTATTCCAGATGAATCTACAGAACATAGTGTTCATTTGTTTAAAAAAGGACTTCGGCAATGGAACTGGGAGCGACTGAAATAGGTATAAAAATTTTGGTAGAATGTTCATTTTAATTAAATTTATCCGGCCAATCATCGATATAGGCATGGTTGTCCATTTTTCTATCAATTGTCTAATTTCTTTAACTAGGGGGTCATAATTTGCCTGCCCAATTGTACTAATTTGAGGTGTAATTTTGATTCCAAGATATGTAAACCCCTCTCCCGCATTTAAAAATGGTGTATTAATAATTGGGTTAGCACGTTCATCTTTATTTAAAAAGAGTATAGACGATTTAGAGTCATTTATATTATAACCAGAAAAGTATCCAAATGTATCGATTAACTGTAATAATGTTGGAATACTGGTTGATAAATTTGTCAGAAATAGGATCACGTCATCTGCGTATAATGATATTTTATGTTCCCTTTCCCCGATAGTAATGCCAGAAATGCTTGTCTGTGTCCTTACTGACATGGCTAGAGTCTCTATTGCCAGTATAAACAACAACGGGGACAAGGGACACCCCTGACGCGTCGACCTTTCTAATGTTATTTGATTCGAAATCATATTATTTGTTAAGACCTGAGCTATGGGATTTGTGTATAACAGTTGAATCCATTTTAAATATTGTGTCCCAAATCCAAACCGTGGTAACAAATTAAATAAATAAGGCCACTCAATTCTATCAAATGCTTGTCTGGCATCTAGTGATAAGAGTGCAGCATCTTTAGTATCATATTTTTCGTAAATAATATTGAGGACTCTTCTGATGTTATGGAACCCTTGGCGGCCTTGGACAAAGCCATTCTGGTCATTATGCACCAAATCAGCAATATATGGATCTAATCGTCTAGCAAGAACTTTACACAGAATTTTCGTATCACATTCCATAAGACTAATCGGTCTATATGAGGAACACTC
>SSNR01000139.1:416652-429806 GCA_006937965.1 Callopanchax toddi | reverse complement strand
GTTACTTTTTCCACCTGTAGACCTTCCACCAGAGGGCAGTAGACAAATATAGGACTGGATTTGGCAGGTTTTTGATGAAAGTACTAATACTAATACTCATTCTAGTCACTTTAAGCAGTTTTGGCTTGTTTTTAGCACCACTGGGTACTTCTGTGGCTTGGTTTGCTGTTTTGCATAATACATGTTTTTTTAAAAGGACACTTTTTTACCGATTTAAGTCCTTTCAAAGCTGAAGTGTCCAAGAAGGAGACGGCAGAGAAGTCCAGGACCAGACTGTGGAGGTCCACTTTGGGAACATTGATACTAGAAGGAAGCTCAGCATTCCAGTTAATCTGGAATGGAAGGTCCTTGACATCTAGTGGCAGGTCCAGCTCTATGTTCGCTTTAGAGCTATCGTAAAACAAATCCGTTATTCCTGTCTGTTTGAGAGAAGTTGGGAAACTACAGTTACATCTCTGTGGTGGGAAACAGCGTTATGGTTTTTGGTAGCTACAGTCAAAGAGTTTAAGAGACACTGGTTTTAGAAGATAAGGATACTGTAGATAGAGGTGTCCAGAATGATGCTACACTTAAAGCCCCACCTCTGTAAAGTCCTGATCATTTTTCTGCAGCAGTTTCTTAATTTTTCTGACGGCCTTGTTCCTCTTCCTCAAAACCCTCAGGGGGTTAAACCCAACCTGGAACACAGTGCGTGAATTATGAACATCATGATTTAATCCAAGACAAAAAAATAAAGAACTGAAGCAGCTGGGAGGAGATTAGACGTGTCCTTTATACGTACAACTTCTGAAAGCTTGTTCCTGATGAACTCCATGTTGGCAAAGAAGATTGGTGAAGGTATCCGGATGATTTTTACTCCTTTTGGTTCAAATCTCTGTGAAAAAACGCACGGTGAACCGAACCCACATTTCATTTATTCAACTTTTTTTTTTTTTAACAATGTTTTTATTACTTTTTGAGAGTATATAACCAAAATACAAAACATAACTGTTCACATCAATGACAACAAACACAAAAATATTTTAAAACAAGTCAATAAACATTCAAAAATAATAGTAAATACAAAATAATAATTGTAAGTAAAATAAAAATAAAGGCCACACTTGGGAAATAATGAGAAAAATAACAATGTTTCACTCTATTGCTTAAGAAAGTCCATCAGGGGTGTCCATACCTCTTCAAAGTCCTGTCCTCTACCTTTCACTATATATGTGAGTTTCTCTAGTGTAGCATAATATGCCATTTCTTTAATCCAAGTCTGTATGGAGGAGACATCTGTTTGTTTCCAAGAGAGAGCAACCATCCTCCTGGCCTGCAGGAGGCCAAAGTTGATCAACGTCTTTAGTTTAGAGTTAACAGAGAAGTCTTCAGGGTATATCCCTAAAACGCAAAGCTTTGCATGACACGGCACCTGGATACCCACAATTTTGGTTAAAGTCTGAGTAATCATCCTCCAAAAAGTTATTAGTTTGGGGCATTCCCACATACAGTGAAATAAGGTACCTTTCTCAGTCAAACACTTTACACACGTGTCAGGAATGTCAGGGGACCACTGATTCAGCTTCTCAGGTGTAATGTATGTCCTCATTAACCACTTGTACTGCAATAGTTTCATTCCAGTGTTGATAGTTTGTGTTTGAGCTCCTAAACAAGCCATTGCCCATTCTGATTCATCTATGTCATCCTGAATATCTAATCTCCATGCCCTCAGTCGATCATTATTAGATTCTTCATCGTGTAAAGCCAACGCTGAGTACAATATAGATACCTGTTTTCTTCCATGAAGATGTTTAAGCACAATATCTTCCAGGCAGGACAGTGGGGGTTCATTAGTCTGACTGTGTTTTGACAAGATAAAATGCCTCAGCTGTAGGTATTTATAAAAGTGTTTTCTAGGAATTGAGAATTTTAAGCAAAGTTCGTCAAATGTTAATAAGTTAGCCTGATCATACAGATCTCCCACCTTTTGCACCCCTTTGTCTGCCCAAACTTTAAAGCCACCATCTGCCCTGCCCGGGGGAAACTGTATATTACCCCATATGGGAGAGAATCGAGAAATTGGTGGTGTGTCACCAATATGTTGGTGGGCTTTGTACCAAACAATGACAGTGTTTCTAAGAAAAGGGTTGGTTGTTAATTTTCTTAAACTCTTAAGATCAGCGGAGTACAAATATAAGTTCAATGGGAGCTTTGATACTGATGCCTGTTCAATAGATACCCACGCTGGAGGAGACTCTGCAGAAAAATAGAACATAGCACTACGCAGCTGTGCAGACCAGTAATACCACTGTAAATTAGGCAATTGTAAACCCCCTCTGTCATATGGCAGGTAGAGTAATTTCAATCTGATTCTAGATTTTCTATTATTCCAGATGAATCTACAGAACATAGTGTTCATTTGTTTAAAAAAGGACTTCGGCAATGGAACTGGGAGCGACTGAAATAGGTATAAAAATTTTGGTAGAATGTTCATTTTAATTAAATTTATCCGGCCAATCATCGATATAGGCATGGTTGTCCATTTTTCTATCAATTGTCTAATTTCTTTAACTAGGGGGTCATAATTTGCCTGCCCAATTGTACTAATTTGAGGTGTAATTTTGATTCCAAGATATGTAAACCCCTCTCCCGCATTTAAAAATGGTGTATTAATAATTGGGTTAGCACGTTCATCTTTATTTAAAAAGAGTATAGACGATTTAGAGTCATTTATATTATAACCAGAAAAGTATCCAAATGTATCGATTAACTGTAATAATGTTGGAATACTGGTTGATAAATTTGTCAGAAATAGGATCACGTCATCTGCGTATAATGATATTTTATGTTCCCTTTCCCCGATAGTAATGCCAGAAATGCTTGTCTGTGTCCTTATTGACATGGCTAGAGGCTCTATTGCCAGTATAAACAACAACGGGGACAAGGGACACCCCTGACGCGTCGACCTTTCTAATGTTATTTGATTCGAAATCATATTATTTGTTAAGACCTGAGCTATGGGATTTGTGTATAACAGTTGAATCCATTTTAAATATTGTGTCCCAAATCCAAACCGTGGTAACAAATTAAATAAATAAGGCCACTCAATTCTATCAAATGCTTGTCTGGCATCTAATGATAAGAGTGCAGCATCTTTAGTATCATATTTTTCATAAATAATATTGAGGACTCTTCTGATGTTATGGAACCCTTGGCGGCCTTGGACAAAGCCAGAAACTCTTTAAGTTGGTTCTTATCTTAATGTTTTTAGGGTTTTTAAACTGTGTTTATTGATGTTTTATTGTGTTTATTTATTGATAGTTTTTATTGTGCTTTTACTGCTTTTATTAGGTGTTTTATGAGATCTGTTGGGTGGTTTTAATTCATGTTGTGCAGCGCTTTGGTCAGCTGACACGCTGTGTGTAAATGTGCTTTTATAAATAAAGTGGTGTGGTAAAACAGAAGGAGTGAGGGAGAAGTCTGACAGAAACACCTGTGATTCAGTTTAAAGTCCAGGGTGCTCATTTATAAAACTTTGTGTAGAATCCTTACTCAAAACGTTTTTCACTCAAATTCATTTCTGATTTATAAAACTCTGCGTACGCACAGATCCACTCAGTTCTGCTTTATAAATCGCTCTCAGACGTAAAACTGTCCTCCTACAGACCCACATTCTGCCATATATGGTCAATGCTAAGGACCTCATGAATAATTGCTTTTGCATGAGCCGGTGGATTTTTTACTTTTAACAGTAAATCGTGACAGCNGCCACCTTCGCCGTATTTGCTTAATTTCAGAGACTGTTAAATGAATTTCTTGAAGAAAAATTATTTTACATTTCAAATCTTTAAGTCTGGTCATGACCTGTTTTAATTTAGTTAGCTTATTAAGCCCCCTGACATTCCAGCTTGTTACTCTTAAGTCAGACACCCCCTTTTCCATAAGGCTTTAGAACATGACCAAGTCAAGTGTGGCAATAAAAAATAAAAACATAAAACATAGTACAACAAAATAAAACATAATACAAACACAATGAACCATTGTATTCCCTTTCCCCTTCCCTTATTCAAACTAAGTGTACCCAGGGCAAATGCCAATCCACACGCTGGGGGAGTGGATAAACTATGTGAACACAGCACCCAACAACCCTATAGCTCCCCAATTCTGCATCATAAAAATAAAATAAAATAATTAACCTAGTCAGTATGAGAGAAAGAAAAAATAAAAAAATACTTCAGCGATGTCTAAATTTAAACAATCATATTAAACAGATTGATAGTAACCACAAATATAAGCATTCAACTTAAATTGTCCATCAAATAATGTTGATAGATATAACTATGCAGTATAGTAAAATAGGTGTCGTCAATCTGTACCTGTTTTACAATCCGAATTATTTACATCATTTGTTGAATGAAGCAAAGTTACTTGGATGAAGGTTTGGCCCGGATAAACTCCTCTGCCTCCGCTGGAGTAGTAAACAGGACAATCTTTCCGTTGTGAAGGATTCTCAGCTTACAAGGTTGTAGTTGGAATCCGCGAAATGATCCATCTTCTAAAAACTTATTCCTTACTGTGTTGAACTGGGATCGAGCCTTCATGGTTTCCGCCGACAGATCCTGTGCGAAGAAAATCTTGTTGCCCTCATGGGTAATGGTGCGTTGTTTTGAGGTACGAAACACAAGCTCTCGATCTTGAAACTTCAGGAATCTGATGATTATCGCTCTGGTTTTGTTTGGTCGTCTGGCCAGGGTACGATGAGCTCGTTCCAGTGTAAAAACTTTATCCTCCAGGCCCAGCCAGAGCGGCATCATGCGTTCGATGTACTCAAGCAGGTTGCGGCCGTCCTCAGTGCCCTCAGGGAGTCCCACCAGTCGCAAGTTCTTCCTACGTCCACGGTTTTCCAGGTCTTCTGTCTTCGACTCTAAATAAGCGATCCGCTTTGCAGCATCAACCAGTGCCTCATTAGCTTTTTCCAGGCTATCTTCAGTGGTGGATATGCGGCCTTCAGCTTCGGTGAGTCGCTCAGCATTAGATGTGATATTGTGTTGAACATCCGCCAAGCTACGTTCCACAGCTGTAATGGAGTTGTTTATGTCACCAATGCGGGTGTCGATCATGTCGAGCTTGCTTCCAAAACTGTCGATGTTACTCAGCTTACTGTCA
The DNA here is from genome assembly GCA_006937965.1 of Callopanchax toddi. NCBI lineage: Eukaryota > Metazoa > Chordata > Actinopteri > Cyprinodontiformes > Nothobranchiidae > Callopanchax > Callopanchax toddi. The sequence continues at coordinate 424,661 of SSNR01000139.1, read as the reverse complement.
AAGTCCGCACGCAATGACTGAATCTCCGCTAGCACAGATGCTATGCTCACGGCGCCACCTGTAGCTTCTCCGGTTAGCTCGGTTGAAGAGCCACTTTTTGGTTTTAGAAATCCGCGTGTCCTGGTGGAAATGTCGCTGTCTTTAATCGTGGTTTGTTTAGACATCTTGATATCTCAATTAGAAGCAGTTGTGACTAGGATTTTAAATATTTTTAGCAGAATTGTATGGAGCAACTACACTATGCTACCATATTGGTCCGCCATCTTGGGTCTTCTCACTTTTGTGAATATTTGAAGTCGCAACAGAAACAGCCCTAAAAGGAAGAGATGTGACATGATTGTGTGGCTTTATAATGTCTGCTTTGTGGTTTTTAAATGTGAACTGGTTCTTGTACTTCTCTCCTGTAGATTTGTGAGGTTATACTGTAGTAGAGCTACACTAGACTCACCGAGCCAACAAGGGAGAATAAAAACCACCATAAGCAGCTGAAGTTACTAATATACTTTTTAGATTTCCCCTCTTTTTGGTGTGTCAAGAACATCTCTCAGAAATTGTTTACACACTTTGAGTGAACTCCTCTTTGTTGCCTGTGCATAAAATTAGACTCATTCAGCAAACGGCTTAAATTAGCCTCAGCTCCTTCACAAGAGACACGCAGAACCTCCAGGACCAGATGCTCTGGAGAAGTTCTAAACATCGACTTGTAAATGAAATTCACAATGCGTCGTCCAAGTTTAGAATGAGAAGCACACTCGGGCATTTTGAAAAGCCGGAACATGCTCATCAGTGGAGATGTCTCAGAACACTCAGTCAGAGGGGGAATCGCATGTGATTATTTCAGATTTACATCAGAAGGAATGACGTTTAATCCTGTTTTCACTATGATGCTTTTCTGTTTATGATCTATTTGCGCTCCGGTAAAATGTCAGCTAGGTGATGAATTATGCAAGAATGTCACCAGGGAAGCCTGATGTCTGCAGAAGCCTCCCAGGAGCTGATCACATGTGTTCACACACCAACATAAACACACTCACAGAGTTTATGGTGTACCTTTTTATTCACAGCCTGACTGAAGGTATACCAGCTGGCAGGACGCTCCTCGGGGTAACAGATCCTTTTCCCCATCGGAGCCAATAAGCTCCTGCAGTGCGTTTTTCCTGTAGACTCATCGTGATGGTTCTTAATAATGAAGTCAGTCTGGATAATGATTCACAGCTGAAGGCTCTCAACGGGAATCGGTGTTCAAGGACAAACAGCGTTTTGTTCCCTAGAAAAAACACACAGTCTCCTTAAAGGTCCTGTAGTTAGAATAAAAGATAATGATGACAGAAATCATCATTTCTGTTGTTTTCATGCAGATTAAACACTTGCCCTTATTTTTATTATATGATGAGATTTAAAAGTCTTCACAGAGGAGAAACAGCTTGAGTTTCACACATTTCTATTTTTAGCTTCTGGTTCTCTAAAATCACAGGCATTGGGTTTGGGAATAACAGAACATACAAGTATTGTTTTTTTCTTTTTATAAACAGAAATGTACAGCCTTTTAAATCAAGACTACAAGAATACACCACAATTAACGATTGATTTATGAGAACATCCAGTGGATACTTGGTGTTTTCATTAGCGTGAACTGCATGTCTTGCTTTATCTCATCACAACAAGGCGTTATTGCACATATTTCTTATTTTCTTACTTCTAATTAACTAAACAGAGAAGATAAAGTACAATTGGAGCAAAAAAAAAAATCAAGAATGAAGTGACAAATCTAACTTTTGATAATAATTTGTAGTTAAAGATAAACAAGAAGCATTGGACAGTAAATAAACTTGTATAGATTGAACTTGTTGAGATGTAAGATGTTCATCACATATGCAGTAAAAACTCATTAAATAGTTTCACCAAATTTCTGCTTCTCTTGTTTCCTTTGCAAAAATAAAAAAACATAAAAAATCTGAGAAAAGGTTTAAAAAATCATTTAAATAATCTGGGATTTTCCCAGATTTTAAATCAAAGAATGAGGCCACCCATGTATCATTCCATAATCTAGAACAGGCTGTGAGCTGTAAAATGTTCTGCAATTCGGGAACGAATTTCCCGCGCTGTCCTACGGATGTGACGTCAACTGACGCTGTTTGCGCGTTCTGGAAGCTAAAAAGTAATAATAAATGTATATCCAGTAGGTGGCAGTATTGCACCATTGTGTTGTGTTGCTGGTCAATGGTGGACTTCCTTCGTCTGAATCTGTGGTTTTTCTCATCAAACTGGTGTTATCTTGTTTATGGAGCTGAAAACCTCTCTGATGGATTATAGGGTTTCACAGAGCTAAAGGTGCTGTTATAGGCGACCGCACAGCAATCTGTCCATGTTTATGGGTCTCGGGACGATAGGCCTCAAATCCCCGACTGTTTCCTGGACCTCAGTCCGCTTACAATGCATCTAAGGCAGCTCTGCTGCGCACGCTCCTCCAGGTACTCCGGAGCTCCACTCTGTGATGCAAACTTGAAAAATCTAGGGTGATAGAGGCGGTGGGACATGATTCTATCACCCTAGATTTCTCAAATTCACCTCCGGGAGTCAGACAACATCGACTGATTAAAGCTTTTAGCGATACAGGCAGCTGGGAAGGACTGGAACATAGCAGCTAGCGAGATTAGCTCTGGTAGATCGGCTCCTGCGGTCTCTGTGTGTGAGCGTGTGTCACGGGGCATTGTTTTGCTATATTTCCTTTTGTATTAATAAAATGTATTTTTATTTATGGAATCATGTCTCCGGCTGCCTTTGGTTGAACCCTTATGAGATAGTGAGAAGTTTGTGCGCGCTCCCGTTCAAGACTGTAGTTATTCGCAGCACCAGGCGCGGCGCTCACGAGGTTCGTTTTTCAAATCTTCCCTCTTCTCCCTTTAAGAGGAGTGTTAAAAATCACACAGACAGCAGATGATGAAATGCTGCTCCTTTAATGGGTCGTGACATCAGTTTGATAAAAATGTTCTCCAGGATTGATCATTTTATTTAATTTTACTTAAATTTGTCAACTAGAGGTCGACTTTTCTCATACTGAGACCAGTTTTTAGAAAACATGCAGCCAGTTGCTGGTACTCATTTTTGGTTTCTTTTGAGGGGTTTTATGTAATCTGATGGGTTTTAACATACTTGCTTAATTTAAATAAACATATAACAACAGTCAGACACTTAAAATCAATTTAAAATGTATAAAAGAGACTTCCTGCTTTAAAAAACCAACTATACCGATCTGATTTGAACATCTCTTGCTTCTTTTTCCTGCTTAGTATTGTTTGTTATTCATGCCGAGTCATTTAAAAACATCAGCTGATTTATCTGTCTGATGTAGAATCATCCATATGTTTTTTCCTTTTTCGCCCACTTTCTCCGTCTCCAGGTGGTGAATCGTTTTGGGGAAAACCCTTCAAAGATGAGTTTCGGCCCAACCTTTCCCATACGGGCCGGGGGGTTCTGAGCATGGCCAACTCTGGTCCAAACACCAACAAGTCTCAGTTGTAAGAAACACTTTTTTAAACATTTATGTTTCTGCGTGCAAAACGGCAGATGGCGCTTTTATCAGCTTCCTTTCATTTGTTTTATTTTATTTCACAGCTATGATTTAAGAAATTACTAAATCAAAGACAAAGAATTGTTCATTTTTAACCACTGAAAAGGCTTTTTGTAGTTTATTTTATACGTTTTGTCTGTTTTACCCAGCTTCATCACGTTTCGGTCCTGCACCTACCTTGACAGAAAACACAGCGTATTTGGAAGGTAAACTTTCTAATTTTTATCTTTTTACACCTGATAGTCCATCTCTTTATTCAATGCTGACTCCACTTCAGATTTTCTGGCTGTTTTGTCGCCTATCCAGTGGTTGAAGCAGATTTCTCTTAAAGGTCTGCACTTGTCAAACTGACCCTTACTTTAAGGTCAGCTGTTGTTCTTCCACCCCCTCATCCTCCTAAAGCTAAACTTTCCTTTCAGATGGGCGGGGCAGTTGGGTAGCCGAGCTTCTCTAAGCCCCGCCCATCTCTCTTCTCCGCGAGACGGTGGGTCTCTATTTTAAGACTTTTGGGTCTCAGACACACATCAGTCTTTGGGACTGATATGACTGTTAAATGATCTTTAGAGAGTGAATTTTGCATAACCTTTTCAAAGGTGACGATCCTTAAACTGGTTTCAGAATTTGGCACAAATATTCATCTTCTCCGTCTCTCTCTGTGTTTCCTCTTCGTCTCTTGTCTTCTCCTCTTCAACACTTACTTTTCCAGACGGTGGAATCAGTAATGGGACTTCGGTCTGACTCCAGGTCAGAGCGGATAAAAAATTTACTAGATGCTGAATCTACACGGATGCCTTTCTCTGCTGTGTGAGATTTTTAGATGGTTGTTCTTTGGAGAGAGCCTCTAAAAATATTCTGACTGCTTTCAAGCGACTGATTCATCACACTGTCAGCACACTCAGAAAGCCTCTGCGTTCTGCTTTTTATACGTTTCAGACGCAGGCTTTGAATTTGATTGCTAATCTATTTACAGTAATCTACCTTGGGATGTACAAATTTGTATGAAAAATATTAACAGTTACCTGTTATAAAAAAATTCAGGAAGTAGAAAATGAGACATTTTATTGAATATTTTTGTTAAACTGTGAGTGGTTTGATCAAAACAAAGTATTTGCCCCTTCAGGTTTTTTTTTTTTTGTTGTTGCTTTTTTGGCACTTAATTGTTTCAGATCAACAAATTTCAATAACTCAGTAAATACAAAATGCCGTTTATTCATTAAGGGGAAAAAACTATTCAATAGTTTCTTCTTAAATCACGGATTAATTGCGATTTAACCAGATAATTTATAAAGCCGAGCTCAGTTCAACTAGTCCCACCTGATTACTGTCAGACCTGTAGAATTAAGAAACCACTTCAATAGAACCTGTCTGACAGCATGAAGGAGGCTAAAAGATTTTAAAAAGCAACACATCACACCCCAGAAAAACATCTAAAGCACCACGCTTACTTGGTTAAGGTCAAAGGTCATGATTCAACATGAAGAAAGAGATGGGAGCTCAAAATGGTTTCATGGGAGAGTTCCAAGACCAAAAACAACAAAAAGACTCGCGCTTTATCTCTATCTCGCGCACTCTCTCGTCTGGTACAGAAATGGCACCGATAATACGTGCAGAGCCAGCCCAGCGGTCCGAGGTGCTGAGCAGCTGTGTGAGGACCTCCTGTTGCTGCCGTCTTTACAACAAGCCTGCGCCCTCTGCTGGTGCGGTCGTGTGATGACCCCAAACTACTAGACTCCGATTATAAGACAACCCCGCATTTTTACATTATATTTCAATGAAAAAATAAACTCATCTTGTATTTGAGTCAATACGGTATCTCAGATGTTTTAAGGCTGTAAAACCCCTCACTACACACTTTATACACTTTTCTCAGACAGGCATTAACGTTGTCACACCTTTCTCTCTTATTTAAACAGTACCGGACCATCAGATCTACAGAATAAATAACAAATTGTTGTATTGATCTGACGGACACCGTGTGTTTTGTCGCGGTAAAGAGCCTGCTGCTGCTGCGGTGCAGCACCATGATCACCTGCTGAGAAGCTGGAAGTGAGCTGAGCGCTGCTTTGTGCTTCTCACCTCCCGCTGCACTGCAGGCAAAAAGCTCTCATAAGGGAAGGGAGCGTGATAAGGGTGTGACTCATCCAACGGCTCTTTGGTGGTTCAGTGCTCATTCTCCAGAGAGGAGTCAGTACGCGCTGCAGTCCGCGACACTCAGGCAACGGCGCATGGAGGAGATCAACTGACAACGGTCAGGACGCAGAACACAATGCACTGTAAAAAAATAAAATAAAGCTCGCAAAATTGCACTAAAATATCTGAGAAACTGCGAGGCTGCAAAAGGTGAACCGCAAAAGAGCAAGGGACCACTGTACATCATAAAAACCTCATCAGACGTGGTGGTGGTGTGATGGTCTGGGGCTCATGACACTGATATTGAAATTTGTTTTGATCTGAAAATCCAGATATCTTTGTTCCCCTAATAAATGTATTCATTTGAAACTTGTATTTACTCTGGTTTTCTTTGTCTGACACTAAAACCTGTTTATCTGAAACATTAAGTGACAAAAACAGCAGAAATTGGGGGGGTTGGGGGGTTAGTACGTTTGTATGTCATTTCTAAAAATTTGTCCTTTTTTAGACTGAAGAGTTTATTATCCACATTACAAATCATGTTAGGGTCATTGTGGACTTTATATAAATAAACATAATTACAATCACAACAATAACGACTTTTAATTATAAACTGACCTAAAGACGTTGATGTAAACATGCTTATCTCTCACCCTGTGTCAAATTTAATATTTACTTTAATTCTGTTAAAGTACAATGTTTTCTTCTCTGATTGTTGAACTGAAAAACTAAATCTAAAGGACAAACTTGACTCAAAAAGCAATAACGAGCAAATGTACGGAGACTTGAGGTTGACGCTCTTGAGTTCTAATTAAATTACAAACCTTAGAATAAAAAACCATCAGAGCTCTTTTTATTCCAACAGATTGTCTAATTGTTCTCACTTATTAAAAAGTCAGTGAGTCATGAAGTGTGGAAGCTCCTCTAATCACCAGAACATGTGGAGGCAGAGCACATGTATGGGCAGAAACTTGTGTCATCAGAAACTGAATTTGAATTAGTTATATTTGAATATGTATTGCTCGGATTGAATCTGAATTGTTCAACTTGAATAAATGCTTTGAAAAAATGAATCTGAATTACTAATTTGAAATTCAATTTATTTGTTTGGAAAAGACTTTCACTAAATTGAAACTGAATTTAATGTTTTGAAACTGATTTCATTTGCTTTGAAACTGCATTTAATTCAAGTGAAAATTCAGTTTCAATAGTTTCTGTTTCAGTTCCCACCGTTCAGATTCAGTTTTACAATTCAATTTCAAATCTTAAATTCACTTTTCTGTGCCACACATCCGGGTCCTGAGAAAACTCCAGCTCAATCGAGTGCAGATAGACTGATCAGCGTATAAACAACTGCGTCCTCCTGACCGATCGCCCAGCTCCACAGTGTAATCTCTCTGTCAGAGCAATGAAGCTTCAGGGCGTTTATTAAATCATAACTCGCTAATTACTAAACTGATTTTCACACTGTGTTTTTGCTTGTTACTTACAGTTACAACTTTAAACTTTATGAAATTGGTTGTTAGTTCTTTTTAGGTCTCTCCTTTTCTGCTCTCCTCTGTGACGCTTGCGGGCCGGCGAGGGGGAAGGAAGGGGGGTCAGGTCTGCAACGCTGACAGTCTGACACACAGAGAGGAGAGGTGTCTTTGTGACTCAGCTTTGCTGCGTTTTTGCAGCTTTCAGAAGGACAGACGCTCAGGCCCGTCGCCCCCCTAAATGAACTACATCGCCCCCTGAAAATTTTGTAAAATTCTATTAATCATAGAAACATGTTCAACTAGTTCTAACATTTTTTATTTAAATTTGTATCCATACAAAATGAAAAATATGAACATTTTAATAAACAATTTAATACACATTTGGTTGTTACAAGTCGTCTTGAACTCATCACGGACGCTCGGTAAAGTTGGAGCTTTAGCAGCTAGCATCTTGCTGTATGTTGTTGTACGTTTTTGGAGCGTGAGAAGGTGGAACCATTACTGAAAAACAGAGATGAAAGAGTCGGAGTTACTCATTCCTCATCGGTTTATCAGAGAGAGTGATGTTCTGTTCATGGTTCTGAAAAACCGTATTATCAGCTCCTCTACTCTGTACCGGTGTTCGGATTCCAGCCTGCAGTCGAGGTGGAGAGGAAAGATCTCCTTCTGAGGAGACTGAGCTCATCAGCCACGAATGAAGGTAGGAGGATGGATCATAATTAAATAAGTACTGGTCTGTGGTTCATTTGGATCAGAAAGGTGGAATAAAATGATTATTGATCAGCTTGAAAGATCAGGTCCAAGTTGCCAGGTGCGTTATGTGCACAGCT
>SSNR01000139.1:368637-385332 GCA_006937965.1 Callopanchax toddi | reverse complement strand
ATGACTTCATTCTGAGCTGAATGATGCAGCATAAATAATAATAATATACTTCTCGATGGTTTATAGACCTCAGAAATAAGGATGGATTTACAGATATATTTAGTCTCTTACTGTTCAGCTTGTAGTTTCCCAGGTCTTAAAATATCTGAGTTTCAACAAGAAATATAAATGTAGCACAAAATTAAAGACTGCACAGACAGTAGTGAAATCAGTGGTGTGAAAAGGTTCTTCTGATTTCCTTTATTTTGTATGATTGTCACATTTGAATGTTTCAGATCGTCAAACAAATATAAATATTAGACCAAAAAAAAAAAACCCATAAGTAAACACAAAATGCACAAAACCCCAAACCTATGGCCCTGTGTGAGAAAGTGATTCCCCCAAAACCTGAGAACTGGTTGAGCCCTCAGCAGCAACAACTAGCTGTGAGTCTTTTCCAGGCTGTGGAGGAATCCTGGCTCCTCTCATCAGAACTGTTGTAATTCAGCCACATTGGAGGGTTTCCAGCATGACGCCTTTTTAAGGTCCTGTCACAACGTCTCCATCAGATGCAGGTGAGGACTTTGACTAGGGTCTGAAGTCTTCATGTAGTGTTCTGGATCATCGTCCTGCTGCAGAACCTAAGTGAGCTTCAGCTGGAGGAGGTCAGGAACACGTTGGATGTTCTAGACAGCAGAATTCATGGATCCATTGACCACAGCAGGTCTTCCAGGTCCTGAAGCAGCAGAACAGGCCCAGACCATCACACTACCACCATGTTGTCCCTTTTCTGAAATGCTGTTACTTTTACTCCAGAAGTAACGGGACAAAGTTCTACTTTAGTCTCAACAGACCACGGAGGATTGTCCCAGATGTTTTGGAGATCATCAGGATGTTTTCTGGCTAAACTGGGACTAGACTTTCTGTTCCTTTAGCTCACTGGTTTTGGTCTGGGAACATTTTGACCCAGTCTCTTTCTTAAGGTGGAGCCATGGACTCTGACCTTAGCTGAAGCCTGCAGGTTTTATGATTCTGTTCTGGAGGACTTTAGGGACCTCTTGGATGAGTTTTTGTGCTGAGTTTATGGAAAAAGGGACATTTTTAAAAGAATAAAAAATATTTAATTTGAATCATAACTTGTTTTACTAAAAAAAAAAATTTTTTTTTAAAAATCATTTTACAGAAATGAAAACAATGTTTTACATTGTTACTGAGACTTGAATTTGAAGGTTTTTGATTTCTGAAAGTCAAACGTTTTATAGATTGTGCATAATGTATTTGAACAATTTAAGTTGTATTATTTTTTGGCATTTCCTTTATATTGTGTCGTTTCCTCCTTTTTGAAATTGTTTGCTCAGTAACAATAAAACCTTTATTAAAGAAAGTCCCAAAGCTGTTCATCATTACTTGCAAACTGTTGGTGACTTTTCTAGAGTTACAGGATTGTTGTCATAATCCTTGTCTTTATTTCTGAAGATATTGAGTGCATAATAAAGGTCCCATATTCATCACTTACTATCCACTTTGAACCATTTCTTTTACATCTCAATAACGGGTCAAAGCTCTGCACTGGTCAGACTGACCCTTACTTTAAGGTCAGCTGTTCTTCCACCCCCTCATCCGAAGGGTCATGTGTGCCTTTTGTCAATAACACTTTAGTTCAGGGAACATACATTTTCAAATTGACCAAATTTTACAACAGATTGGCCCATAATTATGATTTTTCTTTAAATAATTTACTCATTTCTATTACCAGTTTAAAAAGAGGCTCATATTGATCAGGGCTTATTCAGCAGCTTCTTTATTTACTCATAGATATAAAGTAGTAGATTACTCAACACTAATAATTAATGGTCTACTTGTTGTAGAATCATGTCAATTGGAATAATTAAATAATAGGTTAAAAATGAATAATTCAGTTAATTAGTGACTATTGTCCATGTCATTTATGTTCCATAAATTGAAGTCTTACCTGTTTTTAATCATGCCTAAAGAAGAGACGTCACAATTTTAATTAAAAGTTTAAATTTTTTTAAAACTTTTTTATAACTTTTTTGAACATTTTTACATTTGAAAAACCTGGTGAACTTTATACGTTTGTCCAAACCTTCAGGATTAGCCTGCAAATTTAAAGCAGACAAGTTGCCAAATATGGTCACTTCCTGTTTGAGTTTTATATTTCACAGACAGAAAATTTTAATTTGTAGACTGAAACGAGTGAAAAAAACCATTTAAACTAACCAGTGTTGGAACATTTTAGAAGCAAATTAACTCAAGATTTCAAATTCAAGATCTATAAAGGACAGCAGGCAGCCTCCAACATTAATGCCATTGAAAATTTATTGTGATATCTGATAGTTTACATTAGAGTGAAAACAGACGTGTGAAATGGCTTTACTAAGACAGAATGCAAAGCAATGTAGTCAAATAAAAGCAGAGAACAGTTCTCTTTAAATTTAGGAGAAAATAAAACAGGCACAACATATAGCCTTTATAAATACAACATGCTTTAGACCTTAAACTGGAGTTTTAACAGTACTAAGAAAAAATAAACTAAACAAAAATAAACCTGTGCAGTCATTTCCCCGGTTTGCCTGTCCCGCCTTTTATCGACATCCTCTCAGTTCAACAGTAACAGATCTCAAAAAGTAGGTAGCCAGTGTCACAAAAAACAGAAAAAAAAAACCAATGAAAAGTAAACAGTTTTCAGCAGCAAATATCAACGTTTTTCATCCAGGCTGCTTTGATGCTGTTAAACATTCCACAGAAAGACGCCGCCGCCGCCGTCGGCGACGCGCTCTCTGCTCTTTGATTTGGTTTAAAATCTGATCGTCCTCCTTCCTGCCAACCGACACACCGGTCCGTTCAACAGAACCTGGTTCTTATTTGGTACGCACTGGTGACGCTGGAAACTGCTTTTCAGGGAGACTCTTCGGTTGGACCGTGAGAACACTGCTGGCTCCATCTTGGAGGTTCCTTTGGACAAACTGGCTGTGTAACGATTGAATCTAACAGGAAGTAGATCTGCTGCCAACCAACTCTAATCACTCTAACCAGTCAACCAGTCGTTAATGGCGTGTTCAAATGCAGCAGCTCTTTGGCTTTCTGTCGTCGCGCTGAGTTACAAATTCATTTTTCCTCTGAGAACTTTTATAATTCCTTTTCTGGAGAGAGGCTCATGTATCATCAGCAGAATTTGGCTAAAACAGGTAATAAAATCAAGAATTTGACTGGTCAGTTATAGGAAATGTCAAATTTCCTAAGTAAAAATCACTTAAAAGCACCAGTAAAAGGTTCTTCAGACACCTGGGAGAACGGTTCCGTTTTACGGAGAACACAGAATTTATGCAGCGGGTCCTAAAACAGTTTGGGAAATTCGAACAACAAAGAAGCTGCATTTTAAGATTAAATCTGGGACCTGTGAGGTGAACCGAAGGGAAAGGCTCAAATCACTAAACCAACACGTCACATTAAACTGATCCGAAAAGCGAAGTTTTGGAGAAATCCAGCACAAAAGTGAGTATAAATACAATCAGATATCCACAGCCAGTGTTGCTGCGAAGGACCTCCAACACGTCAGCCGCCTGAAGGCCTCAGCGCTGCGGCGGCGGCCAAAGGGTCTCGATAAAGGCTTTCCCTGTGACACGGTGGGAGATTCCAGCTCGCCCTCGACGTCCACATGGCTCAGCAGAGACCGAAAACACCCGCCCTCTAACGGGCTCGCACCGCGCAAGCTAAATAAACAAGCTAGCAGGAGGAAAATAAAGAACAAACAAACAAAACTGGGGATAAATCACTTCCAAACAAACAACTGGCTCTCGACCACAAACCAGCAGGAACAACAGTGAAAACAAAAAGAGCCGTGGAGGAGAAACCAACCGAGAGGAAAGCAGAAAACGGAGGAAGAGAAAGTAAACATTCGCCATCATGTGCAGCCATGCACGTGGGCTAAAAACACATGCATGTATGCACGCACGCACTCACACAGTCAGAGGTACGGTGAACAAAAGTGCTTCAAGTCGGGGAAGTAAAAGAACTAACCCAGTAGAAATACGTATAAAACCTTAAATATGTTCCTTTATGTACAAAAACTAACACGGGCCAATTTCTCAGCTGTTTTCAAGTAGGTATCATTGCTATCTAGTAAGGGTTTGCATTGTCTTTGTTTTTAGGATAAAAGGTCGTGTGATCTGACTGACCTTGCCGGCAAAGTAATCAATCACTGCTTAAAATCCCCCCCCCCCCACCTTCACCTGCTGTTTAACCCATAAAGTCCAGTCCTAAACGGGTCAAACAGGCCACATCATCCAATCCTCTAATATACCAAATACCCACTTGTTTGTGCACCTCTAAATGTAACGGTAGAAAATATATGCATGTTTTTGTATATTCAGTTTGTGTTTTCTCAAAAAAGAAGAAGAACGAAAAAAAGGAACAGATTTTCGGAGAATTCCCGGCGAAGGACGCTGCTTGGAGGGCCGCTTTGAACCGAAACGAGGGAAGACGCGTCCAGGGTGCTCTGAGTTATGCTCTGCACAACAACAACGACAAAATCAAAAGTAAAGGAGGGGAGGCCGTTAAATGTTTTGAAGAGGCACAGGATTCACTCGGCTTGGAGGCAAATGGCAGACGGGAGGATTTCCAGAACAGCAGCAGACAATCGACAGCTACAGCTTCTACTCTGGGGGTGGGTGCAAAAAAAAAAAACCTCAAGTTGTTGCTCAAATTTAAATGTTTTATTTCGACTCGGGGAGAAGGCCACTAAAACAGACGGGTAACAAAAGCAGGTTTAGCCTCCAAACCGAGATGAACCGAAAGCCTCCGCAAAGTGCAAATGATGTAGCGTCGTTCAAGTATGCGTGATCACACACACAATGCATATATACACACAGTCATATGCATATATACATATGTGCATGACAGCAAATATATATATATTTATAAAAAAACATGTTCCAATCAATATCTACGTACTACGAACAATATCATAGTATTGATGGATATGTAATCATAGTATGTGTGTTTATATGTTTTTCTTTGTTTCTTTACTAGATGGTGGGACGTCAGATTTCTGCTCCAGAAACGATTTCTGCTCCTTTTTATGTCACTTTCACTTATGGTGCTGCTGCAAAATGGGACCAGCCACAATCGCAATTAACCATACACTATATATATATTTATATTCATATATACCCATTTATATCAAACAAATACTAGGTGCTGCTTTCGAGGCTTTTTTGGGTGTTGAAAAGTACCAGAAAGGGAGAAATAAATGAAAATCCACGTATGAGATCAAAACAGAAGGAAACACCAGGAATAAAGTCGATTAAAGAGAAAAAAGAAGCTGCTACATATCTGGAACTACAATAAACTCCCTTTGCCCTTTTCGTCCCAACCCATCCCTGATTGCTCATTTGGACTTTAGCAAAGAAAAAGCATGCTCAGCTGAAGCCAAAAAAAAAAAAAAAGAAAACTCGACAGGGAACCCAAATGCTAACCAGTAACATCCATCTGCCATCAAACCAACGCTTCGCCAAACCCAGACGTTAAAACCATGATAAAACATTAAAATATCACCGAGAACAAAAAAACAACTAAAAGTCTTTTCAGTGAAGTCTCTCCGTTCACAAGGTGAGCGCCACGTCACCACAATCACTAGTAAGCGTGTTTCGGTGGGGCGGAGATGTGGGGGGTGGAGTCGATTCTGGTCGCTTGGCAGCCGTGAAGGAGAAGACGCAATCACCACGCACCCCCCCAAAAAAACGGATATTTACTCTGCATCCCAGGTTCATTCATTCTGTCCAGTTACAATGAGCAGGTGAGTGTTTGTGCACGTGACGGAGGTCTTTTCTTCTTTTAAAGCGACGGGGAGGGGGAGGTCAGGAGGAGGGGGGTTGATGGTTGTCGCTCCACTCAGTTCAATAAAGAGCATTCCAAGGTCAGGAGAGGAAAAAACCCCGAAGAGCAGCGTCACTCCCATCCGTTGTCCTTGATCATATGAGCCAGCTCGATGATGAACTTTCCCTCTTTGTACTTTTGACTGCTCTCAAACGCGTGTTCCTGCAGAAAAACGAGACACAAAGAGGGAGAACACCTCAGACACAAGTCGGATCACTGCTGGGGTCGTGATCCCTCTGTAGGTCGGGGAGTGGGAGGGACAAGTCGGAATGCTAAAAGCATGTTTCTGTCCAAATCGAGATTCAATTAAAGGAATAAAAAAACGCACGAATTAGTCACTGAGGCTGTTTATTCTAAATGTAATTAGCGTCTCTGTCTCCAGAGGAAAACGTTTGTATCAATGAACCCGTTTCTGTAAAAAGTCAAGAATCAGAGGCTCCTCCATCATCTCTACACAGAGAAAACAACATCACATTTTCAAAAGGCGCCTTAAAACCGTGTGTGCCGCCACCGACACGTTTCTGACACGCCTTCTTTCCATTACCGTAACTCCGTGACTGTTTGCGCTATCTGAAAAATTTAAACGGTTTTAGAAAGAAGAGAAGTTGCGCTTTCAGGTCAGATTAGTGTTATTACGGTAATTTTACTTATGCGCTGTTGGTAGGCCCGCGAATCAGCCCCTTTGTCCCCGTCTCACACACACACACACGAACGCTGCAGCTGAGGAGGAAATCAGCCACAGAAACAAAGAAAAACACAGCAAATTCTGTCAAAAAGAAGAGCTTTCCAGGTTATAAATCCACTACAGAGTTTCCTGGATTGTTTTGAGCTCAAAACAGAAGCTGAAGCAGCGATTTCCAATAAAAAAAGGTAAGGTTTGACCGATTAAATAATGTTTTGAATTGAATATAAGGATAAATGAAGCTGGTATGTAAAAAATATGTAGTTTTGATACTTTCATTATGTTTTTACATTTTTAAAGCTGTGTACCAAGTAAGTAAATGAGTACAAAGTACATACATTTGTACTTTTTATGTCTAAATGTCCTGTTTTGTGCACTGACGTCACTTTTTAGCGCAGTACACCACATTCTGACTACAAACGTCGCCTGCATAGTTCACCGTGTCTTTTCTGTACTAAATACTGTGGGTTTGAGACCTGCTGAAAATGTCTCCTCTACTTTTAGAGTCTCCTGAGGAGCAGCTGGTCTCCTGAGGGAGAACTAGAGGAGGATGCAGACTGGAAGAGGCTGTGGGGATGCTGGGGGTTCTGGTGATGCTGCCAGGGACCAAAACCCTTCACCTCATCATTCCAGGTGGAAGACTGAGGCAGAGTCTGATCCTCCTTTAGTCCCTGAACCACCAAGGTTCATCCTAAAGAGAAGCCCTGGGGTCCAGACCCGTCTCAGTAAACCATCAGGACTCTGACATATGAGGAGAAAAGCAGGCAGAGAAAAAAACGCCTGAATATATTTTGAATTATTGGCCTGTATTTTTATATTAGTAAGAGAAAAAGGAAACAAAAATTGGTGAAAATGTTCTAAACTGTTAAAATTGTTAAATTATGATGCAAAATCTGTTGTTTCTGTCTATATACCCTATTTTATTTTCACTAAAACTCTAAAATCTAATTTTGTTTTTTCTTCATTTCAAACAGTTCTTACAGTGGTTTATTGAACATTATAGTATATAGTATAGTAAAATTACTATATATAGTAAAATAATGTCAGATACTTAAAGTTCCAAGTGTTATGGAAAAAAGAGCCAAAGCATTTGCTTACAGGACATTTTTTGACAATTTTATAGTTAAAAGAGTAAAAAAAAAAAAAAAGCCAGGCGGACATGTTGAGGCTTAGGTGATAAAGCTTTGAAGACAAAAACCAATCAGACAGAGCTAAAATAAAGGGACACGACATCCCGGCGCGGATCTGGTTTGGACTCAAACACAAAAGGCCGTGAGACGCAGCGTCACATTTTAAAGTTGTTGTGTGAGAGCGGCAGGAGGTTTGGTGACGCAGAGATCAACACGAGGACAGAAAATGGGTTTCCATCTCAAACGTAACGTCGCATCTCATTAGGCGCCGTGTGATTTCCGGCCCGCGTTTCGCTCCCGCTGAGCCTCTCGTGCGTCAGCGACCGAGCGCTCCTCGTCCTGATTTGCCTCGTGAACCAGCTCTGCCCCGAGACGCTCCGCTTCCTGACAATCTAATTGTTTTCATCACTAAAGGAGCGGTTTCCAGCGGGCCCCCGTCTTCTGCGCGGTTCGGTTATTTTACATCCCTCTGCCGTCTTTTCAGACAATTACCGGAACAAGTCTCTTCAAAATGGTGTGACATTTAATCACTGTAAACTCTCAGAGGTACCAGTCAGGCTGTCTGCAGCCAACCTTTCAGCACTGTAATTATGTTGTGTGCTAGGATACCACAGAGTGCTCCATCTCAGAGCCGGAAAACAAATCTGAACAAAACCGTCGCTGTGGAATTAAAGAGCGACGCTTTATCAGGAGCCACGTTGCTCCTCCGACCTGCAGTGACATAATTTGTCGCCTTGGAAACCAGAAAAACCACACGGTTACTCATTTAGGCATCGGGACGGAGGAGGGAGAGGAAACGGACTCGAGGGAAAGTTTGCAGAGAGAGTGACTTACGTATTTCCAGCCCAGGGTGGTTTTACAGTTTTCACAGTAGATATCAGCCACAGCGTGTAAACCCGTGAGGAGAACCCGCTCCTCGGCTGGCCCGCAGCCCACATTCACCCTGTGAGGAGACAAAGGAAGCACACGGGTCAAGGTGGAGCTCTGGGAAAAGTCCCAACAATCAAAACTCAGTGTTCATAGCTCCAAGTATACCTCAACTTTTATAATCTGTTAATAACCTGGTGATGTTTTGGACAGAAGTTTCTATGTTTTCTGACTTAACATTTACTGCAGCCTGTTGGGAAAAGAGATTTTGATTTCTGTCCTCAGAGACTTTTTGCTTTCAGAGTGTAAAATTCGATTGGAACACTTAAACAAACCGATTAATTCACAAAGTTTCACCTAAATTACTGCCAGAAACGGGATTATTTACTAAAAAAATTAACTTTTAGCATTAAACATGACTGCGTTCTTGTAGAGGAGATTGTAAAGTCTGTAAAAGAAGAAATTTGTTTTTAAAAAGAAGTTCTGTGCATTCTGGATTTAAATTGTTATTTATTGTGGGAATAAAAAAAATCTGTGACCTGCTGCACCAAAAACACCTGCTGCTTTTTGTGTTTCTGCTCTTCATCTTTTGGCAATATCGTGGTTTTTTTTTTTGTTTTAATGAACAAACTATAATCTATAATGAACAAACTATAATCTACTATATACACACATTTTTGAAAAGCCTAGTAAAATAAAATGAGTAATGAGAAGAAAAAACAAACTGTCATTCCTATCTGCATTTTACTGCGTTTGAATGGTGCGTTCACTGACTGAAACGATAAATTGGATGACTGAGTTTCAGATCAGCTGAGCACCGATTCAGCCAAATAGATCACTAGCTAATTTTGTGGCGCATCGCTAGTTTTGAGCATGTTCAAAACCTTGAAAATAGCAATAGAATGCAAGCATTTTTAATGAGTTCAAGCTTGCAAAAAACCCTGTAAACATCCTACCGTTGTGGAATTACAGTCAAGCGCCACAAACGGCCATAGTTTGAACACCCATGAATTAAATGGTTAGAGAAGCGTTAACCCTTTGTAGCGCAAGTGACTGTGTTTGATCACTTGTGCATTGTGGTGCTTTAAAACCACTTGTGAACATTTTATAATCATTATAGTTAAAAAAAACGCTGAGAATGAGATAAAAACGTTATGTTTGACAGCTAAGGATGAGATTGCATTATGTGGGTCAGGGGCAGAACTGTTAGCGTGATCAAATGCAACGACGTAGCAAAAGAATGAGAAAATAGGAAGGGAGGGGTACTTGGTAACCATGACAACCAGACATGATGATGCAGGAGGTCCAGAGCTGACAGCGGGGGAAGGGGGAGGGGCCACACCCTCAGGCTGTTCCTGCTTCTCCTGGTTCTGTGGTGAGATGTGAGCCTGCCTCCTGAACAGGGGCACTTTTTTCCCACAGACCTGATCGATTGAGCGTGATTGAATTTCTTTAGCTTTGAGAGAAATTGGGGGTGGGTTTTTTGCCTTTTTTGGGGGGGATAAAAAACACCTGGCAGAGTGTTTTGAAATATTGATTCTGCAGCCTAAACATGACACATTAATAATGACTCAACGGTGGAAACTTTAAATATTCAAGTATTTCAGTGAGCTTCCTTTAAAGGGTTAAATGTTCTCCTGAAATCCCGAATCTCCTGAAACAATCAGGAAAAGATAGTGAAACCGAATTCAGCCTCCGGGGATGAATGTAGCAGGTGAATCCGGTTTCAAACATTTTTCAGCTGACGCGAAGTTTAAAAAACAGAAGGGAAAAAAAAAGCCTCCAAAGAATGAATACTCACACTGAGTTGAACAGGTAGGCTCTTCCTTGACTGCCTTGAAACGACTGAAACACAGAAACAGAAGAAACACCGAGTGAGTCGACATTAATGAGCAACGCAACTCCGTTAAGAGCAGGAATGTCAGCAAACGACGCCCCGGGGTGCCGTTCTGCCACTAACTGCTGTGCATACATGTTCTTCTACCTCGTCAAGGTTTCCACTCAGACGGTTGGCAGGAGATAAGAAATAAAACGACACGCTGCAGATGAGAGAATACACATCAGAGAGCGGGTCTGTCAACACGGCAGCTTTTAGAGCAACACGCTCGCTGCTTTATTAACAGCTTGTTGTACGAGCTGCCGCATCAGAACAGATAGAAAACTTTACTGTTACTGTCATTAAAATAAAATAAAAAAACAAGCAGAATGTTGATGTGCTGTGAGGAAAGAACTAAAAGTGTGTTCTGAATAAAGTTTGTTGCTAAAAACGCATTTATTACAGGAAGTCCTGATAAAAAGCTCATTAAAGTCACATTTTTCTGAAGCTCCGCTTTGGATGTTCACACACAGAACAACAAGGAAAAAGAGACAAAGTCAACAATCTCCTTCTGAATGAACAGATTGAGAGGAAAACTCTTATAAAACACTCCAGTTCACATGGCTGAGCCTGAATCTGCGAAGGGATTAGCTCAAGCATCAACATGTAGTCAGAAACTGAAATAAATCGACAGAAAGTTGGATCATCAATGTGTTTTCACTTCCAACATTCAGAAAATATGTTCACGTTCCAGCAAGATACAGGAACCACAGAAACAGGAAGTCCTCAGACTCGAGCTCAGCGCCTTCAGTTAGAATGAATTAAACATTAAATCGTGTTTACACTGAGCAGCTGGAGTGCTGGTTTGCTGCATCTCACACCTGGTTTGAGTTCAACTCAGATTTGTTTTTAAATGGTGAAAAAATGTAAAAAGAATCACATGTTTTCCCACATGTAAAAAACATCTTAAAGGAAAATCTGGCTCATTTAAAAAGTGGCTCATATCAGGTATTCATCTACAGTAAGGACCACCCAATGACATCACTCAAAGTCTCTAGAAACAGGAAGTAGCCCTGTATGATGCAATCTGAATTCCTATTTTTGAGTTCCAGATTGATTTTTTTAGGTACACTTTTAGCTGAAATGTCCCTTTAAATACTGGTTAGTTGCTGATTAAATATAAACTAAAAACAAACGCGTTGCTTTAGGTCAGTTTCACCTCTGATCTCAGATCAAACGGCTGATTTTGACGACTTTAGGAGGTTGAATGAAAGCACCTGCTCTCCGCCGAGGCCACACACGGCGTTACTGTAGTCAAATGTAAACAGAGAGCAGTGAAGGCGTCACAGCGTGACGAGAGCCCACCAGGCTTCTGACCTTTGACCTCGTCACCATTAAGTCATCAGACGAGTTCTGTTAATGCTCCAGATGATTTCATGGACGTAGAACTTCGTGTCTGCTCTGTAGGTGTTTGTTACTCAGCTGTTACATCCTCACACACACACGCAGAGCCACACGACGTGACCTTTAGCAGCAAGGGGGAACTAGGTCAGTCCCCGTGGAGTCAACAACAAGACGCGGACGGTGTTGGGGTCCAGGAGGGTTGGAGTAAGTCCACGTGACGAGCTGGGTGTCAGATCCGAGCGTCTCTGAGCCTCAGACATCAACACAAGACGGCTCCATCTCCAGCCCCCGCTTATCTGTTTCCCACAGTCTATTTTTACTTGGGATGCATTTTTCCTCCCAACGTTCTGCTACGAGCTTCACTCGACCCAAACTGGAGCTTTAATCATTTGGATTCTTTGAATGGAGACAGACAGAGACTCCAACAGTCCCATTAGCAGACCTAACGGCTCCCTTCAGGGGTCGTTTGCCAAAACGTAGAAATAATCAGACGGAAGCCAGAAGCACCATCAGATTCATCTTTTCTTTTTATTTGATGGAATTCCTGCAATATGTAGCGTGGTTACTGAGCTCATTTCCTTAAAGGGGTGAAGTATCTACAGCAAGGGCCAAAACCACCAATGACATCACTCAAAGCAGCAAGCTCTCTAGAAACAGGACAGGGGAGATCAGGGGAGACACTGCTGCTGATCTGTGACAATATTGCAGCAAATTTTCATGCATTTAAAGGAATTTTTGATCAAAAAAGTGACAATGATGAATTAAATGCTTTATTACTTGTTTTAAACCCCAGAAAATCAGCTGATAATTTGTAGCTGATCTGCAGAAGGTCTGTTTCTAGTGACTCCGCCCACTTTGACTGATGTCACCAGGGGTTTTGGTCCTTGGCGTTGATCAGGGATGTCCAAAGTGTGGCCCCGGGGCCATTTTCAGTCACTGGACTGATTTTATTTGGCTGCAGTTTAAGAGTGGCAGAATTTTGGCCCACGAGCTCATCAATTAAAATCTTTAAAAAATGTTTTATTTAAAAATGTTTTAAGTACAACAAAATATCTGTCTTTTATTTACCTTTTTTTTCTCTCTAATTTAATTTCATGGTTACAGATCCGGTTAAAACACTAAGAAACTTGACAAGTTATCCATCAAACCTAGAGAATTTAATGTTTCTCTTATATTAAGACCCTTTTTAACCCTGAGGCTTCATTCTAATTTACTATACTCTTGAGTCATTAGTGGACAAAGACGTCCATTCATAGGCTGATTTAGAAAAATAAATTTCAGTCACCCAGAATATGTTTGATGTAAAATATCTCCTCTTTTGTCTGCTTTTTTCATGAAAAAATGAGTGTCACACAATCAAGCTGGTATATAAAGGGTTAAAATTTAGCTAATTATGCAATATTTGATTGTTTTGATCAGAACTGAAGTTGATCACAAGATTTAAGCCCAAAAAGCAGAAAAAAATATGAATCCAGACCATTTTTAAAGCAGTTTTATAAGTGGACATTTTTGTCCGTAAGAGGGCAGTCAATTTTAAATCTGTCGCTATGCAAAAACTATAAATGCAAAAATTCAAAATTTTAGATATTTCATGCCATAACCATGACTGATTTGTAATAAATGCCCCGTAAACAAAAAATTATTTTTTTTTAGAAAATAACTCATGTTTTGTGTTTTTTTCATAAATTACATCGATGACTTTGAGTATTCAAACTGGCATTTCAAGAGTTAAAACCCTCAAAATGATTTTAATTTTTATATGTTTGAGCAGGGCTGAAGTTGTTTAACGGATCTATGAAAAAAAAAGCACAAAAAAAATGAATGTATACATTTTTTATAGCCACTTTTACGAGCGGACGTTTTTGTCCACTAACGACTCAAGAGTATGGTGGGGTTTTTTCATAGTGTTCCCATGATCTATTTTCAAATTTCAAAATTGAATTTCAAAATTTGTCACGAGAGGGGTTTTGCGACAAAAATTTGTACCATTTGCACAAACGGTCTCAAAATGGCGTGCAGACGAACATGGAAAAACTGCCCAAACGGACAAAAATGTCCTCAATGAAGCCTGAGGGTTAAGTCTCATTTTAAAATCCTTTTATACAAAAAAAATACTTCTAAAAAGTTTGCATTTTAATGTTTTACTGAGCAAGCATTTAAAAAAAAAATCTAAATAAAATCATTTTTTTAACTAGAAAACTACCAGGACTTTCGCCGTGACGATTTTGAGGCTCTAAAAGGTTTGGACACCCAGCTGTAGATAAATGACTGACAGGACGCCAGCGAAGGTGCACGTAGAAAAAAAAAGCACTAAGCTTGTTCTCAAGAAATGAATTCTACAAAGCAAATCTGAAAATCCCTGAATCCTCTTGACCACATGGGAACAATGGCTCACACTGAGAAAATCTGCTCCCTCAACAAAACACGACAAATCCACCTTAAGAGGCAAAACGCTTCAGCCGCACACACCCAGGCACCCGATTTTAATTTACTTTAAACTGAAGAATAAAATGGAGTAAACGAGTTGTAAAAATAAGAAGGCAGATTAACCCAAAGCCAGAAGGAAACCTGCTGATTTTACCATCTGTCTGAACAGCTGCAGCTGAGGGTTCACCTCCTCCTAAACCCAAACACTTCAACCCAAAGTCCTCGTTTTCATTCAGTTTACAGACGCAATCCTAAAGCGTTAAACGTCTGATAATTTACTAATGTAACTGTACAAAAAACAACTAAAATATGCTATAAATGCTTGGCAAATAAAAGGACCTCTTAAAGAGGATTATGTCATTGGAGAAAATCAATACAAACTTGTTCTTATTGATCATCTTTATCCCCATGAAACGTCTGATCTGATCGATGTTGTTTAGGATGATGGATGCACAAGTTCATACACGATGTAAGGATGATATATTATCTTCAACCCCGAACCCTGAAATCTTTACGGGACCATTTTTAATGTTTTTATTTTTATCTGCGTGTAATTGTTGCTCCTTGAGGCTCTCTGAGGGCTGTCAGAGTCACCTGCTCCCAGAACATCTGCACTCTGAGTGGGTCATTTTTAGGTTTTTAACAACTAATTTGTTTCTTTATTACTGTTATTTTACATAATAAAATTAACCAGATAAGATGCAGATGTTACATTAATTGTTCAGTCTAAAAACTAGGCTTCTTTATTATTTTTTTTATTTTATTATCATTATTTATCAGGGATGTTCGATATAATCGGTCTACCATTATTATTATCGGCCGATATCGACATTACAATATAGCATCTGAAAACATCGGTGTTTGTAATGACACACACGACCTTTACATACCAGGCACATGATACACATCAAACTGCTCGACTACTTCTCCTCTCTCAAAATAATCAAATCTGATGTTTAGTTTTTGAGATATTTCTATTTATTTGGCACATCTTGAAATAAATCCTGTGGCTTCAGCATTTCCCAGCCAACCTTGAACGCAACATCTATTGGCGCACACTTGATGACATCATCAAACCTGACATGTAGCATGCAAGAGGACTGGCCGACCTGTCTTTGGTTTGGAATTATTTCAAAGTGTCTTTGGACACTAAATTGCCGTTTGTAACGGGTAAGACGGAGGTTACACGAGGATGGATCAAGACGTCTCTTTTTGTGAAGAGGAATTGAAGCAGTTGTCATATTTTGCACAAATAATATTTAAAGTTTAAGCATGCGTGATAGGAGGTATGGGATGTTGGTAACCTAAAATGATTTTGTTTTTCTTTTTTTACTTTTTTTATGAGGGGTACCGCGCTTATCGGAAACTAAGAGTTAGACAACATCGGATATCTGTAAAAAAGTCAATATCGAGCATCCCTATTGTTTATTTCATTCAAAAAGTAAAAACAAACAAATGACACATAAACTCAACAAAGTTCCATAATTCAGGCTTTAAAGGGCTAGCATGACTCAGATAAGTTATGCTAACGTGTTATTGGCTGTTGTTTAGCTAAAGTATACTACACGCTACAAACTTAAATAACTGTAGAGGTTTAAACCAGGTAATGTAGCATTCTAATACAGTAGAATGAGTTGTCATAAAGACCCCAAAGTTAGCTCCTAATTTGTCACCGATCTGCAGCAGTGTCTCTCCTGATCTGACTAGCTGTGAGTATTGCTCCTCTCAGAGGACCACTTCCTGTTACTAGCGTCTCCGCTCACTATGAGTGATGTCACTGGTGAGTATGGGTCTCACTAGAGATAAAATCCCTCAGCGTTTTGTTTACGAGTGATGGTGGGCGGTGCTTCATCTTCAGGAAAAGGGACAGGTGACACCGATCACCTGGTTTTATATCGTCTGGTCTGGAGGAGCTGGCGAGCATCCATAGAGTCCTTTAGGAGCGTTAACATCAAAACTGTTGAGTCTAATTCCAGCAAGCTCTCTGTGAACTGATTTTAGGGGGAAAAAAGTTAATAAATTGTTGAACTTTAGCCACAAATGTGACCTTTTCTCCAAATTCTAATCAGTGTCTGTGCTGAATCTCAACCAACTCTCTAAAAATGTTCAAGAAAACTCACATGAAGCTGCTGCTGTAGCCACAGAATCCTAAAACAAAACCCTTCAGGTCTGGAGCAAACCTGATCAGGACGTTCAAATCAAAAAGCAACACTAAATTGACTTCTCGGTCACGGTCCGTCTCTTGGCTAACCACCAGCTCCGCGGGGGCCTGAAACGGAGCCGCATCCATTACTGGCGAGAAATGAAAAGCGCGAGGATCCCACGGACGGACCTCCATCAACCGGGTGGGTGGGATGAAGCCGAGGTGCAGAATGAGAACGCCGCTCTTCAGTATTCAGAGCATCGTCCCGCTCCAGAACCACGTTCACACTGCGGGCCTCTGCGTTTGACTGCTGCTCGGTGAAACCCCCCCCCCCCCCCCCCCCCCCCCC
>SSNR01000139.1:328676-368627 GCA_006937965.1 Callopanchax toddi | reverse complement strand
GAAACCCCCCCCCCCCCCCCACATCTGATCGAAATATAAACCGACAGCGACACTGAAAAGATGCAACGTGCACGGGGTGACAATAACTACACTTGTCACGTCTGATTGTGTGGTTCCACTTCTCCTTTCAGTGATCGCTGGCCGAAGGCGTCGCCTCTGAAGATGATGAGTTTCGTCTCGTTAACCTTCATGCTAATGGAGCCAAAGCGCCCAAACAGCAGCTGAATTATCAGCGCCTCAAACAGATTCCGGTTGTTTCTGTGATGGTTGAAGGCTGAGATGAGGAGCCAAGGACTTGGAGATAAAGAATATATTTACAGTGATCTCTAATAATGCAAAGTAGCAATGTTTACTTTTTAATTTAAACACCTCCATGGTTTTTAGATTTTATTGTATTGGATTAAAATTTGTTAATAAGATACAGAGAATAAAATGAGCTCTAAAAGGGTTTAAACAGACAAAAACCACCTCAAACAGGTTATTAATGCATTAGCAGATAACTTTCTTTTTTTATTTTATTAAGTGTCAAAAAAGCAACTAAAACCCGGTCAGTGACACGACTGGGTGAAGCTGATGATGAGCATTCTTATTAGTTTGCTTCCTTAGAGATGTTTCCCTTCTCCTCAGAGAGGCTTTCTTTCATTTGAACAGTAAAACGTGGCGTAACGAGCTTTTAACCTGAAGCGAGAGCTTCATTAATGCGAGCTAATTCACAGATCAATCCCCTGATCCTCCTCCTTTGATCCACATCACGATTTCAGCACATTCCTGAAGGTGTGGACCGCCGTCTGGGAGTTGTTACTCCACATTGTTCGGTTTGAATTTTTAAAAACTTGTTAAATGGGAAGCCAAAATAGTCCAGCTGCCTTTGGACGGGTGATAGTTTCAAAACAATGACACAAACAGCCGCAGCAAAGTCTGAGTCCCAGTTAAATAACACTATTCAGCTGAGTTGTCTCTTTTTACCCAGAGGCTTCCCTTATTTACTCTAACAGCTGAGAGGAGGAGGAGGAGGAGGAGGAGGAGCGCCTGCCACACTTCCTTCTGGCCTGTGTGCTCAGGTTAATCCTCTCTTTTGAGCTGCTCCATCTGCATCTTTTCTTGAAGGCTGGCGTGCCTCGTAGACTCGGCACATAAGCTCGGGGAGGGGGAACCGTTTTTCTCAAACTTGGCTCAGGAGATTTCCACACTGCAGCCACGGGGAGGAATCTGCCAGAACCTGCAGATCTCATAGCTCTAGTCGTTACTGCCAGCATGGCTGAGGGTCCTGCTTTCCTGCTCCTTTCACACTGAGGGGGGACAAACTTGAAGCGCGTTACTTTTGTACGGACGAACGTCAAACGAGGCTCTTGGCAGCGTGTAGTGGAAACACCAGACAAAACGGTGTCATCTTCTCCTAAGTAACATAATCAGCTTAGATGAGCTGAGGCTGGTGATGCCGTCTTGGACTAGTGAACGCACGTACGCCAGCGAGGACTGGTCAAATCAGGACCGCTTCCGTTTGATCTGAAACATTTGTGACGAGTCAGCAAAAAAAGAAGAAATCTGTATGGGGCGAATACCTTTTCACACCACTGTATGCTGATAATAATCAATAAAAAATTAAAATAAAGTTTACATTATCTTATTAGAATATTTAATGTCTTATAATGTAGTAAATATACATCATTATTCAAGTTTCTGGATGTTTAGTCATTTAAAAATCATTTATTTTGCATTAAAACACTTTAAAAATCACTATTCTAGAGTGTTATTAAAGGATATGACATGATTTGTAACATTTTTTAAAATTTCAAGTAGTAACTCAAGGTTATTAAAGTGACCATATGTTGTTGTTTTTATAATACATCCAAAAATTGTGTTTGTAGGAACATAAAATAAAAAGGTTTAAACACAAATGCATCATAAATAGAGTTTAAAGGTCGATGAAGCGGTCAGATCATTTTGTTTTCATCAGATTAAATCTGGAGGTTTTCTCCTGTAATTAAGAGAAAAACAGCAGAATAATCTACTATCTGAGCAGAAGAATTCAAAAATGCAGCATGGAAATTGGAGCCATTTGTTTATATAAATTATATCAAGTATCCTTTATTTGTGATGTGACGTTTTATTTAAATGTAAGGAGTAGGAGGTGGAGGTTTCCATAAATATTTCATCACGTGTGGAGTTTTCTTCCTGATCTCCTTTCACGTCGTCTCCTAACTCGGAGCTCTCAGCTGCCGCTTCAGTTCAAACCTTCAGGAGACTGAAGTGGAGTCCAATAATTACTAAAGTGGACAGTTTGGACTAATGAGGTCATCTGTCAACAGTCACTTTAGGCCAGTAAACAAGACAACAGTCCACTGGTCTCTACAGTGATTTTTACTATCGATCGGATCCAGATGAGCTCCCTGATCCGTTCAGACTGAGGTCAAAGGTGAAAACCAGGAAGAATAAAGAGATTTGAACCAGCTCACAGGAATATTCTGAAGGGAGTTAAAAAGAAAGAATAATGCAGATCAAACTGTATTTATTTCCTTCTGTTTTGTTTTTTCAGAACCAGTTAATATTTTTTTAAATCTAAATTAGATATGTAATCAGAATCCAATTATCGATTATATATTTATGTTTATATGAATCATGAACACACAACTACCGAGCAGCAATGTTAAAAAGCTGACGTTTTTTTGGTTCCATGAACACACCACTAAGTTTAAACAGATCTGACACGTGGAAGATTTGACTTCCAGAATCATCATTTTCAAGTTAATCCAACAAAAAGTTTTCTGTTCGTTTCGACTCAAGAAGCAGAAATCTGTATCGGCTCTCAAAACCAGAATCAGTGCTCCTCTAAATTAAGTTTTAACTAAGAGATTACAGCATATCTATGTTAGAGGTTACCAGGTTATAGAATATCTATGTTAGAGATTACCAGGTTACAGCATATCTATGTCAGAGATTACCAGGTTACAGCATATCTATGTTAGAGATTACCAGGTTACAGCATATCTATGTTAGAGATTACCAGGTTACAGCATATCTATGTTAGATTACCAGGTTACAGCATATCTATGTTAGATTACCAGGTTACAGCATATCTATGTTAGAGATTACCAGGTTACAGCATATCTATGTTAGAGATTACCAGGTTACAGCATATCTATGTTAGATTACCAGGTTACAGCATATCTATGTTAGAGATTAGCAGGTTACAGCATATCTATGTTAGAGATTAGCAGGTTACAGCATATCTATGTTAGATTACCAGGTTACAGCATATCTATGTTAGAGATTACCAGGTTACAGCATATCTATGTTAGAGATTACCAGGTTACAGCATATCTATGTTAGAGATTACCAGGTTACAGCATATCTATGTTAGAGATTACCAGGTTACAGCATATCTATGTTAGAGATTACCAGGTTACAGCATATCTATGTTAGATTACCAGGTTACAGCATATCTATGTTAGAGATTACCAGGTTACAGCATATCTATGTTAGAGATTACCAGGTTACAGCATATCTATGTTAGATTACCAGGTTACAGCATATCTATGTTAGAGATTACCAGGTTACAGCATATCTATGTTAGAGATTACCAGGTTACAGCATATCTATGTTAGAGATTACCAGGTTACAGCATATCTATGTTAGAGATTACCAGGTTACAGCATATCTATGTTAGAGATTACCAGGTTATAGCATATCTATGTTAGAGATTACCAGGTTACAGCATATCTATGTTAGAGATTAGCAGGTTACAGCATATCTATGTTAGAGATTAGCAGGTTACAGCATATCTATGTTAGAGATTACCAGGTTATAGCATATCTAAATTAGAGATTAGCAGGTTACAGCATATCTATGTTAGAGATTACCAGCTAACACTTCAGATTATTTCTGCTGAAGCAGCTTTTACTAACTTCTAAAAGTTTCAAAATAAAAGTCACCAAGAAAGTCAAATAAATTAGGGATGCTCCGATACCGATACTGGCATCGGGCCGATACTAAGGTTGTGTACTCGTACTTGTACTCATAAACATAACCCGATACTTAGAGCCAATACTTAGCGCTCCAGACGCGCACACCAGCTGCTAATCGGCGCTCACTCTGTAGCACTGCAGATGGCGTTAACTTACTTGTGTTGTAATAGTATTTAGTAGTTGTAGTAGTAGCAGTAGTAGTTGTGATTTAGTCGTAGTATACACTCCCCGAATCCTCAGTCCTGACGTCAGGTTCAGTAAAGTTCCAGTAGTCCATTCATACAGTAATGCCAGTCGGATTTCTACAGCGTTAGCATGTTTAGCTCAGCCGCTAACGTTTAGCTTACTGAAAACAGTAAACAACAGAAGAATCCAGCAGAGCTGATTAAAGCTTCTATCAACCACTACTTTAGAATAAGGCAGAGGCTTAAAGAGACACCGGTTTGGTTCTAATCAGCTGATAGAAAGTTTTCTTCGGCGAAAATTAATTCTTCGGCGCAAGTATGGCAAGCCGTTCTATCATATAATCAAACGGACTTTGAAATACTGCGGCAGGTCATTTGTGTATTTATTTATGTAAAAGTCCTTTTCCCACATTAGAATCAGCTAGCTGAGGTTTATTCTGAGGGCTTTAATTGATTTAGTTTTTCCACATCATGTTACTCAGTCTGTTTGACTTTAATGTTGCATCCAGTCCAGGTCGGATTAACTGAAGCAGTCAGTCTTTTTATAAAATACTTTCTAACTCAGAGAAAAATCTTTGTGGTGTTTTAGTTTGATCCCTGACCTTAAGGACTCTGTTTACAATTAGGATTGGATGGAAAAACAGATAAAAGTGACTTTTTTATTTAAATTTAATTTTATAATTTTTTTTCTGATTTAGTACTAGTTCTCGTATCGGTACTTGGTATCGGCAAGTACTCATATGTAAGTACTCGTACTCGTTTAGGAAAAATCTGGTATCGGAGCATCCCTAAAATAAATACAATAAAATTAAACAAGGAAAACCACAAACGTTTAATTAAAGTTACTTAATTTCAACATGTTTTAAATTATCTTCAGAATGGGAAATAAACTACACTGTAAAAAAAAATGTAATTTTTACAGTAAAAAACTGGCAGCTGTGGTTGCCAGAAAAATTCAGTAAAAAATACTGTGAACCGTAAACATTTTTACTGAACAAACCGTGTTTACCACAGTAATACAGATGCCTTGGAGCTACAGATGAAAAGGCTCTGTCTCCTTTGGCTTTTCATCTGGATTATTTCATCTAATCATGATTTGTTCAGTAACATTTTTTACATGTGCACAGTATTTTTTACGGAATTATTCTGGCAATCACAGCTGCCAGTTTTTACTGTAAAAATTACATTTTTTTTTTACAGTGGAGATGGAAAAGTTGCACATCTGTGTTTCGTTGAGACTTCTCTCCTGTTTTATCCGGTTATTGATATGTTTTTAAGTATCTGATCCTCATATTGTTGTCTGATATGCAGTATGTCGGGTTTTTAATCCTCTCTTAGATCTAAACAGCGACTGGTGTTTCATTAAAGTGCCTGTGACTCCATATTTAAATCACTTTATATTAAACAGGTGTAATCTTTGATGCCTCTAGATTAGCGTTGCACCATTATAACTCAAAATACGCTGTAATTATTTCCTAACGAGCAACTCAGAGATCAGAAGAAAGCGCCGCCTTCCGGTTCTGCTGGGTTTCTCCTTATTTGGCAGCCTGACACTTCTGCTGCAGCAGGGGGCAGTGCCGTCGCGTGAAAGAGAAACGAAACTGAAACTAAACACTACACGGTCTATGGGCAATGGCGGCGGCACTGCCTCGCTCCAGTTGTCGTGAACGTGCATGTGGGAGGAGAATTTACCATATAAGCAAATCCGGATCACTATGACCTCATAGCGGGCTGGAGTGAAAAAAACTGTTTGAAACCTGGGTCTGAAATCTGGAAGAGCTTCTCACTGGCTGTACTAGGAGACCGATGGATGCCGTTTTTTGCTCTTTCTGGCAGGTTTAAGGTGAGAACTCAACTTTGCAACATGATAGATAAGTCAGAAAACATGGAAACCGATGTCATGGGCACTTTAAAGCTTTAAGTTGACGTCGCCTCACAGGTTTTTAGAGACGACTAAATGTTTTCTGAATGTAAACACGATGTTACATCACACCTCAGTAGACCCAGACAGAACCGCCTCATCCTCAGGTTAGAATAAACATGGATTATGGATTTAAATACCTGCAGGATTTCTCTGAGTTCCTTCATCGTTCTGAATAATTCATTAAATCGAAGCAGAAAAGACCAGCTTCTATCCATTAACCAGCTCATTACCAGTTCATGGTGCTACTGGTTTCCCAGCATTCCTGCTCCAGTCAACTCTGGTGACCCAAAGCAAACAATGTGGCGTGACTTTAACACAAACATAACACGTTTAACATTTGCAGCCTCTCCCACGCTGCCCTGGCACCTGAACTCGTAAATATGTTCCCGCCGTCTAATTATTTGCCACTTTGAAGATCTTAATAACTCAAAGACACCGAGGACAGCAGGGAGAGTTACCGCAAGAGATAAAATAAAGCTGCAGACGATAACTAACCCAAACGCTGTGAAGGTCAGCATTTCCTGTGAGATCCTGGTGTTTATGTATTTATACAAGTCCTACAGTGGCTGCTTAAGCTACAAAAACAGGAGAAAAATTGATCAAAATCTATCCTTTTAGCACAACAAACGGTGAATTTAAAACCCACAAACGTGTCACCATTAGAAAACCACATCCCTAAAGGCGTCCTGTTGGAGACGGTTCACTCAAAACCTAATCAGCTGGTTTCCAAACCATCTAGAAAAACATGATTTACCTGCCAACACCTGACTGATCAGCAGATTCATTCTGTTGTATTACAACCATCCAACAACAACAAGGTGGCTGGAGCAATAAAATGTAGTACCACTAACAACCACTAGGGTCGAAGAGACGCCATAAACAAGGATGGACCAATAGAACTGTAATACTTTTAATATAATACAGATCTTATAATGTTTAATGTATGTATATACCAGATATTTTAATATCATATACGTTTAATTTGAATATTTACTGGATTTTAAAGGCTTGTTTTTAGCACCCCCTAGTGTCCGTTTTAGCATTGTTTCTGCTCAGAAACCCCTAAATCTACCTGTGTAAATGTCTCCTCAGCCTTCACTGCTTTCTACTGGAGCGGTTCATCACTCATTCAAAGAAATCAGCTGTGTTCAAGCATGAGCTAAAAACACTCCGGAGCTAGCATAACAGCTAGCCACATTGAGTTAGCCTAACCCTCGTGAGATACGTGACTTTGTGAGACTTCAGGGCACCGGACCAGAGACTCAGAAGTTACAAATGTGGTATTCTGGATCCAAGCAGCAGATGGGACTTTTCATTAACCTGTAAAGGGTCAGATTAGCACAGACTGGATCAAGGACAAGATTTAAAATATGGAAAAAGTTGCATAGTGTGCCTTTAAAGTTAGTTAAAAAGTAAACTTTCTGACTCGCAAACTTTCCTCTGACGACTCTGCAACTGTTTGGGAAGAAAATTCCAAGTTAAAAATCCCTGAAACTGATTAAATTCCTGGAATCAACATTCTGAGGCGTGTTAGAAACTCCTTAACCAACATTCCCATCTCAGAGAGATTCTCAATTCACGTCAGCCGTCTTCCAGCTCCGTTTCCATCTGCAGCTTTCATTTAAAATGGTCAAAATTCTCATCTTTCAACATCTACTTTCCTGTAAGTCCTGATTTTTGCAAGAAAAGTTCCCTTATCACCATCAGTTGTGTTTTTTCTTTATTTATAGAAGCACGAACTTGTTAACTTCCTGCAAACAAGACGATTCAAATCAAAGAGGAAATAACAGGAATCAGAGAAAGGAACAAAGATTTTTTTTTACTTTTTTGCACAGAAAGATGTCTGCATCTCCACTATATGTGAAACGGTTCTTTTTATCTCTATGGTTCTCTGGAGGGTTTTTATACTTTTGGCAAAATCAAATGTAAGATTTTCCAGCATGTTATGATGGTGATAATTTACACATGCACAGATATGCTAAAAACAATCAATTCCCTTCCTGGTGTTTTGAAAGAAAACGTTATTGTTCTAACACCAATTTCAGAGAAAATTTCTTGCACTTAAAGCGCTTTCAAAACCCTGAAATACCATTAAGCCTTTTTTTTAGACTTCAAGCACCTGTAAGAAACCTGAATTCATCTGAAAATCGCTGCAGCGACAACTTAATTTCCACACGCAGGATCCAATAAACGCCCCTTACATAAAACACCTCTAGCAGACCTGTCCCCGCCTTTAGGGCGACAATAAATCCACACATCTACTCCAGACGGGCTGTAAATGAGGAGAGCATCAGTTTTATGATAAACAACAGTCTTTAGAGATTAAACCCAAACTTAGCATCATAAACCTCTGATCCTGCCGACTGAGGCGATGCGGTCTCGGCTGGTAGAGCCGTTTACGGAGCTCGTCTCCCCGTTTGAGCCAACAAACCGCGAGTTTCCAAGTCTCTCCGCCGCAGGAGGCAAATGGATTTTGACACGGAGATGGCGAGAGCGCAGATTGATCATCTTTGCCATTTGAATAATCAGCTTAGTGCGTGGTGAGAGTGCAGCACAGGGGAGCACGCTGTCACTCTCTTATTATAACGCATAAAGGTCACTGCTGCAGTCGCTGCTGCTCGGGTTCATCTGATAGTTTCTGCTCACTTTCCTCTCCAGCTGTCAACTTTATGATCAACATCAAAAGGTCCTGCACTGGCTGATTTATGCATTTGTGGCTTTAAATGTCAGAGAGAGTAAACACAGATAGGTGTTTGTTCAATACAGACCTGGACCAGGTTCAGGTCTGGGATGATGAGCGACCAGACCTGACGGGGCGGTTTCTGCTGCCTGATCTGAATTAATAATCAGGTTTGTTTAGTTTCCTCTCATCAAGAACTGATCATTAATAAAAACTGGAAACAAGATGAAGATATTTATAACAACTTGAAGATAATTAAGAAGTTTAGGTCATGAAGATGACCTAAATGTTTGTTTCACTAGCTCCGTTTGTTACATTTATTTGTTGTTTTTCTTTATTTTTCTGACTGCAGGTGTTACTTTTGATGAATTTTCTTCTTTTATGCCATTTTTATGATGCATAACCATAGCAACGAGCGACTTGTTTACAAGAGGGAGCAGCTAAATTACATCTCAAATAAAACCCAAAGTCCCAGATGAGAGAGGACGAGGAAGTTAAACATTTCTCGTGAACAAGATGGACGAGCGTTGATGAGGATCCAGCCAGAACATCGTGTGTTTTAATGAGACGTGGCTGCAGGATCAGATCCCCCTCAAAAAGGAGCAGAAAGAGCAAAGGAGGTGGATCAGCAGTGCTGGTGTAATCCAGGACCTGCTGCAGTGGAAGATAATCTCTGCAGACCAGATACTGAACTGAGATCTTCATTCAACAACAGAGTGTCTTCAGTCAGACCACTACAGAGGATCCTTCTGGTCCACTCCTCTCCTCCTCTAGGGTTAATAAAGTATTGTTTAATTTGAATTAATTCAGAATTTACCTTTAAAATTCCTAAACTGCAAAAACCGAAATGGAAAAGAGATTAAAAACTGGAATAACGATGACAAAAACATTGTTTTTCAGTAAAGGAAGAATAGATGGTTTTCTTTCATGCTAGCTAACTCACTAAAACCCCAAAAGTGTCAGATTGATGCATGGCTCTGCCTGATGTCAGATCATCTGTGATCACAGAGCCTCAGCCACCGTGAAACTCTTCTCATACCAGATTCTTTAAAGTATTGGAGGTTATTAGATGTTCTCAGAAGCTGGAGGCTGAGCTTTCTTAAAAAAAAAAAAAAAAAGAAGCAGCAGAAACAGAAAATGTCAGTTTTTCTGAGCTTCTTGCAAAGGCATTATTATCAGTAATAGCAGCAGCTGTCATCCAAGCTGAGAGTTTAAATGGTCAGAAACACAACACAGGTGCAACAAACCGACAGAGGAACGCAATAAGGAAGCTGAGAGTCCTCTAAAACTACACAGGTGTTCAATCCAAAATCAGATAACTGCTGAGCACAGGTTCAGTTCCTCTGAGATTATTTTTACCATTTTACAAGAACAATGTCAGGTTTAGTCACGAGCATCACCCAGATATGACTGCGTTGATCTGGGTGATGAATCTTTTACCAGATGTTACCTGAACCATGGTTAAAGCTTATTTGATGTCTGGTTAAAAAAAAAGAGGCTGACAGGTGTTTTGTGACATTACATGAGCGTAGAGAAAAGTCTGAGCTGGTTTACTTTGTGCATTTCTGTTGCTTCTGAAGCAGGCGTGTCGCTGTCAGGCATATTTTACCGACAGCTGCAGCTTTTTGAACCATGAAAGTTACAATGCACACAAGAGATACCTAGTAAAACTTCAGATTTAGCTTTTCTGCTTTGTTCTTGCATGCAGTCTCACTATATTTAAAACTTGAGTTTTGATTCTTCATAAGGTCACAAATAGCGTAGCCCGTTTTAAAGATGCTTGAACTTTTTACAGTTATTTGTTCAAGCTTTCAAAAGTATTTATAACCTCAGATTCATTAGTTAACCTCTTCAAGACAAACAGATTTCAAAATAAGATTCAAATGAATGATAACTTTAGCCTACTGTTAGCTAACATGCTAATCTTTTAAAACAAAGCAAACTTAAAAAGATAGAACCTATAACATAAAGTGATGACAACACAGAGAAGCATCTGTAATCTCACCGTTATAAACTCTCCAAGACAAAACAAGTTCCAAATGAAGGCTAACATTAGCCCACTGTTAGCCAACGTGCTAATCTTTAAAAGCCACAACAAAGAGATAAGCCAGCTTTGAAAAAACTGAATGTACTGTAGTCAGAACTAGTTGAAGTACTGATAACACAAATGAACAGCTCTCTGAATACTACAAACAAAAATGGAAACACTTATACCTGCCAGTTAGAGAAGTAGCTAGCTTAGCTAGCATTGTTTGTTATCAAGCAACATTTTTTCTGTCTTATATATGTTCTAAACTTTCCTATCATACAAGTTCTTTACAAATAATGTTCAGGCTTTAAGGGAATCTTATTTTTTAAACAGATAATTATAGTTTTTGAAAAGCAGGTGGTCAAATAAATATTTGTTGTCATTGTTTAACCGAGTAGCCTTCAGGAATGTGCTTGTTTGGGCTAATTCAGCTCCCTGTTCTCGCGTCAGAGAAAGTTTTGAAGCATATTGCAGATAAAAACAGCCTGGCTGTGTCACAGTAACCTACATTTGTTAATTCTGCTACATCACACTTTCTACTTGTATTTATAGCTCAAAGTAAAGGGCCAGCACTCACAGCTGATGAGTGTATTTCAAGTGTGTGTGTATTGTTTTTAGACGGGCGTGATGCACCAAGTGTGGCAGCAGCCAGATTTGAGAGACAGCTGCAAATCCCCCAAAGCTTTTTTCCATAAGTATAAATATCTACAGAGCAGCTGGAGTCATGCGAGATGCTGTCGAGTTGTTTTATACGAACACTGTAAACAAACAGTGAGCTCTGGTACCTTTGAGATGAGCTCGTCATGGTTGGCCAGGTGTGCCCGGCAGTGGATGCAGCTGTAGGTGCGGTGGCAGGATGGCAGGTAAGCCTGGAAGGTCTTAGACTTGGTCATCTTCACCATGTCAGTGGGGCAGGGCTCCTCACTGGCGTCAGGGCTGGCACTGGAAGAGTTGCAGCTCTGCTGGACTTGCTGACAGAAGAAACACTGGAAGATGCAAGCAAAAGCCGTCGTTGTTGTGGAGTGGGTGTGTGGCACGCTCCACACAGACACCACAGGAGAAAATCGAGCCTGCAGAGGAGAGAAACCACAGAGGTGATGTGGTGAGGGGCACGTTCCATACTTCCTATTTTTAGCACTCATGATCCTGATTAAATTTCCAATATGAACACAGAGCATTCACTGAAGCAATCATTCGATTAAAATCTTCTATTACATGATTACAATCGCGAGTTGACGACAACTAACGTGGTTTTGTGGTGATGTAGTTAAACATTACAACAAGTCAGAGGCTTTAGAACACAATTCACTAAGTGGGCTGCATGGTGGGGCAGTTGGTTAGCGCTGTTGCCTCACAGCAAGAAGGTCACAGGTTCGAATCCCGGCTGTGGCCTTTCTGCGTGGAGTTGCCTGTTCTCCCCATGCATGCATGGGTTTTCTCCGGGCACTCCGGTTTCCCCCACAGATCACAACATGCCCTATAGGGTCCAGGACTCCCTTGTAAAAGAGATTCTGAATCTCAATGGGACCTTCCTGGTTAAATAAAGGTTAATAATAAAAATAATAGTAATAATAACTAAGTTAGGACATGTTTCCACAGCTCAAAAGGTCCAGAATGAAGACTTAACTTAACCAGGGACAATCTAATACGACAGATTTTTATCATTTATCACCACCATGTATTTAAAATCACTAAAGTTTGGAATCTGTTGAAACATCAAGGACTGATGCCGATTCTTCAGAGCGACAGTTTTAGTTACAATCATAAGGACACGTGACCCCAAACGTTGCTAAAAGGGCTAAATGAAAACTTGCTGGTGAAGGTTCTCAGTCATCCAGGTCATGATAATCCAAAAAAAGGTTTTAAATAAAGGCAACTGGACTTATTTGGTTCTTTGAAGACGTTTCACTGCTCATCCGAGTAGCTCCAGTTGAATACAGTGGAGCAAACACCTCCTCAAGGCCAAGGAGGTGTGTCACAGACAGAGGAAGAGAAGCACAGTTTATAAGTCTCTCTCTCTCCTTGACTTCAGACAGAATTAACAAAGCTACTCGGATGAGCAGCGAAACGTCTTCAAAGAACCAAATAAGTCCAGTTGCCTTTATTTACAACCTTTTTTTTGATTAAATGAAAACTTCTTTCCCCATAAGATTATCATTGTTAGCTTTAACGCCAATTACAGTGAAAATAGTCTATTAGGATTTATTTTTCTCTGTTACTTTTATTCACGGAGCCAACCTCAAGACCCCGAGCTTGTGGTCCTGACCCATCTCGTTAGAGGACTACCTGCATTAGGAAATGTTTCCATCGATCCTTCAAACGTCCACTGCAAACAAACCTAAAAAAGTTCAATAGCTAACTAGAATGAAAGACATCTCAGATTTAAAACGTCATTTTCTGATTATACGAGTCCTAGGGCTGTGCTGCACAGGATGGCAGCTCACTTCAGCAGCTCCCCCCAGATAAGACCACCTGAAGCCATTTCTTTTGGGGTCATTTTGACCCAAAAAGACAAGAACGTCACCAAATGTTCCCTCAGATGAAGTCCTGCTCCAGCTGTGCTGCTGTCTGCACAAATGGACACCACTCCCCAGAGACTCTGTTTATGACCCTCTCATTTCTCTTGTTGATTTAATTCTCTTTATTGTTCTGTTTATGTTGGCGGTTTACAGCGAGCGGCTGCTAAACGACTCGGCTGTAAAAAAAGATAAATAAATAAAGTGTTTCTATAAAGACGTCTGCTTGGTGTCTATTAGCGGACGCTGAGGTTTGAGGCTTTATCTTTACGCTACAGGCTGCAGGAAACAACACAAGGAATGTTCTTTTTCTAGCTCCTGTTGTGTTGAATTATTTATTCTATAGTCTGTTTTTATTAAATGAGGCGAGTAGAAAACGGATATGTGAGTTGATATAAATAAAAATGATCACAGCTCAGTTTTAATGATGCATACTTCCAATAAAAACACATAATATTTGATTTAAATTGATCTTTTTTGTGTTTTTACATATTCTTGTTATTAATCCAGGAAAAATATTGTAAATACACACATAATTAAAACAATATTTACTGTATTTTTATAGAAGCTGTTAAAACATTTTTTAAACATCTTCGCCGATGCTTAAATTTAAGACTAAAAGTTTGCAGATCAGAGGGATTTTTGAGTCGTTCTATCAGTGACATCACTCAGAGTGGGCGGAGTCTATAGAAACAGGAAGTAGTCCTCTGACCGAAACAATACTTATAGCTAGTCAGACCAGGAGAGACACTGGTAACAAACGAGCAGCTAATGTCCAGGTATTTAACACAACTCTGACTTAGAAAAGTCAGCCTGATGCGTTAGAACGCGATAATTGGACACTGATCTGCAGTAGGGTCTCTTCAGAGAAATTAAATGCACATTTTTATTTGGAATTACGCTGAATCGGTACATTTGACGCTTTAGCGAGACGTGTTCCATCTGGCCAGATCACGTGATGCATTAGGACATCACTGTGACAGTCGTGCAAATTTTCTGGTCACAAAATATTTTAACCCTCAGGTGTCACATTAATTTATCTTCTGAGTCACAAGAGGACAAAAAGGTCTACTTTCAAAAACATTTCTTATTAATATTTTTGCTTTTTTCCACAAATCTGTTCAACAACATCAGCCCTGATCAAAATGTCCAAACGTTCTTCCATTTTGCAATAGATGATTGTAGAGGTGGATATATTTTTTTAAATTACATTTTTGACCTTTTCCCCATAAAAAAAATTGGCATATTCTAATGAAACCAGCATTTAAAGGGTTAAAATCCTGATAATAATTTAACATTTGATTGTTTTGATCAGGACTGAAGTTGATCAAAAGATTCAATCCAAAAAAGTAGAAACAATATTCATCACAAGTGTTTTATAGCAGTTTTATGCTCCGGAGGTTAGTCTTTGTGAACCAGTGGTCTGTTTACAAATTTTATTTGACCTTAAAAATGTGTCAAAAGAGAGTTTTTTGTTACAAAAAAATTGTGTCATAGGCAAAAACAGTCAACATTGTGGACAGATGGAGAAGGAAAATTTGCAGAAATTGACAAAAATACCCAGAATGGTGCATGATGGGTAAACGTGTCCTAATTTTTATTCATGTTAATTTGGCGGCCAACTCCTCCCAATGTTTTTCACACTTTCTGACTGATGGACACTAACCCGAGAAGGTTTCTGACTTTTAGAGAATTTTTTCTTATAACTATTTTTTAAAGTCAAAATTTCAACAACTCCAGTGTGTGACCTGAAACTCAGGTGAAGAAATTCTCACAAATATTTTAGAATGAACAACCTCACAAGTATCAATCATGCTTTGTCAGTATCAGTCGCAGCCCAGTGAGTTACTGGCTTTAGGCTGTTGTTCTCAACAAATTGAACGATTTCTTCTTTTTCAGACCTTTAAGACTAATTCATTCTGCTGGTAATTGGCATCTTCAGAGATATGATCACAAGCGGACGGCTGAGAGCGTCGGTTTGCACCTGCTGCTCCACATTCGCCTCAAGTGACCGCTTGTGATTGGATGTCACTTCCTCACTTTTAATGCAAATAGGGAACATCACAGTCGGCAACAAGCAGAACTCCAATAAAACTACAACCATTCTCTGAAAACCAGTAAAACTACAACCGTTTTCTGAACACCGGTAAAACTACAACCTTTCACTGAACACCGGTAAAAGTACAACCGTTCTCTGAACACCGGTAAAAGTACAACCGTTCTCTGAACACCAGTAAAAGTACAACCGTTCTCTGGACTCCCAAAAAACTACAACCGTTCTCTGGACTCCCAAAAAACTACAACCATTCTCTGAACACCAGTAAAACTACAACCGTTCTCTGGACTCCCAAAAAACTACAACCATTCTCTGAACACCAGTAAAACTACAACCGTTCTCTGGACTCCCAAAAAACTACAACCGTTCTCTGAACACCGGTAAAACTACAACCGTTCTCTGAACACCGGTAAAACTACAACCGTTCTCTGAACACCAGTAAAAGTACAACCGTTCTCTGAACACCAGTAAAACTACAACCGTTCTCTGAACACCAGTAAAACTACAACCGTTCTCTGAACACCAGTAAAACTACAACCGTTCTCTGAACACCCGTAAAACTACAACCGTTCTCTGAACACCCGTAAAACTACAACCGTTCTCTGAACACCGGTAAACTACAACCGTTCTCTGAACACCGGTAAAACTACAACCGTTTTCTGAACACCGGTAAAACTACAACCGTTTTCTGAACACCGGTAAAACTACAACCGTTTTCTGAACACCGGTAAAACTACAACCGTTCTCTGAACACCGGTAAAACTACAACCGTTCTCTGAACACCACTAAAACTACAACCGTTCTCTGAACACCACTAAAACTACAACCGTTCTCTGAGCACCACTAAAACTACAACCGTTCTCTGAACACCCGTAAAACTACAACCGTTCTCTGAACACCCGTAAAACTACAACCGTTCTCTGAACACCACTAAAACTACAACCGTTCTCTGAACACCACTAAAACTACAACCGTTCTCTGAACACCACTAAAACTACAACCGTTCTCTGAACACCGGTAAAACTACAACCGTTCTCTGAACACCGGTAAAACTACAACCGTTCTCTGAACACCCGTAAAACTACAACCGTTCTCTGAACACCCGTAAAACTACAACCGTTCTCTGAACACCCGTAAAACTACAACCGTTCTCTGAACACCGGTAAAACTACAACCGTTTTCTGAACACCGGTAAAACTACAACCGTTCTCTGAACACCACTAAAACTACAACCGTTCTCTGAACACCACTAAAACTACAACCGTTCTCTGAACACCGGTAAATCTACAACCCTTCTCTGAACACCAATAAAACTACAACCGTTCTCTGCTAATTAAAATGATTGTTGGTTGATTTCTAACAGGTGCTTCAGCTCATTTCTTTTGGCATTTTTACAAACTTTTAGGAATAAATGTTTGTGATAAATCATTTAACCGTTATACATAATAACGAGTCAGGTGGCTGTTTATGTTGATGATAGTCCTGAGATCATGTGTGGAACCAACACAGGATGAAACTCATGACAGACACCACTTCTCTAAATGTAATTTAAAAACACCACTTTGTTGCAATCTGAATCTCATTGTCTCCTCCAAACACCAAACAAGCTTCAGACATCCAACTGTAGCAAAACTTTCCCAAACAGAGCTAGAAACTCCAAGTTTTACAGTTCAATTTTCATGTTTTAATTGGGATGTAAAGCATCTTTTGTTCTTGAAAGTAGCTTAGCACCAAAACTGTACTGTCTAACGGTGCACAACAAAGATTGAAAGGTTGAAGTTTTGTCAATAATGACGAGTGAAAACAAGTTTCCAGGGGAGCTCAATGTGCTGCAACAGGAAGAGCAGCGTCGAGACAGAAGCCTGCAGCCAGAGGAGAAAACAAAGACGCTTCCGCAACCCAACAGGAAGCAGCTGTGACGTGGAGCGTGGCTGCTCTGCAAACACACATTTACATTAAAATATAAACACACACACACACAGAGGTAACAGAACTGCCCCTGTAGCCCAGTGGACCCACACGAGCCATATTTACATACACGCTGTATAATCTGCACAGGTGCTCCAGGAATAATCCCTGCATGAAAAGAACTAAATCCCCTCTCTGAATTAGCCCAGTTTAAACCCAGTGGCACGTGCACGGAGAGGCAAACACACACACACAAACAGGAGCTTTATAAATGTCACACCTCAGTGTCATCAACATCAGTCATTAAATGAGCTTTGTTCTGTGCATCCTCAGAAAAGAAACACTTGTTGCACACACACACACACACACACACACACACACACACACACACACACAAAATAGCATGTTGTTATTCACACACTGACAGCTTGACATGACGCACACACTCAACTATTTATTCATTTATACCAAATTTGGACAAGTAAACAACGTCAGCAGAGTCTGAATTAAAACAAAACAATTCATTTACGTTCACCTTCATTTAATAACTTTAACTTTTATTATACTGATGAGTGACACAAGAAAAATCTTTTTTTGGATGCAATTAACTAATTATTTAGGCTAGAATTGGCGCCTCTTTTGTCTGAGCTGACTTGAACACATCTTAGATGTGTTTTTTTTTCTTATATGACGTATTTAAGATGATAAACAAGAGAAAAACCACGAGCTTTGAGCAGAGAGGACAGCAGAAACAGCTGATGTTCAAAATGAAAACAAAGAGCAGAGAGCGTCTCTGAACAGGAAGAAGAGTCCAGACAAAAGGCTCTCTCCTCATCAGTGAAACCAGCAGAAACACTAAACATAACACGCGTTTTCACGGACTTCCTCCTGCTCTAAACACGTCCATCTACTCAACACAGCCCTTTAATATCCGCTTCTTTCCTCCTTTTTGTTGTTTTTTCTCTCTCCTCACCACCTCTCAACGCGTTTCTCTTCAACAAAGAGCGACGCAGCAGCGCGTCAGCTGCTCTCACTGTTTTGTTTTGTTTTCTTTGGTTTTTCCGAGCCTGAAGCGGGCTGTGAATCCATCACGGCACCAGAATCAGGCGGACGGGTTTTAGTCCCACAGAATCTGGAACTGGAGCTACTCACCACCTGGGTCAGACCTGAGCAACGCGCAGCTCGGTGGAAAACTGCTGATGATGTTTGTTTGTTTGTTTGTTTGTTTGTTTCCAGCTATTGTTGCTTTTCAGAGGTAAACAAGTGGTTCCCGGTCCTGGTCCACGTGCGCTGCCGCCAGGTGGGAACTTATTATCGGCTCCTCTGGATGCGAGGTCTCATTTTCCCAACACTGGCTTTTGTTGTGTCTTTTGTGCGCGTGATGGACTGGCCTGGTTACTTTGGAGAGAGGACGTCACCACGTGGGAGGGGAGAGCAAGCTGATTGACAGCCGCATTAGCCAATAGGTGGCTGCGTTGCCTTCAGGTGCCCGTGGGAAAGATGGTGGCCACGCTGAATGAAACGTTCAAGTCAAACTTAAATTTTTATTCCCTGTATTATAAACCAGTAAAACGGTTTTTTAGCAAGTGACACTTTTTATATGCTTCGAAATTTTCCAAAATTATTTATTTCACCTTTTTGCTTTTATTTTCTAATTATTGGTTCACGTGTTATTTCGAGCAAATTTATCCCTTTGCAGCTCCAAACATTAATTTTTCAATAAACATCTGTTTAAATGTACTCACACCAACATTTAGGTCATAATAAATATCCTTTTGCAGTTCTTAAAAAAATAAATTGTGCAATGAAAATCTGTCTGTGGATACTGGTCCCGTCTCGGATACATAGGATTTATTTGACTCCTTAATTCACTTAGAAATCTTTGAATAATCTCCTGAACTTAAAGTACACACACGTGTATACATACATACATACATACATACATACATACATACATACACTTGTCCTTTTTCAGCAAATGTAATATTTATTAATTAAGTTATAAGTTACTGATCAATTTTGAACTATAAGATCATTTTTTCATTCTTTATAGTATTATTTTTATTATACATATATGTACTTTTTGCTGTGTTGTAGTAAGACATAATAAACAATATAAGAATAATAAGAATAATAAGAATAAGGAATGAAACATTCCTTATTGTATTAACTTTGATATTGTAGTTTAAAATAAATCCTTAATTCAAAACTTAAAAAATAAACACCTGTATTACATTTGCTGAAAAAGGACATGTTCAATAAAACAAAATATTGCAGACAGTTGCCTCTTAGTAAGAACATTTTTGTTTAACATATTTATAAATCTGCCATATATAAGCATTTTTTCATTCTAAAGGTGCAGTGACAAAATATGACAAAGATGTTATTGTAAAATAAACGATTTCCCATGGAACCTGAATGCACCATTGGTAGGCGGTATCATGCAGATACCAGGATGTGTAAATAAATACAAGCTGATCAGTCTAGTTCCTTGTGATGTGACTGAAACAGAAAATAAAGACATCCCTTTTTATCTGTAGCACCAAAATAAAAGCTGAGACTCATTTTATACATTTTCAAAACTTTTTCACTCAAATTTCCTAATTAGTGGTAAGAGTTCATCAGAAGATATAATACCAAACACAAGTATTTACTGTCATCATGAAAACATTTAGATTTTTTCTAGTTTAGTAGTTTTAGTCAGTGACGCTCAGTGCATGTTTAATAGGATATAAGGACTAAATGTGCTCTACCAAGTGGCTGATTGATGAATAAAAGATGAATTCTTGTTTTTATTCCCTATCAGAACTAAATGCACTAAAACTGGTTTGTACTTCTACAAATTCAGGACAAATATCTTCCTCTGTTGGGATATGAGACAAAGTTACTGTAGAATATTAAAATGAAACAAACCAGCAGCTTTTGCTCTGTTTATATGTCAGAACTGCATCACCCACATCTATTAAACCCTCCCACATCTCTAGGATTTGAGCTACAAATTTTGC
This sequence comes from Callopanchax toddi, assembly GCA_006937965.1. Lineage (NCBI taxonomy): Eukaryota > Metazoa > Chordata > Actinopteri > Cyprinodontiformes > Nothobranchiidae > Callopanchax > Callopanchax toddi. Next base: position 348,359 of record SSNR01000139.1, on the reverse strand, counting down.
CTTAGCAACACAAAAATGCTCCATTAAAGACTGCCATGAAAATATTATATACTGTTTAGAACTTATGAATATCATTATTAGCTTGAATCCTCTACATACAAAGCAAATTGTCATTGTTTATTTATTTTAACCCCTTAAATAGCAGTTTCTGTGATAAGATCTTAATATATCCAAAATGTTTTGTGTGTGGGTTGGACTATCAGAGCCTGGGAGGGTCAAAAACTGGCACCAATGTTGATTTATTATGAGATTGTAGCACCTTTTGCCCTAGGAACACAAAAAATGCTCCATTAAAGGCCGCCCGTGAAAATAGTATTATTCTCCATATTCCTAAAATACACACACGTAATTTTAGCTCTGAATATTTACTGAATTACCCTCACTGGCGACATAATATTTGCAACCTGGACATAACTAGTTGCCCTTGTTATGGTGCGTTCAATTTGTTGTCAGAACTTGGAAATTCCAACTTCGGAGTGGGAAAAATCAACTGGCTTGCCACCCTGAAGTCGGACTTCTCACTTGGAAAGTCTGAGAGTTTTTTGTGCCTTGACTTTGGGAAAAAAGTTGGAGGCTCCCCACAAAAACAGTTAAATGCTGTGAAAATGTGTTTATTTTGCAAGATATGCTTGTCTGGATGTGTTTAAGTTCAGAAATACATGTAATGCTTTGTATCTTATGACTCTAAATGAATTCAGAGTGTTTGCATGAGCGAATTATAAAGTCTAAAACAATGTTATCAATATGTGCTGCTAACAAAGGCAACAATGATAATGTGTTTGTGTGTGAACCAAATCCGGGAAGAAATACTACTGTAAACTACTTTTTACTTTGGTATCCCGACTTTTCAAACTTTTAACTCGGGTGTGACATCATTCCCAGTTCCAACTTCCAACTTCTGAGGACAAATTGAATGCACCATTACAGTAAACCTCCCTCTACCATATATGGAAAAATTAGCACCACCTGGTGGAAAACAATAATACAGACCATTTTAGTACTTTACTATCATGAATGCATGAACACTTTAGACTGCGAAATGGTCGTGTCTTACAACAAAGTCTTAATTAGAAGTCTTTTGCACAAAATGTGACCAAAGACAAAAGGTGTTACTATTTTTTACTGTATTTATTAACCACTTGTAGAGGATCAAACCACATTTGAGCTTAAAGGCACAGTATGCAGAATTGGCTTGTTCTTTAGCTCCCCCTAGTGTCCTTTTTAAGTCACTGTCATGTTGCTCAGAAACCCCTAAATCTACCAGTGTAAATGTCTCCTCAGCCTTCACTGCTTTCTACTGGAGCGGTTCATCACTCATTCAAAGAAATCAGCTGTGTTCAAGCAGGGAGAGATGGGAAAAAATCAGGAATCGTGAGCTAAAAACACTCCAGAGCTAGCATAACAGCTAGCCACATTGGGTTAGCCTAACCCTCGTGAGATATGTGACTTTGTGAGACTTCAGGACACCGGACCAGAGACTCACTCTGAAATTACAAACGTGGTATTCTGGATCCAAGCAGCAGGTGGGGCTGAGGGACTTTTCATTAACCCTGTAAAGGGTCAGATTAGGACAGACTGGATCAAGAAAAATATTTAAAAATATGGGGAAAGTTACATAGTGTGCCTTTAAAACAACCAGATGGAGTATCAGGAATAGTACTTTTATCAAAAACCTGCCATATCCACTCGTTTATACGTATAATGCCCTCTGGTGGAGGAACTACAGCTGGAAAGAGCCCATTTTATTTGTTAATAACTATTATGTTGTCACATAGTTACACAAAAACTAATAGATACCCTTAAAATTGTTGTTCAATTGTGGCTATTTCATATTTCAGGTTTTAAAGGGGTTAAAGGGTCAGCCTGAAATACACACCTGTAGCAGTTTTTTTTTTTTTTTTTTTGTCTTCTGAATCAGCAGAGCCAAAGTTATCCACAAAAAACATATTAAAACATCAAAAATGCACCAGGCCAAAATAAGAGGGTTAATGTCATCAACACACACACGCACACACACACGCACACACCTCAATAATAAAACGTTCAGAAGCAGGGATGTGATACCTACCCCTGAACACAACGCCTGTCCTCGTCCTATTTCCTCCTGCAGCTCTGACGTCGAGGACGCGCGTCAGCCACAACAACAGTTCGTGCACTGTTTTTGTTTATATTTATATAATATTTGCTTCATTTTCTTTTTTTAATGCATTTCATTTAAAATAAACCCATAAAAAACGTGTGGTTCTTCTCCCTGCCGCATGTAAACACATCTCTTCACTGCAGCTTCTCCTCCTGGGGTGCACGCCGTGTGCGCGTGAGCGTTATGAAATCCGAGGTTTTTCTGTGTTTTTGTCGCCCGTTCACGTGGCATCCTAATCCTCCCCATCAAAACAAACAAAAATAGATCTGAGATCCTACAGATGAGGAAGACTTCAGCGCAAACCACCAGCTGCAGCTCTGCTTTTTTTTTTTTTTTTTTGCTCTTGAACGCAACTCAAATATCAAATAACAAAACGTGGCTCGTAAAGGAAAACGAGGTTTTAACCTGATTTGTGTGATTTTTTTATGGCTCGGCACTGTGAAAACACACATCCGAATTTAAAAACTCACGCACTGCAAAAAATATTCAAATTAGAGATGAAAGCTGCAAAAAGCATTATTAAAATATTAAAAATTTTCATGCATTTTGTGTTTTTATAAATGTCTAATTATAGCCCGAGGAAAGTAGGACACGATCCCAGTGACCTAATGAAGATTTTAGTGCAACACACAGCAAATAAAAGGTGATGAAATACAGATTGTGTCCTCCACTCACCCAAAGACACTTCGCCTTCTTCCCCCGCGGACACCAAAACAACCCGCTGAGGAAATCTGCTTCTCCGCTGCAGCTGCGGGAGTTTGCAAAAACAAGCGCGGGACCTTCACGCTTCCATAAGCCTGCTCAGGTCGAAAAGCCTCCCCAAACATCAGCGTCCTCTCCGGATCTTCTCTGCGTGGGAGTCCGGCTGGAGTGAAGTCCCATCCGTCAGAGGGGGCGCATGGTGGGCTTCGGATCCCGGACTCCTGCAGCAGGACAGGCTGTGCTGTCCCGTCTCGGGCCTTATTTATATATCGAAATCCTAAAGATCTGATGCGCAGCCCGCTTTGATTGAAGCGCGAACACACGCACGAGCACGGATCTATAATCTAATCTGGTTAAAGATGAGCGTCAGAGGTCCTGATGCTGGTTTGGAGTTGATCTGCGGGGTGAAACTTGTGAAAGGTGCAGGAAAAGCATCGGTTTATTTCACCATCTGATGATGCGTTCAAGTCCAGTAGGACACACGCTCCACCTAATGACAACAAATGAACAGCATGGAAACAACAAGCCCCCCAATGTGTTTTCACCTCTAATTATCACTGACATTAAACTACCATGTGCAAAAACAATCACCTAAAATAAGGAAGAACAATGTTTATGTGGATTTATGTTTTTTAACCCTTTAATGCACCCAAGCACATTTCTGTGTTTACATTTTGTAGAAAATTTGATACATTTTTCATGCAAATTGATAGTTTATGCAAGGTTGTGCATTTTTAAATGTTCTTGATTTTTTTTGTTTGTTTTTATTTTTAGTCTCTTGTAAACAATGTGATCTAAAATACTAGCGTTAACATCCCTGAGCACAAAAATGTGCCCATAAAACCCATTCAAATCAGTTTCCTTCTAAAATTAAAAGTATAAAACTTCAGTTTGAGGAATTTCCTTCCTGATTATATCATTTAACCATATATGGCAAATGGAAAAAATTCCAGCTTTTTTAATAGTGGGTAGTTTAAAAAATGTAAACAAACTTTTTAATAAAATTTCTGTTGCTTGTTTTTATATGAGCACTTAAATGTATCATACAGCCCTTAACATGAGTATTTTTAAATATGACTGCCAAAAATAATATTGGAAATAAATAAATGCTACTAAGCTTTTACATTTACCAGGCTGCAATAATTAAAACATAAAGTATTCTATAGGCATTTAAAAAGTAATTTATTCTGTTTTTAGGACCACAAACCTGGCAGTATATGATTAAAGAAATATTACCGGTATTTGATTAGAACTAATGCTGATTTAAATTGTAAATAATAATTTAAATTTTTTATGTGTAATCATTTTATTTTATACCTTTATTTTATAATTTTATTTTAAATGCGCATAAAATGGTTAGGGACAAAAATATTTTCAAAAGCTGCAAAAACATTTCATAAAACAAATGTTTAAACAACTGTGTTACATCTAAATCGTTTTTATTTGTTTTCTGAGTGACTTTGGATTCCACTTGTCACTCACTCCTAACAAGACATAAAAATGTTGTTCTAGCTTCTTGACTTCCTACCAAAACAACGGTTTTCTCTTTGAAAACTGTTAAATTCGATTTGTGAGGCGGTCCGTGAAGGCAGCAGCGGTAGCCTAGCTACACAACCCGATCCACAAATAGCGTCCAATGAGAAAGAAGAAAAATCCTTATCAACCAATCTGCTGGCAGAGAGGGCGGGGCTAGATGTATGCAGCCAATCAATCAGAAGCTAGAGTATTATTTGCGCGCCCACGAGGTCGATTGTTGTTTTTGGCTGTGCGCGCCACCAACTGTGACCACGTGCCAAAAAAATAATTATTTTATGCGCATGCGTGGCCGCATTGCTGACACGTGGTCGAAACGGAGCAAGTAAACAAACCCCACAAAGTGTTCGTTTTTATGCCAGAGTTAAAGGAGGAACGTTTCAGTGTTTCTGTTAGTTTTATCTTCACATTTTATTTAATTACTTTAAATAATGATAGGTTCCGTATTAAACAAGCTTTGGTTATGTTTTCGTTCTAACAGGTATCAGAGTAAATGCGAGTTTGTGCTTCTTCCCTTAGTTTAAAGCGGGCTAAAATGTCTTAATTCACCTAAATTCACCTGACAAGGTGTGACCTAAATAGTCCAGTTCTGCCGTGTGACCTACAAAGTGAATTATATTTTGAATTTATGAATCAAACATTATCTAACAGCTGACTGGATACGTGACACGCTGCAGCGGATATTATAATCTGTACAACAGCGACCCCTACAGTGCACTGGAGACACTGCAGCCTAAATGAGAATATAATATGAGAAAACGCACTTTTTGTTTGTTTGGTCGTTAGTTTTAGTTTGATTTTTAGAGGAAATTGAAAAGATTTTTTTTGGAGCATGAACTTTTTATTTTCTTTTGCAATTTTGGATCAGTAGCACGTCAAACAGTTATGCTCTAAAATGCTGTTACAGGTGACCATAATGTGACCTTCTCTGAACCTTTGAATGCATGTCTGTTCAGTGTTTCAGTACTTTTTACACAACATGCTGTTCCATAAGGAGCTTAATGGTTAAATTTACAGCAGGTGTTTGATTCATGAGTTGACAAATTAATTTTCACATTATGCTGTTCACATTTTGACATCATGATAAGACCAACACCTAAGAATTGATCAACAGAGGAACCCAAGTGTCATGTCAGACCACTGGTAACTGTTTACATCAGTGTGGTCTGCTTGCCTGCTAGCTGAGCTGCAGGGTACCTGACCACCAGGCACATGCATCATCATCATCACCAAGAAGAGTGGGATATCATAACTCAGCAGCAGGCAATAAGTCAACCTGTGAGCCTGAAATGTTGTGGTTCAGCTGGAATTGATGCTCAAAGTCACATGACCAGTTGAGTCATTGACATGTTGTTGGGGTGTCTCCATCCCTGTTGTTGCCTTTGTATCAATAAATGGTTTGAGATGAGGAAATCACATTATGGTACTTAAATGCCCTTTTTATGTTTTCCATAGGTTTTTGTGTGTGTTTTTAACTCAATGCATATTTTGTAGTTTAAAATTGAAAAGACTTCCTAAAATCCAGTCACCTAGGTAGTAAAATGAGATCAACAAAATTAACTATTATAGTCTAAGAAGGAGCCAATGTCCTCTTGAGTGGATGCTGCCTGGGTCCCAGGAGGACATGGAAGCTTAGTCCCACTACTTTATGTCATAATTATGACATCTGAATCTAATAAGACATAAATTACAAACTCGTGATTTTCATATATTGACTGAATATTTTGACTAAATCTCATGATTATTAATTTAAACTCAAATGACTTCACAAGTCATAAATATAAAATATTGTGTGGACTTTTCTATATGTCCACAAATAGTCCAAGAAAAAGGTTTTATTAACTGCAATTCAGTAAAAAAAAAAAAAAAAAACCTTTTAAAAAATATACCAAAAAAATTACAAAATAGCCCATGGTTAATTTCCTGGTTAGTTTTAAAAAAAATAACTTCGAAAACTACAAACACTAAAGGCCTAGTGAAACAATCTGTGGCAGTAGTCTTTGTTACACTGCTACAAATCATTAAAATAACTCCACTAATTTTAATAGAACATTAACACTTTGACAATTACAATTTTAAAGCAGTTGTAATTTTTTCATATTTTGTGCTAATCTGACCCTTTACAGGGTTAATGGTGCCCATGAAGTCTCACAAAGTCTCGTATCTCGCGAGGGTTAGGCTAACCCAATGTGGCTAGCTGTGATGCTAGCTCCAGAGTGTTTTTAGCTCATGATTCCTGATTTGTTTCCATCTCTCCCTGCTTGAACACAGCTGATTTCTTTGAATGAGTGATAAACCGCTCCAGTAGAAAGCAGTGAAGGCTGACGAGACATTTCAAGTTAGATTTAGGGGTTTCTGTACATTGACAATGCTAACGTTTTGACCAGTGATTTAAAACTGACACTAGGGGGAGCTAAAGAACAAGCTCAAAGTGCATGGTATGCTTTTAAAATAGAAAAATATGTAAAATGATCAAAGTTTATTAAGATACGCTGAAAAACGTAAAAACATTCACCTTAAAGTTGAGTTGGGATACAGTATCTAGCAGGAAACCTTTCCTTCTAGCACTACTGAAACATTTCTCTCTGATTGTTCACTAATAAAGACTCGACAGGGTCAAATGAAGGTACAGTGTTTTTAATGAACGTCTATTGTCATGGCAGAGTTGCAAAAAAAGAAAAACATTTAAAAAAATTACACCCCCCCCCCCCCCTAAAAGTAGCAGTCTTTAATAATAGCAAATGTTCCTTTCAAGTCAAATCCTTCACACGACAGCAAAATGAAACTGACCAATCAATCCAAAACGATTTAATGGCAAACAAACCTTTAAAATACAACCAAGGGATTTTTTTCTCTTCCTCTTTCAGAAAAGTTAACGACACAATTAAAGGTTTATACTGATCAAAACATACAGAGTGAAGTAGTTCCACCGGAGACGACTCAAACGAGATTAGTGTTTGATAGAAACAGAACATTCATTTTACAATAAAAATATCTGCACATAAACAACAAAAAGAAATAAAAACTCAAGGAAAAAAAAAAAGGTAACGCAAAAATATATAGAAATGTTTGCTTTTCATCTTTTTATTACAGTCACAAATCACACAGCTGTTGCAACAAATCTCTGAAAAATTTACAGAAATTAAAAGATAAGAACCCCTCTTCCCTCCCCGCGATCCCTCCCTCCCCAGACTTGATTGTGTTCATCATTAAGAGCGATACTGCGATTACAATGGATTCCCGACTAAACAAAAGCTGCACATCGAATCTTGGATATCAAGACTATCAAAAAAGGCACAAACAGACAGGTTGCACGAAGAACTCAGCAGAAGCTTTTTAATTTTCTTTTTAATACAACGAATCCTGGTATGGTTTTTCAATGCCCCTAAAGTTCTCACTAATCCCCCCCCCCCCCAAAAAAAAGACTATCTACAGGCAAGTCAAGTCCTGGCAGGCACCTCGGATTACAAGTCCCATCCAAACTAGTGGAAAAACCGTGAGACAGACGAGCGTGGAGCGTGAGGGGCGCCGGGGCGGACGAATCGCAACATCTGGTTCCGTTTAAGTGCAAAAACTGTCATTTCTGCAGTGAAGTTTTGGTCACAATCTTTTCATGTCTTTAGATGATTTAAATCTTTAGATGAAAGCAATAGAAATAGTCGGTGAGAGAGAAAAAAGTTGAGATTTTCTTCTCATGCAGCACCTGTTAACTTCGCAGCGACTGAATGAAAAACATATTTAAGGTAAACCTGCTGCATTTGATGCTTAATTTACTGAACATAATTTTGCGCTCGTCTGGCAGCTCGTGATTTATTCAGTTTTTAACTGTAGATTAAATTTTTTTTTTTTTTATGATTTCTTTTTTTTTTTAACTGTTAAATTTCTGGTTAAAATTAAAAAACATTTTTCCATTAAAGGTCAAAACAGTGAGAGGTTTTAAAGCGCGCCTCTCGTTTCCGTCGACCTGCAGCGGTTTAATGTCTCGCGTGGCTGCGGTGACGTCGCGGCGTACGGGTGGGCGTGTCTGTACGCGGTGACATCACGGCTGGGTGTGGTCAGAGGTGCGACAGGCTGACCTACTGATTATGGCTTGAGTGTGGAGCTTTCGCGCCCTCTCTTTAAGGTACGTGTTGACGGAATCCGTCGCTTCGCGTCGTGCAAACCGTCCCGGAGGCGACGCATCGAGTTTTGACCGACGAGGCTTCGAGATGGCCGCCTCCCGGTTTGCAGAAACGTGAGGATGTCGTTACGGTAATGAGAACTCTCTGCTGCTGAAACTTTTTAACTCCTGTCCATCAAAAACTACGGACACCAGCATGGCTTCTTTCTTATTTTAAAGACAAAGTTAAAACACTTGAACGGTTTTTGTAATACAGAACTAAGTGTCTGAATGAGCCACGGTGTTTTAGCCCAATTCGAAATCATCCTTGGTGACCACAGACTTTTTTGTTCCTCCAATTCGTTTAATTACAACGCTGAATCTTTGGCTCTGGTTTCTTCACCTCAGGGATATTTAAAAACACTAAAATCTCACCTAAAAATCTACTTTTAGTTTCACTTTGTGAATAAGAATGTGGGTTGTTATCCTCTTGACTTTGCTGAAGTTTAATTTGAGGTAAAAACGTTTTGATTTTCTGAACAAAGCAAGATGTTTTGAGTTTTTAATCTCAAGTTATCCAGCCAGACCAACGACTCGGTGGGATAAAAACCTTCTGGTAAATAAATTGAAATGCGTCGGACGCTGCTGCCGAGCTGATGGTTGAAACCTTCAGACTTTCAGTTCGCATTTATAAAAAAATAATAAATTACCTGTTTTTGTTTGAATTCTCAAAATCAAAGTTTTAAATTTAACAGTCTTCAATCAGATCAGCAGTTTACCGACAAGAGGTGATAATGATTCTTGACTTCTGCTGCATGTTTTAGCTTTAATGCATTTGTCTGCCGGTACAAACGCAACCGACGAAAATGTGCAATTTAAAGCAAAAACAAAAAATATACCTTTTACCTCTGAGTGAATAAAAGCTTTAAACGACACCTTTCTGGTTCGATCAAATAGTTTTTTCTTTCAAAAACCGAATGCAGGTGGAGTTTGGGGAAAAACTAAAAATGTGTTGAACAGGTGGGGGTGGTGGTGGTGGGGGGGGGGGGACTTTAATGGACAGAAAATCAAACGGGACAAAAAGCACCGTGTTTGGAAAGAGTGATGTACCACAAAAAAGGTAGAACGGAAAGAGCCCGGACGCTCTGCGGCGGACCTGCCCGGCTCGTGTGGCACTTAACATCGTCGTCTTTGTATACAGAGCTTATAACAGTCATGCAAAGGGCACAGTTTTATTATAACAAGGCGAGAGAGAGAGATCGACGCTGAGAAAAGACGACAAAATGGAAAAGGGAGGCACAACGACATTTTGTCCAGATTAAATGAGTGAAAACGGAATTCCCGTAGCAGTAAAACACCCCCAAATGAAATCCTGTACAGAGACGTCATAAATCTATTTCCTCATGGCTAAGGCAGAAATTTAGCTGATTCAGACTCTTATAGCCAATAAGAAATGAACATCTTAAGACTTTTTTATATATCTATATATATTTATATCTATAACTAGACATGGTTCTTGCATTTGGGCATTCTTTGAGTGTATGTTTGAGATTAAAATACACGTTTTGATAAAATATACACCCTCATCAACAGGTAATGGCTTGTGACCAGAACAGTCTGGCTCATTCTGGGATTTAATTGCATAAATCAGGCGACTTCATTTTGGATTTTTCTTAACGCGAGAAGAAAAAAAAAAAAACGACCTACAGACAGAGGTCACTGCATCCCTTGTAACAGTGCGACAAAGCTTAGAAATCTGAAAAGACCTTTTTTCTTTTTAAAGATGGATGAATCTCGAAGTAATCGGTGTCTTTTGTGTCACCCAAAAAACACGACAGTCCCCGTTAGTCAACCGGATGTTAAGAAGGTCTAAAACCGTTAGAGTCTAATGCCTTTGAGACGCACACAAAAAAATTGTTTATCTTGGCTTTAAAACACAAATGTACCCCCCAAACTATAAGCTGTGATGTGACTCCCCCTCCTCCCCCTGAGGGAGACAGAATGACTGATTGATTGATTCCTGACGCCGTTCCTGAGCAAAGTGGACTTGACGAGAGAGACCCGAGGAATCCGGGCGTTGTGGACAACAGGAGAGGATTAAAAACAAAGCAAAAAAAAAAAAAAGAGAGAGAGAGAGAGAGAGAGAGAGGAAAAGAAATCACAGCAACAGAGAGGAGGCGGGGAGGAGCAGAGGTGACGCAGAAGCCTGTCCACAGAATCATCATCTGGAAGGAAAAAGGAAAACATCTTGAACTGATTTGAATGGATTAAAAACACATTTCATCTCAGGTTTCAGCAGAAACAATATACCAGACTAGAAACACAATCAATCAACCAATCAATCAATAAATAAATAAAGCTGAACAAATAAACAGGAGGTGAATTCTGTTTGTCTTATAATGTTAACAAAGAGAAAACAAGAATTACACACAAGCACACAACGTGGAGTCAATTACCATCACTACAGGCGTGTGTGTGTGTGTCACTATCCAAGGAGTGTCATCACTGTTGAATAAAATTAATCAACCATCAACTACAGGCTGAGCCCTGAGCCGGTCGTTTTTTAAAGAGCGATTAAAAAATATTTGGGGCCTATGAATTAGTTTCTTAAAAAAAAGGTCCCATATTCTGCAAATCCACTTTCTAAAAGGCCTTCTAACAGTCATATCAGTCCCAAAGACTGTCCGAGACCCAAAAATGTTCAAATATTTTCACTTCCTGATTCTCAGTTTTGGGAAATGTGTTTTGAGCTAATGCCAAAACGGGTGGTTTCTAAATCTTTCCCCTGCTGATGTCAAGAAGGGAAAAGACCACTCCTCTCTAGAGGACAGAGCCAATCACGAGCACCTTTGTCTACCTGAGCCCACCCCGCCCTTTAAAAACCACGGAGCGCTCATCCTCACAGACGTTAGCTAACAGTCATGGTGAAGCTACAAGCAAAGCACGGCAGTAGATGGTTGATCAACGAGAACAAAAGTCTTTATTTACTCTCTTCATCTGAAACCATGAAGACAAACAAACGTCTCACGAACACGTGGAGAAGACAGATGGGCGGAGCTTAGAGAAGCACTGCCCCCCCAACAGCCCCGCCCATTTGAAAGGAAAGTTGAACTTCAGGAGGTTGGATGAGGGGGTGGAAGAACAGCTGACCTTAAAGTAAGGGTCAGTCTGACCAACGCAGAGCTTTGACCCGTTATTGAGATGTAAAAAAGATTCAGAGTGGAGAGAAAGGGATGAATATGGAACCTTTAAAATGTTTTTGTATCTTGAGAGGCTGATAAATTGTTTGTGAAGATTTTTAATTCATCCCTTAAAAGGTGCTATAGCTAATTTGCAAAACAAATTAGCTTAAAACGTTTTTTTTTTTTTTCATGCCTCTTAACGTTTTAACATAGTATAGCTATAAAAATATTGTGACAATTTTAAAAAAAGAAATCAATAAGGTGGTTCCCTCGCAGTTCTCTAAAAACCTCAGCCAATCATGTTTTAGACCGAAAGCAACTATTGGACAATCCGGCTGTCGGTCTCACTGAAGCGCCGCACTTCCTCACTGCTTGGATCCTCCATTAATCCATGCTTGAGCATTTTTCAGCAGAGCATCCCAGAAGTGAGAAAAGGAAAGAACAGCCGCTGTTAGCGCTTCAATTTTAGTAAAAAATACCAGAGTCCCAAAAAAACCAACCCTTTTCAGCTAGCAGAAAACTAAAAAACATTTGGACATAGAAAGAGGAAAAACCAGGGTGAACATTAGCGTAGCGTTTTAACGGTTGGTGTTTTGCTCTTTATTGTTACTGTGGCAATGCGCGGTCCCATGTCCGGAGGAAGCACGGCATAAGGAATATACCCGATGGAAGGGGTGAGAGCTCTGAGACGTGTTTGACTAAAATAGCTAGCGATACCTAGCTTGTTTTAAATTCCCTATTGCACCTTTAATATCCATAGTTAATTTAAAAAATTTGTATTAATTATTATTATTATTAAATTTTATTCAAACATCCCCGTAGTGTTTAAATATTCTAGTATGTTTTCTATTTTAAATAAAGGGACTAAAATGTGCTCCTCTAATGGCTAACCTGGACATCAAGAGTCTTAAACTGGAAACTGTGTTTTTTTAAAGAGCTTTTATTTTTGTAAAAGACTAAATTCAGCAGATGTTTAAGTTTCATCATCACTAGAGGCTCTACAGCTGCTGAGACAGTCTTGATTTTTTAGAATTTAAAATAACTAAAGAGATGAAGACACACCTGTGTGAGACGTTAGGACCTAAAGCCGGGCTGGAAACGTGCGGTTTCTTCAAAGATGAGCTCCTTCAGCGTCTCTTTGGGTAGATCATCCAGCTCCATGTCAAACTTGAAAGGAGCCTCAGCAACAGGCTTTATGGGACAAAGAGGGCATGTTGGGATAAACCTGTAAATATGGCAACTGACAACAAAGCAACTCAGCCAGAAACCATCAAAACAAACGTTGGTTCTGACTCAGCAGAACGCCTCACCTCGTCTGTCGGGTCGTAATATTGCTCCAGGTAGGGGTGAGCCAGGGCCTCCTCCACCTCGATCCTCTTGTGAGGGTTAAAGGTCAACATCTTGTCCAGAAGGTCCAGAGCTGCAGCAGAAAATAAGAAAGATGAAGGCAATGAGCCAGCATGGACACTAGAGGGCGACATGACCGCTGCAATCATTTAGAAACATCACAATCTTTGATCAATAGAACAGAAACTGAGTGGAAAGACTTTCAGAGAGTCTAGAGAACTATTGATCAGGAGAACTTTAAAAAGTCTGACTCACTGGAAACTAAAACTAATGGCATTTGCAGGACTGCGTGAGGTTTTCTGACCTTTTGGGTCGGCGTTAGGGAAGAGGCGGTTCCATGGTACTTTGCAGCGCAAAGGCAGAGACAAAAGATAATTCCTGGCCTTGATGTTGATGATGCAGTTGAGATCTTCCTGAGAAGGAGAGCCCAGGATCCCTAAGAGACAACAAAACCTGAGCTCCTTTAAAAGTCCTACATGAAGTTCTGAGTTACATAAGAAGGTTTTTACACAAAAAGTCTGAACAAACATCGGCAGATGGATGAAGCAATATGTGGTCTAGCACCGAGACACTAGAAGTATGACTTGATAAGGGCAGCGCTGTCTGTGGACCTGCACCAACAAGCTGTTGCTCTCGGCTGAGTGTGAAATTCTGGCTCCAGGCTAAAGTTGTCAAAGCTTTCGCTAAGACTGAGCCGACGGTGCTTCGTGAATCAGATTCACTCTTTGACCCACACTGAGGCGTCATCATGTGCAAATTATATGTAAATGTATTTATTAGGAGCGTAACATGGAAACAATAAACAGAAAACAGTTTGTTAATTTAAAATAAACAACAAAACCAAAGGTTAAACATCTGGCTCTGATGGCAGCCGTTACCCAGAATGTGGTTGAGCTGATCCAAGTAGTGCTTCCCTGGGAAGATTGGCCTGTTTGACAGCATCTCAGCCAGGATGCAACCCACCGACCAGATGTCTATGGACTTTGTGTAGCCCTGAAAGAACACAAACAAACAAAACAACAACTTTAAAGTCAAAACCTGTCAAACCACTGAACATTAAAATTAACTTTGTAAGATGTTGATGTTTGAGTGAAGTCAGACGCCTTTACCCAAAGTGAGACACACAGTTAATAATGAACAGGCATGTTGTGATCTGTGGGAGAAACCGGAGGAAACCCACGCATGCATGGGGAGAACAAGGTGTACTGCTGTTGTCTTAAAACTAAATCCATCCATTTTTCTTCGCTGATCCGAGGTCAGGTCGCAGGAGCAGCAGCAGCAGCAAAGAAGCCCAGGCTTCCTTCTCCCCAGCCACTTCAGCCAGCTCCTCCAGGGGATCTTAAGGTGCTCCCAGGTCAGCCGAGAAACATGGTCCCTCCAGTTTGTCCTGGGTCTTCCTTTAGGTCTCCTCCCGGTTGGACGTGCCCGGAACACCTCACCAGGGAGGTGTCCTGGAGGCATCCTCAACTGGCTCCTCTCAATGTGAAGGATCTACTCAGAGTCCCTCCTGATTGACAGAGCTCCTCACCCTATCTCTGCAGAGAAAACGCATTTCAGCCGCTCGTATCTGCGATCTCGTTCTTCCAGTCACGACCCAAAGCTCATGACCATAAATGAGGGTAGGAACGTAAATCGACCGGTAAATCGAGAGCTTCGCCTTTCGACTCGGCTCTCACTTCACCACGACGTTATCAACAGGAGCCCAGTGGAGAGAGTGAACAGCTTCAGGTACCTCGGTGTTCATACCATGCAGGACCTGTCATGGTCCTGTCACATCAACACCGTGGTGAAAAAGGCTTAACAGCGTCTCCACCACCTCAGACGCTTGAGAGACTTCAAACTGCCCTCCAAGGTGCTCAGAAACTTCTACTCCTGCACCATTGAGAGCATCTTGACGGGAAACATTTCAATCTGGCTTGGGAACAGCACCATGCAGAACAGACGAGCCCTACAGAGGGTGGTGCGATCAGCTGAGCGCATCATCGGCACCGATCTCCCTGACCTGCACTCAATCTACAACAAGCGGTGCTGGACCAGGGCCAGGAAGATCGTGAAAGACCTCAGCCACCCCAGCAACGGACTGTTTTCTCAGCTGCGATCAGGAAAGCGTTTCCGCTCCCTGAAGGCCAACACAGAGAGACTGAGAAGGAGCTTCATCCCGCAGGCGATACGGTCCCTAAACCAGGTCAATACTCAGAAATAATCATCCTTGCACTACATGCACATACAGTGGGGCAAAAAAGTATTTGGTCAGCCACCGATTGTGCAAGTTCTCCCACTTAAAATGATGGCAGAGGTCAGTAATTTTCATCATAGGTACACTTCAACTGTGAGAGACAGAATGTGAAAAAAAAATCCATGAATTCACATGGTAGGATTTTTAAAGAATTTATTTGTAAATTAGGGTGGAAAATAAGTATTTGGTCACTTCAAACAAGGAAAATCTCTGGCTCTCACAGACCTGTAACGTCTTCTTTAAGAAGCTTTTCTGTCCTCCACTCGTTACCTGTATTAATGGCACCTGTTTGAACTCATTATCTGTATAAAAGACACCTGTCCACAGCCTCAAACAGTCAGACTCCAAACTCCACTATGGCCAAGACCAAAGAGCTTTCGAAGGACACCAGGAAAAGAATTGTAGACCTGCACCAGACTGGGAAGAGTGAATCTACAATAGGCAAGCAGCTTGGTGTGAAAAAATCAACTGTGGGAGCAATTATCAGAAAATGGAAGACATACAAGACCACTGATAATCTCCCTCGATCTGGGGCTCCACGCAAGATCTCATCCCGTGGGGTCAAAATGATCATGAGAACGGTGAGCAAAAATCCCAGAACCACACGGGGGGACCTGGTGAATGACCTGCAGAGAGCTGGGACCAAAGTAACAAAGGTCACCATCAGTAACACACTACAACGGCAGGGAATCAAATCCTGCAGTCCAGACGTGTTCCGCTGCTGAAGCCAGTGCATGTCCAGGCCCGTCTGAAGTTTGCCAGAGAGCACATGGATGATACAGCAGAGGACTGGGAGAATATCATGTGGTCAGATGAAACCAAAGTAGAACTTTTTGGTCTAAACTCAACTCGTCGTGTTTGGAGGAAGAAGAATACTGAGTTGCATCCCAAGAACACCATACCTACTGTGAAGCACGGGGGGGGGAAACATCATGCTTTGGGGCTGTTTTTCTGCTAAGGGGACAGGACGACTGATCCGTGTTAAGGAAAGAATGAATGGGGCCATGTATCGTGAGATTTTGAGCCAAAACCTCCTTCCATCAGTGAGAGCTTTGAAGATGAAACGTGGCTGGGTCTTCCAACATGACAATGATCCCAAACACACTGCCCGGGCAACAAAGGAGTGGCTCCGTAAGAAGCATTTGAAAGTCCTGGAGTGGCCTCGCCAGTCTCCAGACCTCAACCCCATAGAAAATCTGTGGAGGGAGTTGAAAGTCCGTGTTGCTCGGCGACAGCCCCAAAACATCACTGCTCTCGAGAAGATCTGCATGGAGGAATGGGCCAAAATACCAGCTACTGTGTGTGCAAACCTGGTAAAGACCTATAGTAATCGTTTGACCTCTGTTATTGCCAACAAAGGTTATGTTACAAAGTACTGAGTTGAATTTTTGTTATTGACCAAATACTTATTTTCCACCCTAATTTACAAATAAATTCTTTAAAAATCCTACCATGTGAATTCATGGATTTTTTTTTCACATTCTGTCTCTCACAGTTGAAGTGTACCTATGATGAAAATTACTGACCTCTGCCATCATTTTAAGTGGGAGAACTTGCACAATCGGTGGCTGACCAAATACTTTTTTGCCCCACTGTACATGTATGTGCAAAATTGCACACTCCCTAATCATTCCATTTATTTCCATCTTCCTTTTTAATATATTAACATTTTTGTTACACTTGTAAATACGTTTTTAAATTTCTTATATATATTTTGGTAATTTTACATTTGTTCTATTTTTTAAGCTAAACTTAGTCTTTTATCTTTTTTTTAAATTTTACCACACCTTTTTATTTCTTACTTGTTTCTTATAAATTTTCTTGGTTCAGCGGCAGTCGTACAAGCATTTCACTGCATATCGTACTGTGCATGAGTGTGTATGTGACAAATACAATTTGAATTTGACAGACCGGTACAGCGCCCGCATCGCAGTAGACGCAGCACCAATCCGCCTATCGATCTCCTGCTCCATTTTCCCCCTCATTCGTGAACAAGACCCCGAGATACTTCAACTCCTCCACTTGGGGCAGGACCTCATCCCTGATCTGGAGACGGTATTCTACCTCCGTCTGGTTCAAGACCATGGTCTCACATTTAAAACTAAACCCATCTCCTAAATTTCACATAAAAAAAAATTTTTACACCCCGTCAGTTTCATATTACAGCTGTTCACATGGAGTTTTGTGGTTTATAAAATAACTTTCCGTTATTTAAATTCACTTTAGGAGCTGGAAACAGAAGCCCTTTAGGCACAACAGGTAAGATCATTTATTATTTCCCTCTCAGTCGCTCACCTTGGAGTTGAGCATGATCTCTGGAGCTCGGTACCAACGTGTGGCGACGTACTCTGTTAGGAACCCGGTGTGATCGTGGTCTGGATCAGCCACGCGGGCCAAACCGAAGTCGCAGATCTGCAGACACAAAAAAGAGGAAACGAGTAAAAATACATCCATTCAGGGTTTAGTTTGATGGTTGGGATAAAGTTACGCTTTTCTTTTTTTTAGGAATCATACTAAAACCAGCAAAAAATAAAAGCATCCTTGAAATGTACTTACTTTTATTTCCATCTAAACTATATTTTTGACAAATAGTTTGTTAATCAGCAGACAGAATATTCTCGTTTGATTTTACACACAAATGATCACAGACTGAAGCAGTTTAACTAGAATTCAGTTTTTCTGGGACAAAACCAAACAGCTGTTTAGTTTTTCTGTAGGTTAGGTTTGCAGAGAAGTTTGGAACTGTTGTGTTACACAAGAGTCTAAATAAAGAAAGAGTATGACATTCAACGGTGGAGACGTTTGGGCAAGTTGCTACCTTGAGATCACAGGTCGTGTTGAGAAGAAGGTTTGAGGGCTTCAGGTCACGGTGCAGGACGTTGGCAGAGTGGATGTACTTGAGCCCTCGTAGGATCTGGTACAGGAAGTAGCAGATGTGGTCATTGCTCAGGTGTTGGGTCTTCAGGAGCTTGTACAGGTCTGTCTCCATGAGATCCTGGACGATATATCTGCACCGCTCAGAGTTAAAGATGCTCTACCTTCGTTTTGTGGAAACAATTCTGTGTTTATGCTGACGGTTCTACATCAAAACTTTAGTTTTAGTCACACGTTTTCCTTCAGACTGGGTAAAAAAATTACCACATGGAATCCTAATAAAACAAACTCGAGTCAAATTTGATGAGGTCATCATTCTCACAACATAAAATTACAGAAAGCAGAGAAGCAGCTTCAGACTTTCTAACTATTCAGACTGAATGAGGACAGTTGGGAAACACTGAAGAGCATCTCAGACAAACAATGTGACAGGTGGTCATTATGTAATAAAAACACAAATGAGCATCCTAACTCAAACACTAAATACTGCGAGACAAACCCGTATCCATGGTGAAGAAAACTACCAAACAGAACAGAATGGGCTACAATAAGAACTACCAAAAACCTGAAGGTTTCAGATCAGGTTGGATACACATCCTTCATCTGATCAATGGTTGGCGCCCGGATGATGTCGTTGATTCCGATGATGTTCTCGTGCTTGAAGCGCAGAAGGATTTTGATCTCTCTCAGGGTGCGTTGGCAGTAGGTCTGGTGCTCAAAGGGGCTGATCTTTTTGATGGCCACGCGGATCTTGTTGTCCCGGTCGTAAGCGGAGCTGGATCAATAAAAACAAAACAAACAAAAAAAAACCCACAAAGCCATTAAAAAGAGGTTTAAATCTTTTGTAAGTAACCTCATCTTCTCCTTTGGGATAGGTTTGTATGATGCAGTTAAAACAAAGTCAGAACATAATATGGTAAAGCTCCAACAGCAGTGTGCAGAGAAAGTTTGGTACCGAGACAAAAGTTCCTTCCTCTATGTGGTTCATCTTTGGTTAGAGAAACACCAAAGGCAGGAAGTAGAAAGTTTCCATTACAGATCCCTTAAAGAATATTTTGGTGATTTAAAAGTGGTGTTTAATCAGTTATTTACCTACAGTTAGGATTATAACCACTCAACATGAACGGAGTCTCAACAGGAAGTAGTCCTCTCCTGATCTGACTAGATACTAGGGGTGCAACGGATCATCATCGATCCGTGGTTCGTACGGATCACCCTCTACGGTTCGGAACGCACGTGGTTCGCGGTTCATGTAGAGCGCGTGCGTCGCTACATAATCCCCGACGTTCTGTTCTCACGCGCTGTGAATCTGCAGATAATTCCCCTCTTAGAAAGGTGTTCGTTTTGCATCACGTATAGAGGTTCACTCTGTTGGCTTCAGCCGTTTTAGAACACCAGAACGAAGGGTCCCTGATCAATATCCAGTCTCTGCTGCGCACGTGCGCGCGCGCTGCCTCCGATTCCTCCGTCTCTCTCTCCATCAGCTGGAAATCTATCTTTCTGATAGACAAACTAGATTCACCTGTTTCTGTCTAAGATAACGTTATGTTGGGCTTTTATACGAGCTAAT
>SSNR01000139.1:315043-328666 GCA_006937965.1 Callopanchax toddi | reverse complement strand
CCCATTAATGAGTTTTAATATGATTCAAAACTTTATTGAAGCATCAGATTGACATCTTGAGTTAAATGCAGTTTGTATTTATGAGGATTGAGCATAAAAAAGTTGCTCAGTGTTTTAGAAAATAATGAGAGAGCAAAGTTTTTTGTCTTTTCTTTTTCATTATGCTGATCCGAAAATTGATCCGAACCGTGACTCAAAACCGTGAACCGATCCGATCCGTGAGCTTTCTGATCCGTTGCACCCCTACTAGATACCGCTGCCATTTATTGCTCAATAAATTCATATCAGTGTGTTACAACGCCACATTACCCGTTTGTAAACCTCTACAATTTTACATAAAACTGTTGATTTTGTTTCAACTGAACAACGCTACTGTATGAGCTGCAGCATAAAAACCATAAACTAAACAAATGATCCTGGTAATATTTTACTTTTAGAAGATGAGAGTTTTGAGTCACCCAGAAATGTCCCCAGGCTTTTATAAATACACAATACCATAACCTACTTCTGATCCTATCTGACCCTGGTATCAGGTTCCAAAACCAAGAATGAGAGCGGCTCGTTTTCAAAGAACCATTAGCAGCAACAATTTCAGGAACTATCCTCTGAGAAATGGTTGGATTCTTGTTTATTTTGCATCCTTTTGTTTTGTGTTGCAACACCGAGCTGAAGCGTCGTATTCCTCCTCGTACACAGGAACAACGTGTGCTGTTCAAAGTGTCAAATTAAGGAGTCACTGAATGTTTTACACATAATGCACCAAGCTTTTTAAAGAATTAATTTAGAGAAAAATTAAATAAAATATAAAATTAGGGAACAAAATATGTAAATTCTTCTTTGGCCATTCGTTAACAAGCTACAGACTAATGACTTTAGTGTCTTCAGTCACGTCTTTTGTGTTTAATGATGAAGACAGGATTTTAAAAACCATAATCACTTTAATGATATATTGGTTAAGTATTTTAAAATACACAAACCTATTCATTTTCTAAAAAGATTTCCCTAAATATTGCCGTTTTATTTTAAAGATTTGATAAATAAACTGACACGTTTTGCTTCGTTTTCTTTACTTAGCCAAAAATAAAAATGATGTCATCATGATCTAATACTTTAGATCATGTTTCTTTCTATGGGTCTGTATACATTTGACTGGTAATCGGTCCAAACTGTTGATAATATTATGCTCAGTAGACAGGGCGTTTCATGACTCATCACCTAGACAATCCTCAGACTGACAAATTAATGCTGCTAGTGCTTTTCTTACATAACTAAATTGACTTTAAGACCAATGGAAATCATGAACATATTTAAGACTTTTTAAAGACCTAAAATTTCAATTCTGACTTTATAAAACCCAGCAGCTAGTTCTCAAACATTCTATCTGGTGAAATAAAGGTTGGAGGGAAAAAAGTCTGAAAATAGTCTTGGAGAGCAAATTCACCTGAAACAACCTTTAAAAACCCAGAAAATAAAGCATAAACAGCATGTTGAGCTCTTAGCCACATACTTTGATATTTATTTTTTTGTGAAATGATATGCCGTCAGTTATTGGATTTACGCAAGAGTTCTGATTAAAATCATCTGTGGTCTAGGGTTGGATATGCAAAGTGCTCAGACATCTTTAGTACACTAAAACTGACACATTCCATCTGAGTCCAACAAATGCAAATAACTCCTGCCAGCTCATCTGGTGCCATCACAAAACCAAAACTGAACAACGCTGCAGCTCTTCAGACTTGCAGGATTCATGGGTTCCCAAAGTCCCGGAGCTTCATCGTTTACATCCAGCCAAGTGAGGTTTTATTTCTGCACGTTACAAACAACGCTAATGTCTGAAACAACACCCACACAATAGGACAAAATAAGAAACGAGTTGCTATAGTAACAGGGGTGTAAGGACAAAAATGTAAACACGAGTGTGCCAGCCTTCTGCAAGGGAAATATGAGTGACCTTCCCTTCTACTCGTCGGAGAGGAATGTGTGTGTGCATGTCTGTGTGGGAGGAAAGTAAATAGTTTTCCATGCAACTGTTTCGCTCTAGTAGATGGCAGCGTGTGCAGACAGCAGGGAGCTACAAGAGCTACAGATGCCCAAAAGCCGGTCCAGGAAAGAGCGGATTTAAAGGATCCGCTGTGCAGCTTCTGACACAAACGTTCATCACCTCATAAGCAAAGGCTGTATAAAATAGTTGTTCATTTATTTTTGCACAGTTACTTAATGTGCATAATTTTGCAACGGCTGCAAAGATTAAGGCATTTAAATTTTTTTTTTTACATCTATGTCTGTTTTTTTAGTTTTGAACCTAGAAAAACTCTGTGCAGGAGAAACTAAAACATTGAATAGCTTCACAAATCACATTTTTGTTTATTTTTACACAATTTCAAGAAAAATAATGGGCGGAAATGGGGTTTCTGACATATGCCTGAGAAATAACAAATTTAACCAAAGGATTGAAAAAGTAAATTATAATAAAAGACTAAAAAAATATTTATGAAACAAAAATGTCTAAAAGCTTTGGTTCAAGCTCTTCAAAAAGGGAGGATGTGCCATTCTCTCTTTTTTAAAATAATAACACTATAAAAAATGTAAAATTCCTAATAATTAATGTAAATGAGCAAACCCAGTAATTAAACAGATAACCGAGGTCTTTCATTACATGTAAATATTGGAAGACATTTGTGGTTATTTAGCTGCCATGGTGGTGAAGACTGTTGAGATTTGACACCATGTTTCATCATGTTCCTTAAGGTCAGTTTGTTCTGCCATAAAGCAGAAGGAACCTCTGAAGGAAGTCCAAAGTGCACGGAGTTGAGAGTAGAGTTTTATGATTGTGTCAGCTAGCCGAGTCTTGATTTGCTCTGCCTTATCGCTCGAGTCTCAACAGAAATCTTACAACCTTTGAACTCTCAGCTACAACCAAGTCTGCCGTTCTGAATTTCACTGATAAGACGGGCGATTTGCTGAACCCGTCCTGAAGATCACGACCGACTGAGGGTGACTCTGGTTCAACAGTCAAAAAGTCATTCTCTGCTTTACTGTTAGCAGCTTAAAAGGGATTTTCAGGCATTTTAAAGTATGTTTCTGTGTAAAATTATAGATAATTGTAGGTTACTTCCTGAACAGCTCCTCCTTTAGGAGAAATAAGAGCTCACATCTTTCAGTACAGATGAGTCAGCTGCTAGTCTGAACACAACCAATACCAAATTGTGTGTCATCTTAACCCTCTACTTAATTTCACAGCAGTTCACATGAACATTATTTTATAAACCTGCAGTTATTTTTGCAGAAACATTAGGAGATTTGTGGACCTTGACCCCTTTGATAAATAACCATGTAGGAAGACCATAAATGATTAGTTGATCAATTAATCTGAAGAAAACAGGGACTGTTGTATCTTACAAAAATAAAAATGACATAAATCACTAGTGGTAATCAGGAGATTCCATTTTTGGAACAGATTAAAATATTAAAACTAGTCGTGTACAAAAAATAAGCCAACAGCTGCTGTCCTTGAAATCCATGGTTGATGCAAAGATCTATAAAAGCACAGTTTAACATACAGTATAAGCACAGAGGTTTTTTGCAAATAGTTGCTTTTTTTTTTTTTTTCATTTTTATAAAAGAAAATCACGCAGACAATTATTTTGAAGCAAATCTTTTAGGGTGCCCTTTCTGATTTCTCTGCATCTGTAACATTGTCTGAGCATGCTCGGTACCAAGAAAGGAGAACTGGGTGTGAGGAGGGGGGAGGGTGTTACCATGGAGATGGGAATACAAGGCTTTTCTCTGCAGCAGCGGAGTTATGCAACAGGACTGTAACCATGACGATGCTGAAGGGGTAGGGTTAGAGGAGGAAGGGGGAAAAGCTCGCTGTGCTAAAGCGTGCAGATCTGAAGGCACAAAGACGACTGTAGAAGCAGAATCTGAGGCTTTAACAACACCAGGGGTCAAAGTGTCGGGCTGCAGCCACCGGCTTCACACGGTGCGCTCCGATTGGTCAGCTGTGTGCGGGAATGCATCGGTGGCACTCTGAATTAAAGAGTCTTTGCTATTTACAGCAGTTCACAACGTATCATCGATCAACCAGCTGATTGAACAATCTAATTTTCTTTTTCTGAATCACAATAAATCAGCTAAGAGCAAGTAAAGTACGAGTTCTGTTTGCAAATGTTTTTTTCCCCCAAAAATGAATGATAAGAATAAACTACGATCGACTGGTTTTTTATATGAACTGGAAGCTCAACCTCTGCAAAATGCAAACCCAAGTTAAACAAATTTAGTACAAAAAGACTAACAGAAATCCAACCACAAAGAGTGAAAAGAGGCCAGTTTCAACAATATTCTGACAAAACATGTTACTGCTTTTAACATGCAAAGTTTAATTTCATTGATGCAGAAAAATTATGCACAACCGTTAGTAATAAACACTAGCTTATTGTTATAAAATTCAGTGAAGGTGCTGAAGAGGAAGTGACTGCGATGAAGAAACTTTCCTCGTCATTCACCCACCGAGCTATGACTCGACTCTCACAGCTCCTCTCTGAGGTTTGTGGTCGTTTACTCATCCGCTCAGGATGGATGTTTGCATTAAAGTCAGGTGGAGCAGAAATCTTGCAAAGACAAACTATCACACCTTAATAAACATTAACTTTACAAGTATGAAGGAATAAGTGTGCAATGAGTGTTTTTCCAACTAATATTAGAAAAATAAAAAAATAAAAAAAATAAAAGAGGAAGTAAAATAAAGAATAAAACAAAAGTAAACCATTTGAACTGAAGTTACTGAAGGTTTTCTTATGATGACTCAAGCTGGAGTCATCCCATTAATCTAAACTTGCTTCTGCTTGTTTACATTTGATTTGTTAATCTTAGCGTGACGTCAAGAAAAGCGCATGAACTCAAAGTAAAAACTACAGTTGGCTGCAAAAAAAAAAAAAAACATAAAATAGGTCAAAAGTACACGTTTAAACACACTGTGTGTGTGTGTGGGTTAGGGTCAACGTGCATGATGTGCATGATGTAAACCTGTAAAGGTGGGGCCGCCCACAGGACGCTTTGTGTCTTCCTGTTTACAGTCGTCATATAGGAAGAGCGCGGTCAGTCACGATAAGTCAGAGCAAACTTCTAAAAAGTTACGTCATTCCCCGGCTACCGAGGGCTACGTCAACTTCAGAAAGAAAAACAAAGAAATATCCGGAGGCTAAACCTGGCGAAAAACGCATTAGAGACCAGAGTGACGCACGTGCATAATTGTAGAGGTGGAGTTAGAGGGAGTGGGAGGGGCCTTGGTGCGTTGTTTTTTTTTTTTTTAATTCTCTGAACTGCAGCTTTAAGCAATTTCAAAAAATTAAATGATTTTCCTGAATAAAATTGTTTTTGATCTGAGCACTAGAACAGTGGTTCCCAACCTTTTTTCCAAGGGACCCCCTATTTTACCTGTCAATTTTCTGGGCGACCCCCCCAACCCGACCCCCCCCCACACACATACACACACACACACACACCTCCCACTTCCAGTAAGAAACGATAAAATAGTTCAAGCACTTTTTAATATGCTTTGATTTTTTTAAACAAAAATAATTACAAATAAAACTAAAAACAGCATTTTTCTAAACAGATTATTTCCTGTAAACACAGATCAGTCTTAATTTGACACATGAAAAAAAAAGTGAGCCAAACTTCGGCTACTTCAACATGTGTTTGACTTTTCTCAACAGATTATTTCCTGTAACACTCATTTAAATCCAGGCGGTTTACCAGTTACTTCACTTGCTAAGACGTGATAAGAAATCAGCAGTATCATCCATTCTGACTCTGACAGGTTGAATCAGCCTTCATATCAGATGATTTCTCTCCTATAGAATTAGTTCTACTCATCACATCACACTTGAATCATCCCATTAAACCCCAAAATGTCTAAAGCTGGACTTTCTCTGACAGACTATTAGTGTCATTTGCAAAACCTAAAGCTTTTCAGAATGCTCAACAAATGTTCTTAATCTCAATTAAATTTACCTGGTTAATTAAAATAATATAAAACAAGGATTTCAGTATTAATATCATTTATTTTTGTATGTAGTTGACCATCTTCTAACATTGCAATATCCTTTGTTACAACTTAAAACTTTAGTTTATAAAGTTGTTGTTTCTTTTTAGGTCTATTATCCCTGTCTGCTTCTTTCCTCGGTGACGCGCACACTCACACGCGCGCGGGCCGTCGAGGGGGGAGGAAGGGGGGTCAGGTCTGCAGCGCACTCGAACCCACAGAGAGGAGAGGGTCTGTGACTTAACTTTGCTGCGTTTTTGCAACTTTTAGGAGGACTGACGCCCGAGGAGCAATGAAGGATTGTTGATTTATTTATTAGAAACGTCCTGATCGTCGGTATGATCACGGAGCGGGTCAGGTTTAGCGGCGAGGAGACCAGGAGATCTCCCAGTTCCCAGTTCGTTACTGACAATGCTGTTGAAAGTTTACTGGATCATGTAGGACTGTCCAGGTGTCTCCGCTGGAAACTTTAGTTTATCCAACAGGGAGGAGGGCTCTCTGCAGCAGCTACATGCGTCGCTACTAGACCGGTGTGTTCATACGTAAGCTTCGCACATGCGCAGTACCGATCGGGTTTCCTGTACAGATCGCTAGTTATTTTTCATTTTTTATTAACTCAATAATTATTACAAAATTGTAAAGACTTCGTTATGTTAGACAAACATGAAATAAATGCATGTTATTTAATATTAAGGTCAGAATAAATTAATTTGGTAAACTTTAATTAAAAAATATAATAAATACATTTTTAATCCCTCAAAGTAGAGAGGTCCTGGCGACCCCCTGAGAGGCTTTGGCGACCCCTAGTGGGGGTCGCGACCCCCAGGTTGGGAATCACTGCACTAGAACATGTTAAATAAACAGAAACTTATCAGCATAACTAGCTTCAGTCCAAAATGCAAAGGAAACTAGTAAGGTCTAGCTTAAAGCTCCAAATAAAAAGACCAATCATCAATAAATTGATTAAAAAAGAAAAACCAATCAATGGACTTGGCCGGGGAGAAGATGGCCTGGGCTGCCCGACTTGGAATGCTGCCCCCGCGACCCGGACCCGGATAAGCGGAAGAAGGCGAGGCGAGGGAAACCAATCAATTGCACGTTCAAGTCTGATGAATGAAGAAAATTAACAAAACTGAAAAATAAACTTCAGGTTGGGAAATAAATATTTGTTGAAGTCCAAAATAATGAACTTTTATTGCAAATGCATCTTCTCCATTTAAACCATCTGCAGTTTTCTTTAAAAAAAAAAACAACTAAAACAAAGTTGTGTTAATAGAAGTG
Source organism: Callopanchax toddi (assembly GCA_006937965.1). Classification (NCBI taxonomy): domain Eukaryota; kingdom Metazoa; phylum Chordata; class Actinopteri; order Cyprinodontiformes; family Nothobranchiidae; genus Callopanchax; species Callopanchax toddi. The sequence continues at coordinate 321,339 of SSNR01000139.1, read as the reverse complement.
ATGATGTCACTTGAGATATTATACATTTATTGCTGACTATAAATTAGAAAAATTTTAAAAGAAATCTCTAGGATTACTGTACAAACTGTTCATGTTGACCTATTTTCTGCATCATTTTCTAGGAAAAATCAAACTTTCTGGCTTAATTAAAAAAAAAAAAAAAACCTTCCCATTAACCCAAAGTGATTTTATTCATGTATAAATTTAGAACTCAAAGTGAAAAAAATGGTAGGGCCAAAGGTTATTTATAAACAGGAATGTGTGCATATGCATAACAACCCTTTATTTAAATAAAGTCTCATAATCACCAGAGCATTAAGAATATATAATAAAATACATTAAAGCAGAAGCTAGAAAGACTCTAAAGTAGAACGAATGTTAGAGGTTAGTTGCATCAGTGGTTTGAGTCGGAAAAAAAATAGATCTGATAAAAATATGCTGATTTTAAACAACATCAACAGAAAACAGAGACCAGATAAGCTCAAAGACGTCACAACACTTCAAATCTGACTTTCAGCTCGTTTTCCTTCTGACGAAGCCCAGGAGTAACTTCAGGAAAACACAACCTATTGTGGAAGGTCAGAGTTATCAAATCCTTCCATCAGACCCCCCAACAACAAACAGTCATCAGCATCACTGCACCAAAGCAGCAGCGTGTGTGCGTAACCGTTTTGTGTGTTTAACCACGGCGTTCGTCTTGGCAGGCGTAGCCACCCAAATTACACAAATTACATCTCCTTCTGAATCGCACAACAGGATTTCAGAGTGTCAAGGCTCTCGTTCTCTCCCTCCCTCTCTCATTGGCTGTGGAGTGCTGGTACTGATGTCAGAGGCAGAAGGGTTGCCATGGAGACGGGCGCCACGGTGGCATTTCAAGAGGACGGCTCAGATGGCAGAATGAGGCAGAGCATCAAGCGGTGGCTCAAAATTAGCCGGGTCAAGACCTTAAGATCCGAACAGCCAGGAGGAGGAAGGAATGACAAATCCAATCTGGGATTTAAGGCTTTAAGGTGGAACGCTGAGCAAACAAAGGGATGGGAACAAACATCATTTCCGATTGCAAATGGTACTTTGTGAGAAAGATGTTCAGAACTTGTGTAAAAAAAATAATTTTTTTTAAAAGATAAAAATCACACGTTTGAATTTGACTAAAATATTCAATTTTATTTTTGAAAAACACTCAAAATAAGAGAATTTACCACATTTGATGTCCAGTATTTAACACCTCACTGGTTCCACTGGCATGAATAGTTTGAACTAATAAAAAAAGCATTTCAAACTTGGGGGAAAAAACAAAACCTGCCTACAAACTTCAGCTACTTTTACTGAAACAAATTTGGCATGACGCTTTATTACAATCCTAAAAAAGGATATTTGACAGATTTCTCCAAATGGAGTAAAAAAAAATTTAAAAAAGACTTAAAAACCATCGAGTCGTTTTTTCATCACCTGCTCCTCCTAAAAGGTGATCATGTTTTTGACTGGGATTTAGGATTATTTTACTGAAACTCTGACAAAAGGCAGTGTGTGATGTGCATTCCTTCAAGAATTTTAGTTTAGGAGAAATATTTTACAACAAACACTGAGAAACTGCCCAAGATGCCTGAAGCATTTAGAACATAATGAAGTTCAAATTTAGTATTTATATTTGAGGTTATAAATCATGGAGACACCAATAAATCACAAAGGTTTCAGAGGGGCAGTGAAATCTGACATGCTGAGGTTTTTTTTTTTTACTGTGCAGCTTTTTAGATGTAAAACTTCCTACAAACATGAGCCACTTCAGCAGCAGTCCCCTATGATCCAACTGTTCATGTAGGCGGGTTGAAAAGGCAGAGTACGCCACGGCAGCTTCTGAATATCATCGCTCAGAGTGATGCGACATCCTGCGATAGTGTGTGCACGCTGCGTGCACAAACTGAGGCTTGTGTTAAGAGGCTCAGCGCACCGCCAATCTGTCGAGGGTCAGCCACTGGAAAATCTTCACATGAGCATCCTTACCGTTAGCAAGAGGCTATTAAAGAAACCAAAATAGGTCCACTCGTAAAATGACAAACCAAACGGCCGACCGAATATCCAGCCATGTTACTAAAAACTGCATCTGGTTTCGACTTCTCAGAATGAAAATAATGACAGGTTTTCTGACTTTACATTTAGAAGGGAAAGCGTGTTGAATAGCAGCTAAATGTAGAGGAGCAGAGACTACGGAGGTAAATAAACTGCAGCAGAGTTAAACTCATGAAAGCTTCTTTGTCAGAAGGTTATCTTTATCCAACTACATTTGTCAGAACTGATCTAAGAGGTTTGTTACCGCTAAACACTCAAATCCTAAAACACGATCAACAGATGATCTCAGAGTTAAACAGCCTTCAATGAAGAAGTGTGCATCACTTTTACTTCACATTTAGCATTTGTACATAATGTTTTGTGGCAAGGTTTGTGCAGTTAAACTGCACACAGAGCTGCTGTCATGGCAACCATACATAAATTCTCCGCTAATGGCTTTAAAGGGGTATTTTAGTCAGTGTGAAGTAACGTACCATCAGTTAATCATTTACATTAAAGACCACACCCACCGGTGACATCACACAAATCGAGCTGAGTCACTAAACAGGAAGTGGTCCTCATCAGAGTAACACTCATGGCTAATCAGATCAAGGAAGACACTGCTGCAGCTCGGGAACAAATTAGCAGCTAATTTTTGGGTATTTAACGCTACATTACCCGTTTATAAACCTCTACAATTTAGCACGAGGCTGGTTTGTGAGTTCATGCTGCTGCAGCGGCACGTATCCTAACATAATTCAGATGTTGTTGGGTTGAAACAAAAACAATTTTGTGAAAAATTGTAGAGGTTTACAAACAGGTAATATGGCGTTCTAGTGACTTTTTGTAAAGGGGTAACTAAATACATAATTCTGTAGGTTAAAAAAAAAAAAAACTGTTAAAACACTCCTTCAAAATGACCAGAATATCCCTCTAAGTGTGTGTGCACACAACAGAAAAATGTGTTTGTATTTATTGTTATCAGGTATAAAAACATGCATCAACAGCCTGCTAAATTCAATTGTTTTCAGATTTTTTGCACAAATTTGTAAGTTTCAGTTTGTAGGACCCCCCATATCCTCCTTCAAAAATAAATTATATTCCTCCCAAAATGAAATGAAGCATGGACAGCTGTTTATAATGTTAAAAACTATAGTTTTAAAACAAAGTCAGTCAGGGTTTGTGGTTCTATTTACCAGGAAATTAAACAGAAAAACCTGATCAATAAGAAATACTTCAGATTGAATGGATAACTTTGCATTTAAAGAAAATTTGAATTTATCTGTATTTTTTGTTGTTAGGTCTCATGTTAGAAAAAATCAGAACATAAAAATGTAATAAAGTGTCTCAGCATCAGCAACCTGCTTAAAATGTCTGACAAAATCACCGAGGGCCGCAAGTGGCCCCTGGGCCACACTTTGAACATCCCCGATGCGTTTTGTTGTAAATTAGAAAAGGAAAATAGATTTGACAGATTTCAACTAGAGGTTGATCTTGACTTTCACAGAGGCGTTACGATAAATAAGATTTTGTTTTCTGATTTTCCATCACAAAAATCAAACATCGCTTGATCTCGTTTGACCACAAATGGCTGCGCTTTGCACATTTCTGACAGCTGTGATGCAACAAAGTTTTTACTGCATCTGGAGAGAACAACAAGAAAAACAGCCTGGCTCTGGGTCAAATAAACAAACCTCTGACGACTCCAGCATCTTACTAAAACTTTCTGAAAATGTCCGTTTCTCTTCTCAATAAGAACAAATGAAAAACAATTGTAAGAAAACTCAACTTTAATGTCTTGTTTGTTTATGATGCCTTTATCTCTTCCTGCATAATGAAAATGTATTTTCTAGTATAAAAAAGGTAGAATATTTTACATTAATGTCACTACTTTCTTTACATCACAAAAACATGCATTAGCTCTTCTGTTTTTTCCCCAAATTTGAGGAGTTGGGGTGAATTTTCTTTCCTGGGGATTTAATTAACCTTAGACTCAGAGTGAATCTCCCTCATAACTTGTTTTAAATGTTCATGATGTGGGTAGCAGTGTCTCAAATGTTTCTGTAATGTGGAGGTAGAGTGACGTTGGGTTACTTAACGTAATCCCTGGTTCTTTGATAACAGAGTGAGGTGTTTCACCAACAATTCCCTCCTTGCATGGGCACGGTAAGAAATCTGCCCAGAATGAGTAGGAGGGGTCGGTTGGCCGTGGTAAGGTCGGGTGGGTGGAGCCCGAGCACGGCTCAACCTGTCTGTCACAGACAGACGTGATGTCATTGGAGCTTCCGTAGTTGGTCACGCCGAGGCAGTTCCCATAGTGAAACACCTCACTCTGTTATCAAAGAACCAGGGATTACGTTAAGTAACCCAACGTTCTTTTTCTAACTTCGTTCGGTGTTTCACTATGGGAGATATGGCCCGCTCCCGGATTGCATGGTTAACCCTGAGACTGCCAACCACAACAGCCTCCAGCCACGCATTATGCGGGCTCCGTAGAACCTGCCTCAAGCACGGAGTGTGCCAATGATGGCCGGGACACGTCCAGCCTGTAAAATCGTGCAAACGTAAGCGGTGTTGCCCAGCTAGCTGCTGCACAAATATCCTGGACCGATACCCCACGGAGTAAGGCCCAAGATGTAGCCATGCTCCTAGTAGAATGAGCCTTCAACCCGACAGGGGGTTGAGCACCCTTACATCTATAAGAAAGACTGATAGCCTCCACAATCCAGTGAGCTAGCCTTTGACGGGACACAGGTTTGCCCTTATGGGCTGTGGCCCAAGAAACAAACAGCTGGTCAGACTTCCTGAAACCAGACGTCCTGTCCACATAAGTCTTTAAAGCCCGAACAGGGCATAGACAGTTAAGCTCCTGTTCCTCTGCTGAGGAAAAAGGAGGGGGGTGGAATGCCAACAGCTCCACTGAAGAACACCTATATGATGAATCCATCACCTTAGGCACAAACGCCGGATTGGGCCTTAAACACACCTTAGTGAAGCCCGGGGCCCACTGTAAACAAGAAGGACTGATCGACAAAGCCTGTAGATCACTCACTCTCTTAGCTGTGGCCAAAGCCAAAAGCAGAACCACCTTCAAAGAGAGTACTTTCATACTAGCCCCCTCCAACGGTTCAAAAGGATGATGACAGAGAGCCTCTAGCACAAGCGAGAGGTCCCACAACGGCACCAGCGGTCTAGAGACCGGCAGTTTGCGGCGTGCGCCCCTCATAAAGCGACACACCAAAAGGTGCTGACCCACAGGTTTGTCACCAAACCCCACATGGCAGGCTGAAATAGCCACCAGATAAACTTTGATAGTGGAGAAAGACCTGCCCTTCTCCATCAAGCTCTGTAAAAAACAGAGAATATCCACAACAGAACACTGAAAAGAGACAATCTGTCTCTCCTCACACCACTTCTCAAAAACTCGCCATTTACCACTGTAAAGAGAGCGAGTAGAGGGGGCCCTTGCATTCTGAATTGTATCAATGACCTCCGGAGGCAGTCCGGCTGCATCTAGATTCCACCTCTCACGGGCCAGGCCCAGAGTGCCATGTGGTCTGGGTGGGGATGATAAATCTCCCCCCTTGCCTGTGACAGAAGGTCCCTGCGAATAGGTAGGGGCCAGGGTTTGTCCCACACCATCTGCATGAGGTCTGCCACCCAGGGCTTGGATGGCCACCATGGGGCCACCAGTATCAAGGTCAGGCCCTGCTCCCTCACTCGTGATAGAATTGAGGGAATCAAACTGAGAGGAGGAAATGCATACAGCAGCACGTTCGGCCACGGGTGAGCCAGCGCATCTACCCCTAGAGGCGCGTCTGCATCTGACAGGGAGAAAAACAGGGGGCAATGGGAGTTTTCCCATGAGGCGAAGAGATCTACGGCGGCCTGACCGAATCTCTGCCATACCTGGCGAACCACCTGGGGGTGGAGCTTCCACTCCCCATACAATGGATTCCCTCTGGATAACAGATCTGCTCCTCTGTTCATACACCCCGCTACGTGAGTTGCTCGAACTGAGAGGAGCCTGGTGCTGCACCACCAGATCAGTCTCGAGGCCAGCCTGTGTAGCTGAAGGGATCGAGTCCCACCCTGCCGGTTGATGTATGCCACAACCGTGGTGTTGTCTGTCTTCACTAAGACATGGCGGTCCCTTACAAAAGGCAGAAAGTGTTTTAAAGCGAGGAATACTGCCAGCAGTTCCAGCACATTTATGTGAACTTGCTTCAAACTGCGTGACCAAACGCCGT
>SSNR01000139.1:278135-309859 GCA_006937965.1 Callopanchax toddi | reverse complement strand
CTGCGAGTGCTTGTCTCCCTCATCCTCTCCAAAGCTGGGCCAAAGAGACCTTTGGAGGGGTCATATGGGGCGTCCATGACCTCCGCCTTCTGGGTATCACCCAGACCCGAGAGGTTTAGCCATAAAGCTCTCTCACCAGAGACAGCCAGCCCCATCACACGACCACAGCCCTGAACTGCTCCCCTGGAGGAGCGCAGGATGAGATCGTTAACCACACAGATTTCATCCCACAGAGTAGGGTTTGGAGCGCCAGAGTCCAGCTGGTGGCCCATCTCCTCCAAGATTTCTCCTTGGTATGCAGACAACAGTGTAACTGCATTAAGAGAACACACAGACTGACCAGCATACTTGTACATTCTCTGATAAATAGATGCCGTGAGGCGGTCTAATTTGGATGGAAGAGAGATGCTTGACGATGCTGACACAGACCTGCGGTTGGGGTGAAGGTGGTAAGCCACTGAAGGCTCCACAGCTGGGGGTTCGGTCAGCCCCAGCTCACCCATTCCCTGAACCTTAAGTTTAGAGCATCCTTTGGTGGGGAGTTTGCTCTTAAACGGGCTTGACCAAAGACGGCTCATCTCCCTCATGCAAGCTGGAACAGCTGGCAGGAGTTGTTTGGCTGGTGCAGAGGCTGGTGGAAGCCTCTTACCATCGTACAGGTCACGTTCCACTCCTTCTGCCCCTTGAGCTGCAGGCCACTGGATACCCAGCTTTGTGGCTGCGCGCCGACAGACCTCATACAGGTCAGTGTCCCCCTGGGGAGCCGTGTCAGCTCCACTGGGTGGCCTGGAGTGTTGAGCCGGAAAAGTGGAGTCCTCCTCCTCTTCCTCCATGTCCTCCAGATCAAGGAGGTCGGAGTTCGCGTCCCCTTCAGCCTCGACGCCGCCAGTTTTGAGCTCCTCGCTATCGAGAAGCCCCTCAAACAGCGGCGGGAGCGGGGACTCCTGCTCCATCATGTCCGCCCAGCTCGTGGTGGCCCGCGGCTGACGGCTGTCGCCTGCAGCCACAGGCGCGGCTGTGGGGAGACCCGGGTCCCGGCTACTCGCCACTGCCACTCTCAGCCTCCTTTCCAGGATCTTTTCCGGCATCGAGGAGCAGTGCGGGCACGCCTGCGGGTCAGCCAGCGAAGCTTGGGCGTGTTTAGAGCCCATGCACGCTATGCACATAGGATGGGGGTCCCTGCCCGAAACCGAAGCCCCGCATGACGCTGGGCACGGGCGGGATACAACCTCCTTAGCCTTCGGTTCCGACCCCTCTACGGGAGCGGACTTTGAAGCCATAGCGCTAATGGCAGAAAAGCGCGTCTTGACACGGTCGCCTTACTATCGTTAGCCTGGAAGCCACGTACAGGTCAGCTCGTCTTGACACGGTAGCTGCACCTAACACAGCTCGCTAGCAAACTAATGCTAACCAAACAACAAGGTAAGCTCGCCTTAACGCGTTAGCTTGCGCTACACTCACGACCACCGCTCTGACAACAACGACAGAGAAGCAGACGGAACAGTTCGCCTTGACGCGGTCACTGTTTCTGCTATAAAGTGTAGCAAATATACTCTGCACGAGTACTCACTCAGCACTATCCAGACCAGCGTCGGTAAGCCGCGTTCGGCGGCGCTGTCCTTAACGGTGCACCTGAGAACGGTTGAGCAGCTAAACCAGCTAGCCTGAAGGCACTGAGGGAGCTCCAGTGTAGTCTTCTCACGGGAAGAAAGCAAGAATGAGTAGGAGGGGTCGGTTGGCCGTGGTAAGGTCGGGTGGGTGGAGCCCGAGCACGGCTCAACCTGTCTGTCACAGACAGACGTGATGTCATTGGAGCTTCCGTAGTTGGTCACGCCGAGGCGATTCCCATAGTGAAACACCGAACGAAGTTAGAAAAAGAACCTCCTTTACCTCCCCTCAGCATCACTAAAAGATTTGTGATGTAGACACTGTTAATGCTTGAACAAACGTGCTTCCCCCCTCTCGTCTCTCAACAGGAAGATGAACCCACTAATTACACGCAATTAAACACACAACACACTGCTGATCTGAGCATCAGCTCCCCTGCAAACATCTGCGACGAACAGCAAAAGCTTCAAGTAAAAAAAAAAAAAACAAGTCTCTCTGCAGATGTACTTTTCTGCACAAAAACAATTTTAAATGCCTGAAACTTTGAGTTATTAAACTATATTCAGAAAAAATATTATAAATCAACCGTCCTCGCTAGATGATCGACTTTACCCTTTCATTTCTGCATCTGGTTGTTGCTACATTTTTTGTCTTTTGACAAAGAAAGTTTCCACTTCTTCAAACTAAATAAAAAAAAAAAACACATGGAAATGTTACAGGTTTAACCTCACAGAAGAATGTTGAGAAGAAAAAACTGAATCAAATCAAGGGGCATCGGAGAAATACACGCTGCACCAGTTTGGTTGGTTGATGCACATCAAAGACACGAGTCCAAGTGACTCAAAACCACAAGTTTCGAAGAGAAAAAAAACAGCAAATATCACATTTATCTTTTAGCCTTTACAGCACTCATAGCTGCATTTTTCATTTATAAATAAGAGTGAAAAAGCAATGACATAGTGCTCGTCTATTAAAAGAAAAAAAATCCATGTTCAGTGTTCAAATACATACACTAAACAAATGTAGCTCACAGGATCTGTCTGTATTTGTTGCTATTTTTTATTTATAGAGATAATCCTATTAAGGTGTAGGTTTCTCAAAAGAAACAAGTGAAAATGGCAAATACAGCGATTAAATGAAAGTCTGAGATAAAAGCAGAACAGATAACTAAAAAAAACAGGTACGAGTTTCCAACGCCGACGTTTAAATTGTCCTTAAAATAAAGTTTTAAATCCCTTAATGGAATTAGGCTGGATGGGTTCAGGTTCTGGTGTAGCTTAGTCCAAGATGAAGAAGCCCTTCCACGACTGTTAACGTGGAAGATAATCGAGACTTTCATTCAAAAGTACAATACTAAGGCTCGTTTCACACATGCCCAAACGAAGAAAAGCATTAAAACATTCCAGAGACGAAACAAACGGGTCATAACCTGTCCAAACTTTAAAACACCCTTCACAGAAGAAATATTCTACCTGACCATCAAATAAATCCTCAGTGCAAATGTGACTTCTGGAACAAAAACCCAGGCAGCTAAAACTAAAGAAAACACAGCAAACTGTCAAAGAGAAAATTAACTCAAAGTTTGAAAAGGAAAAAAGTTTGCATTACTGGAAGCAGGTTGTGCAGCAACCACAAGAAGAAAGCAGTGCAACAAAGAGCACCAATGGTTTGATGGTAAAATGATAATTAAAAGCTGACTGAAACTGAAACGTCTAAATGAATTTTCAAAAACAAACGTCAGTTCTGCTGCCTACGCACTTTGACAACCCATTCATAAGGTGAAATTCTGATCAAAAGTAAAATCCCCAGTGTGACAAAACAACCCGAGCAGTTTGAGGAGAGGCCCATGAGCTGTTGTCTTTGTGCAAACAGAGGTTTAGGTAAAGAATACAGACACTACTTGTGTCGAATTTGGACAAAAGAATTGACACAATTTAAAAAAAAAAGAGATTTAATCCTTACCAGGATTTGCTTTATTTAAAAATTTGGTGCTCATTTGGGCTCATAAGGCTGGGAGATATGCAACAGTTTTCCAACCTAAATTCATCAGTCCAGCAAATGATGATGGAGACATATTTGTGCAGGTGACATCGACACTTTTGCAGGCAGAGCAATGGAAACATGCACGGACTGAATTTAGAACTTAAAAAGGACCAAAAATGAAGTTGCCAAGCTGCTGCAGCTCCATCGCCAAATCGCTCAAAAAGACTTAGAACTATGGCGGAGATTTATTTTTTGGAAGCTCACATGTTCACTGAAGGAAATCATTTTTATTTTTGTTTAAATTTGAATTTTTTATTTCAGACTTAGTCAAGTCTGTAAGGCGGATAAACACCGGAACGACCCGTAAACACGATTAAAACAGGGAAAAAAGCCAGGCTGAATCCAACCATTGTGGTTATTATTTAAATAAATGTATTTTTTGAAGATAGAAAAAATGGCAGCAGCCAGTCTAAGTTTGAGTAAATAAATCGCCAATACACTTGGTTATGCATTAAGGAATAAATATGGCAAATACTTGCTGTGCAGAGTTGGAACTGAAAACGAAAGGCAAGGTAGAACAATTTCAGCTATTTCTACTGCAGGTAGGATATTGATTACTGATAACTACAGAACACCACTTTCTAACTACGCTCTCAGTATTTATATACAGTAATAATTTAATATATCTAACAAATTCAGTGCATTGACCCACAAATACCAACAAAGATGCCACCTTTTAGATGATCACATTTGATTCTACTAAAGTGGTTCCAGTCCTGGTTCAACGCCAGCCCAACTTAAAACCTGCTATTTTTATTAAAACCATTTAAGATTTGGCTCCAGGCATTAAAAAAAACAAATGGAGCTACAGTGACACCAACATTTTGCTACCTTGAGCTGAGACTCAAGTTCTGAACAGGAGACAAATTAATTTAAATGTTATGACGGCCATTTTTAAAAACCCAGAGATAGTGTGGCATCCAGTCTGCTTAAATCAAGAAAAACTATCCGAGATTCATTACTGATGCTGAGCTGAAGGAGGAAGAATGTGAGCTTATAGTTGCAAAACTTCCTGCTTTTTAATGTTTTACATCCAAACGGTGGCATTTACATGCAACCTCATTTATAATTATTTTAGAATTATTGTCAATTGTTTTGATTTTGCCAGCTGACATTTATGGTTCTAGTTTGAAACAGTAACATAACTCTCTTTTCCAGCTTAAACACCTTGCTTTGTCTCTTCTTCATAGTTATTTTCTTTTGTTACTACCACACAATTTTTATAAATTACATTAATGTTTAAGCCTACTCAGGCATGTGCTCAAAAACATAGGTCTATTTTCTCCAAACCAAGTACTGGAAACAAGCCAGTGTTTCATAAAGCAACATTTTAAATGTTTACTTTTAGTTTGGCAATTACATGCAGACATTTATTTTGAGAACATCTCCACCTGAAATAATTTTAGATTGTGAAGGATTTGAAAGTGTTGGAAGATCTGGTCTGTAGCTCATGTTCTGTCAAAATGCCCGAGAACAGAACATGTTAAAGAACCGTTTCTACTGGGACTACATTAATTTTGTGACACACTGAGCCTGATCACTTCCTGCCTGATGAGTGTACATGTAAGTGATGCTAAAGATATGTTTACATCTCAAACTTTTATATTACTAGACAATTATTACTAGATTTGTTCTGTTAACATGACTTTACTGCTAGTTGGGGATCAAATTTAAACCAAATTTAAGTTAAATTGCTAGTAGGGATGCCCCAATACCGATCTTATACTATGGTTGTGTACTCATAATCAAAAGTACTCCCATACTATGGAACAAATACCATTCAACAAAGCGTGACACTCAGCTTTAGGCTGAGCTGCAGCAAGAAACAGCAGCTAACTGGAGCTAACTCTGGAGCAGATGGGAGTCATAAGAACTATTGTTGTAGTAGTTGTTGAAGTATGGAAAGCTGTTGTATCATATAACCAAACACACGTTGAAACCTCTACAGCAGGTCATTTGTGTATTTATTTATCTAAAAGTCAGTATCTCACACTAGTACTCTGCTAACTGCGAAGTTTGGTCTGAGTTTTACATTTTATTTAGTTTTTCCACACCAGGAGATGTTATTCGGTCTGTTTTACTTTGCATCAAGTCCAGGTCAGATTAACTGGAGCAGACAGTCCTTTTATAGAACATTTTCTAACTCAGAGAGAGATCAATTTTTTTGAAGTTGATCAAACTTTCAGTTTGACCCCTGACCTTTAGGACTCTGCTTAATTAAGATTGGATGAAAAAGAAACAGATGTGACTTTTTATTTTATAGTGAAGCAACCAGCTGACAGGTCCCGACTTGGTGGAAAATGACCTGCTGCTTTAGATAAAAGTTATTGTGAGTTAAAACTTTTTTGTGGGGGGGCAAAAACTAGTATTTGACTTGATTCTTTTCTGTTGTACCAAACCATGACTTAGGTCAATGTGGTACTCTGTATAAGAACAGTACTCAAATGTAAGTACTCGGACTCAAGTTTGAAAAAATCTGGTCTAAGTGCATCCCTAGTTACTAGTGCATGTTAATATAAATAGCTCCACATAATTTGCCATTGCTATAAATAACACCATGAGTATGTTCCTTGTTTAAGGCTATAGGTAGGTACAAAGGAATGTAAATAAGTGTGAAAATCGTGACTTCACAGTAAAAAGAGTGATATATTTTTGTCACTTCACACACCCACGCTTCCACCTAATTTTGCTTACATTTTGTAAAAAATCTCAACAGCTTGCGATGCATTAAACTAATTGAACATCTCTAATAATTTACATGCCAATTACTTTTTTGATTGATTTAACAAAGCAGATATTTATACAGTTTGTACCTGTAATAGGTACAACAATACCTGTGTTGTTCCTATCTGTAGGACTGTTTCATGCATTTTGTTTCTTTAGTCCATTATGTAGTTTTTATGTGTTTAATATGGGGCTCAGGGGCTGCTGTATGTTTTTTGGTCTTACTCTTATTTTATGTTTTATGAATGCTGCTACCTTATTGTTTTAACTTATTTTACTGTAAACCACTTTGGTCATACACTGTTATATATATATATATATATATATATATATATATATATATATATATATATATATATATATATACAGCTGGATTAGGTTGGTTTACCATTTCAAATACAAAAAGATGCTAAAGAACACACTGTGCCTGTACAGTCAACTGACTAAATGAGCTAAATGTTCTTATAAAGAAGCTCATCTCACTCTGGAAGACAAAATAAGTATATTGATGTTTTTGACATGAAGAAATTCATGTTAACTGCATTTACACAGTCTTTAGAAATAAATAGAAAGATATGAGGATACAAATTGGTATTTGAAAGCTTGTTAAATCAAATCCTACACACCATTAATAGATTCTAAATGACAACCAAGTAGTTAATTTTAAATGCTAAATCTCTACTTATTTTAATCTCCAAAGTGACCCTTTACTGTGAATTCCTTCACATTCAGCACACAACCTGTACAAAGAAAACCTCTTGAGATACTCCCACAATACATTTTCAGGCATATTATGTAACAAAAACCAAATCTAAGCTGTGCTCAGCCACAATGACAGATCCCATTTAGAAATGTATGAGGAAAAAAAATCACATAAAATGTGATGTCTGCATACAAAAAAAAAACAACTAAAATTAGGCTCTTAAATAACATTTAGTTCCAAGATTGTGGCTGTAGTACAACACAAGTCCTTACAAAAGGTCATTTTATGGTTTCAAATTACGTTTCTTTAGTCGACTAATCAATAAAACCGCATATTTTCTGATGCTAGCTAATGTAGCTACACTCGCTGGAGAGAAACAGTCGTGATTTCATGTTTTTTTTTTTCTTCACAAACGGACACTTTCTCACTCTGACATCTTGCCACGGTTTGCTTGAAATCTACAACATGAAATCAGATGTTTAAAGCTAAAAAAAACGCGACTTTAACAACAACGTTGCGCAAAAAACCCACCCAACAAACCCCGAGTCAGCACTCAACAGGGAATTCGTGAACAACTTACCAGACCATCCCGTAGGCGCCCTCCCCGATGTACGAGAGGTTGCTGTACCGAGGCCCAACGTCGAAGGCCTGCCCGCGGACCAGCTCCGTTCCCGGTCCGGGGCTGGGGCCGCAGCCAGCAGGGGCAGACACCGCAGCTGTCGCCATTATGAGGATCGGCTTTCTAACGGGGCTTCAAAGAAAAGAAAAAGCGAATCAAAATCGAGGTGAACGCGTGCTAGTATCCGTCGCCGCTGGGTCTGGAGCAGAGTTTGCGGTGTGGCGGAGGCCGTCGGGAGGAGTGGAGTTCTTTTTCTTTCCGCTAACGTTCGCTGGAAGCGACCACACCGCTGCTGAGCTGTCGCAGGCGGGGAGGCAGGAGCGAGCAGCCGCAAGTAGAGGCTGCTGCTGCTGCAGGAAATAACGAAGGCGGTCACGTGACCAGAGGCTTTGCTTTTTTTCCCCTTCTCCGTTGTTTTTTAATGCAAAGAGAAGCAGAGTTCTATTTAAATACCGTTAATTACAGTATACGGAAGCCTTTTTCGGGCATTTAATGAAAAATAAGTAGATTCTGAGCATCGTATAATTATGACGTAATATCTCAGAATCATGACCTAATATATCAGAAATAATTATGGGATACTTTCTGATTATTTTGTCTTAGTATCTCATTATTTTTACTTTACATATTTTTGACTCAGGATTTCACAACTATGAGAAATAATTTCATAATTTTTTATACTTTTGATGACGCAGCAACTCTTCAATAACCTGAATATTTTGACTATTTGGGGGTTTTTTGTTTATAAAAATGGAATAAACTAAATAGAATGTTCAATAACTAAACGTCTACAAGCTGTAGTGTCACAATTATCTTTAAACTGATTATACTACAGCAGTTGGTGGAGTTTGGAGAAATTGGTATAAATAATAAAAATGTCAATTTATTTCATTAAAAATAAGAGTTGACCAAAGTACTTTAAATATGCAAACAACGTAAAAACCAGCAGCAAATAAAAACAGTATCTATATATTTAAAGCAGTGTTTTTCAACCGCTGTTCCGCGGCACATTAGTGTGCCGTGAGAGATCGTCAGGTGTGCCGCGGGAAATTATTCAAATTCACCTGTTGGTTTAAAAAATATTTTTTGAAAACTAATTAATTATTATCTGCTAATAATATTCCATCATCGCGCGTCTGTGCCAGCCATCACCAAATGGCAGACTCCAGTTCTGTTTGGAGTCAGACCACGCAGCAAATCCAACACTTGGACCTGGTCCAGGGTGTGCGCTCTGGGGAGACGCGCGGCGCTCTGTGAGACGCCACGGCCCGCTCGGCACCTGCACGCCTCCTCCCCCGAACCGGACCACATCAAGTCTGTGGTTCAGCGAGGAGGAGGGGGAGACNTGTGAGGACAAACTCAGAGACATCACCTCTGTCAAGCTGAATCTCCAGGAGGAAATACAAGTTTTAAAACAAAGAAACGAGGAACTCCTGGAGATGACGGCAAAAAGAAAATCCGATCAAGTGGTAGCAGACCAGAGGATTCAGAAGAACCTGGAGAAGCTTCAGCAGCAGCTGGCTGAGAAGGCTTCACTCTCACATGTTGTAGAGCAGCAGAACACTGAGATCCAGAGCCTGAAAGACCAGCTTCAGGAAATAAAGGACATCCAGCTTCAACAGAAACCTGAAGTGATCAAAACTGAAGCCACCACATCTTTCAAGGCTGAGGTGAGAGAAGCTCTGACTTCAGAAAACTCTGATCAGACCAACGACCAGATGGAGACAGAGGTCCTCAAACCAGCTGACAACATCTCAGCAGCTCCCACAGAGCAGAGCAAGGAGAAGACATCTGTGTGGAAGCGCTTCAAGAGACTTCTGACTCCAGCTAGACGTCAGAAGAAAACACCCAAGGTCTGAAGTGACTGACGACAACCACGACTTCACATGAAGAAACATTAAAACATCTAATGATTTGCCTTCCACCAGGGCTAAAAAAAAATGGCAGCACAAGTCAGCTCCCAGAGAGCAGGTCACCTGTTGACTGGACTCTCTGTGTCTCCTTGTGCTGCCAGCGGGTTTTCTCCGGGAGCTCCGGTTAACCCGCCCTGGTCCTAGCAGTCAATGTGAGTCTGTGTTCACAGTCAGGTGTGATGGAAGATCAATTAGACCAGTGTTTTTCAACCGCTGTTCCGCGGCACATTAGTGTGCCGTGAGAGATCGTCAGGTGTGCCGCGGGAAATTATTCAAATTCACCTGTTGGTTTAAAAAATATTATTGAAAACTAATTATTATCTGCTAATAATATTCCATCATCGCGCGTCTGTGCCAGCCATCACCAAATGGCAGACTCCAGTTCTGTTTGGAGTCAGACCACGCAGCAAATCCAACACTTGGACCTGGTCCAGGGTGTGCGCTCTGGGGAGACGCGCGGCGCTCTGTGAGACGCCACGGCCCGCTCGGCACCTGCACGCCTCCTCCCCCGAACCGGACCACATCAAGTCTGTGGTTCAGCGAGGAGGAGGGGGAGACGCGCGGCGCGCTGTGAGACGCCGCGGCCCGCTCGGCACCGGCACGCCTCCGCCTCCGACCTGAACCTGGTCTGTGGTTCGACTTGTTTCGGCGAGGAGGAGGAGGGGGAGACAAGCGGTCGCGGACCCGCTGCCAGCGGTCAGGAGGAGAACCAGTCCTGAACTGGCTCTGTTTCCTGGTGGAGCAACATCCCGACATTTTTAAATTCATACTTTGATCTGCCCGGTCCATAAAACCAGATCATGGACACTGGGTTGGGTCATCATCATGTCGCTTTGTTCCTGCGTGACGCACATTTGGCAAAAAAGAAAAAAAAAAAGTCGGAGTAAACCCCCTCAGCATCACTGGTTTTAACGGTCTGAGAGGCTCACTGGGTTTTTTCTCCAGTGTCTCCTCTCTTTGGCTGAAGGTCCCGGATCTGATCACCTGTCTGTCAGACCGCTGAGGAGCAGCTGCTCGCGCATGTCGTCATAATGAGAGCGCGCGTCACAGCTGTGTTTCTCAGCATAACTGATGACTTAAAATTTAACAAATCAAACAATATCAACACTAAAAACACATTGATCTGTCAGTGACTTTATCAGGTTGTCTTTTAGTACTAATGTTTAAATACACCCCAAAGTTTTACTAGCAAAAACATGATGACAGAGTCCTGCATGATGTAACATGGATAATGAAATAAGGAAGATTTAATCCATTACAGATAAACTGGATGCTACAGTCACTTTTTGACAGGTGAAAAGAAAAATCAGTTTGAAATTATTTGATGTGGTAAAAAGACAGATGCTTTAATCAGGTGACCTGTAAACTAAATGTAATCCTTTACTGTCAGGAGATGAGAAGGTTACAGTAAAACTATTAAAACTGGGTGAGCCTTAGTAAACAGCTGCAGTCCTGATAGATTAAGTTATTTTAGTGCTAAAAATGTTTGATTGGACCAAATTCATCTGATAACTTTATACTGCTCCTCGAACAATGAGGATGGGTCAAATGCAGAGATGAATTTCCCCAAGGGGACCAATAAAGGATAAATTATTATTATTATTATTATTAAACCATCAATGAACTCAGACGGTTCTGACAGCAACCCCCCACCCCCACCCCCACTCCCACCCCGTGGTGTGCCTTGAGAAGTTTTTCAATGAAAAAGTGTGCCTTGGCCAAAAAAGGTTGAAAAACACTGATTTAAAGAACAAAAATAAAGTTAATAAAAAGACAGAATTCAACATAAAACCATCAGCTTGGTTTGGGTCTCAGACTGAGCTGGAGGTCCATGCTAAAGAGAAAAGATGGTTTTCATCGTGAACTTGAAGGATTCCTCAGACTCAGTAGTTTGAATGTGAGGAGGTAAACTGTCCCAAAGCTTTAGAGCAACCACTGCATAAACCATCACCCAGATCAGAACAGAGGGTTGGTTGAACAGGGTTCCTGCAGGAGTGCAGATGTTGTGGAGGTTACATAAATACAATGAGGCCACACTACAGCAGAACCTTAAAATCCCTTCTAAAACAAATGGACTGGAGGTATGTCACCTCAGCTTTAAGTTCCCGTTACAAAAGATGAGCTGCTGATAGGAGATGGACTGAGGCGTGATCTAAGCTGACATACAGGGAGTTACAGTAAAGTAAAGCATGAAGTAATACAAGCATGAATCACTTTTTCCAGATCGATGATGGGGAGATACAGTCTAACATTAAAAATGAGTCTCAGCTGGAAGAAACTTGATCTGATGACTGCAGAAATCTGATTGTCTGATTTAAAAGAGTCATCAAAATTATAATCTAATTAGAATAAAATCTAAAAGTTTAATTTCAACCCAGGATTTGATGTCATTCAAACATTTAAAGAGGTTTAAGTGGGTTTTAACTCAGTGGACCTTTTATTCTGCTTCTGAAAAAGCAACAAAAAGTTTTAGATTGTTGTTGAATGAGATTATATTGCATCAGTCTCTTGAAACATTTTACCAACACAGTGTCTTAAAAGCTGGGGTAATTTATGAAATAAGCCAGACTTTTATCATCCATCCTGTCTGTTTATGAAATGTTTTCTCATTTAGTTCTGTTGAAGAAGACATTTAATCTGAGTCCTCTAGATGGCAGTGTGAAGACAATTTTACATGAGTGAAGATGTGAAGTTTGAGGAGATTCAAAGTGAATTCACTTCCTATTTAGGCAAATAAAATAATAAAGTCTGCAGAAAGTCTATGGGTATAAATATCTGAGTAATCAGTTTCAATCAAAAGAGGAAATACAGAGCTTATATGAGTATGTGCATTTAAAAATGTGAGTCAAAAATCCCCAAAATATACAAATCTTTACAGAATAAAAGACACGTTTGTGCCTGTAGCAGTTCTGTAGTGGTTGGAGTAGATTCTTACTCACAACAGAATGACTCATCTTATTTTTACCATCTTTTTCACAGAGTTTTTATTTTGATACCCAAAATAAAACAATTAATTTTGATAAAGCTTCAGCTTTACCAATGATATATATATATATATATATATATATATATATATATATATATATATATATATATATATATATATAATTATATATTATTATATATATATATATATGTGTGTGTGTGTGTGTGTGTGTGTGTGTGTGTGTGTGTGTGTGTTAGATGTTAGTCAGGCCTCTCATCTCTTGTCTGCAGCTCCTCCAAAATGCTGATGCCAGACTTTTAACTTCCACCAGGAAACATAATGATAGCTCTTCTGTCCATGTTGCACTTCACTGCCTCCCTGTTGGTTTCAAAATCCATTTTAAGATGTCACTAGTAACTTTTAAAGTATTACACGGCCAGGGTCCCCAATACCTGCTGGATCTACTGCAGCCCTATGCTCCATCCAGAACATTAAGGTCTGCCAATGATCACCTTCTGGTGGTTCCAAGAACAAGGCTGGTGCACACAGGGGTGATTGTTCCTTTGCCTTCCACATCACATCAGACAGGCTTCCTCTGTGGAAAATTTTAAATCCCTTTTAAATTCTCACGTTTACTCCTTGGTTTTTAATCCAGTTTGAATGATTTCATCGGGGCACCTTCAGGAGGGTCCAGTCCAGGGCACCTCCAGGATATGGAATGGGTAATATATTAGGAACAAAAGGATGCCACATCATTTACTGAAAATGAATCAATCTACGCAGGAAAATGTAAACTGAAAAACTGATGTGACAGGCTTCTCTGGTTTACTGCAATGTCATATGTATGTATGTGTACACGTGTGTTTGATATGTATAAGCCTTTATGTAAATTTCTATTACTTAAGGATAGGCAGGAAGTCCGTCTTAACGTCAATAGCTGCTTTGACTTTTGTTTTGAAAATCCCAACCGGAAATAGGATAGTGCGTCTATGAATTTGACCGGAAATGGTCGTGCGTTGCCCTTGAGCGTCACTGTTCCACGCGACTCCGCTCACTATCATAGAATGCTAGTAGCTAGCTGAATGTTACCGGTCTCAGACTGAAGGAAAATCTACTTTTAAACGTTTATCGATTACTCGGTTCGGATTAAAATGTCCGGAAACGGTAAATCTCTGTTGTTTTTACTGCAGCGGTGTGTCGCAGTCAGACAGCCTTTTGTACAAACAGCGATCAAAACAAGAAGCAGCGTCCCGTTGGTCCGATGGAGCCCCGTCCAGCTGCGAACTTTGACGTCAGAAACCCGAACGGACCGACTGAGGAGACTCTGCCAGGTCCAGTTCACCGTGAGAAGCAGTCAGCACCGATTCTCCACCAAGGTTAGGCTCACTAACCCCTTGTGTGTCTCAGGTCACGTGTTACAGCATGTCAGTTCACAGCAATTCAAAATGTAATTCAGTTGCATTAAGTCCAGTTCAGTTTAATTATAATTCAGTTACATGTAGCTGATTTAGTGTTTTAGTCATTATAAAACATAATTAAGGTTAGACAGTTGTTCAGGGTTCTTATGAGTTCTTGAAATTTTGTTGTAAAGTTCTTGATACAAAATTTTTAATTGTGTCATTCAGACCTTCCAGCCTGTGTGTATGTGTCAGACACATTTTGACTTTCAGTTCAGTTTATTCATAAAGCTTCATTTCACAACACAAGTCATCTCAAAGCGCTGAACAAAGGAACAAGTCCAGGTCATTTCAGGTACAGATTCAGGAAAACAAATTGCAGTAAATGTAATTCAGTTGTTCCGCCAGAGAGGAGCCTGAGAACTGAAAGCTTTGCCTCTCATTCTCTTAGAAACTCTAGGAACCACAAGTAAACCTGCAGTCTGAGAGCACAATGCTCTGATGAAGACATCTGGAACAAGAAGATCTCTGATAGAAGGTGGAGCCTGATCTTTGAGAGCTTTAAATTCAGTTCTGGATCTTCCAGGAACCCAGTGAATTGACGTTAAAACTGTAGAGATCTTATCTCTCCTCCACATCAGAACTCTGGCAGCAGCGTCTGGATCAGCTGGAGGCTCTAAGAGAACGTTTAGAACATCCTGATCACAGAGAATTGCACTAATCAAGTCTGGAAGTAATAAATACATGGACAACTAGTTCAAAGTACCGCGTCACACTAAAGTACATACAAAGCAGCAGATACTTTCTGAAGTGAACATTAAGGAGCATCTGTAGCAGAGGTGTCCAAACCAAATTCTCTAATTTGAAGCCACTCACAGGTCACAACATGATTTTTAAAATAAATATAAAACATGTTTTATTTTGGGGTTTTTTTTAAACAGGTATTTGGGTTTCATTTAGAAAAGGATCTGTAAATCTTTGTAGATATGAGGCATAAGAAGGGTCTCGTCTGTTTGTCACCATTAAAGGTGCTGGATAATCTTTAAAAACTCACCTGAAAACTGCCTGAATTTGAGTTTGGTAAAGGTGTAGGAGCTGTGTTGTTCTTCAGGCTGGACCACCCTGTGAGGATGAATACCCTCCTCTGCCGGCCTATCAACCTGACGTAGAACCAGAGACCAGAGAGGTGTACGTCATGCATGTGAAAGGTCTCCCTTGGTCGTGCACGGCGCAGGATCTCCTGCAGTTCTTCTCAGGTGAGTTTCCTTTCATTATCTCAGACCAGAGTCAGATAAAAAAAACTGATGAACGGTTGTTGTGTTGTAGATTGTAGGATCTGCAATGGAGAGAAAGGGATCCACCTGACCTTGGACAAACTGGGGAGGCCAACGGGTCAAGCCTTCATTGAGCTGGAGCACGAGGAGGACGTTAACAAAGCTCTGGAGAGGCACAGACAGTACCTCGGTCCACGTTACGTTGAAGGTTGGTCTGATTTAAGTTGTCAAGAAAACAACTGTTATATCTTCTTATAATAATAATAATAATAATAATAATAATGCATCAGTTTTATATAGCGCTTTTTAGGTCACTCAAAGACGCTTTACAGAGTTGCATTATTCATTCACACAGTCATTCTCACCGGTGGTGGTAAACTACGACAGACGTCTGTAGCCACAGCTGCCCTGGGGCAGACTGACAGAAGCGCTGAAACACATGACATCATCATCATTGGTCCATTTAATTCATATAAAACTGACTGTTTGTGTTTCCAGTGTTTGAAGTGACAAACAGCGACGCAGAATCCATACAGAAGAAAACTTCCGAGACCCAACCCGACGGGGTGGTTCTGCTCAGAGGGCTCCCCTATTCCTCCAGAGAGGATGACATCATCGACTTCTTCTCAGGTTTACTTCTTTGTGTAATCAATTACTTAAACATTTTCTAGGGTTATAATAATAAAAAGATTAAATCAAATCCTTGTGAAGCACTTCAGGTTTTCTGAAGTTGAAGATCTTCCTCGTTTGGTGTGTTTTTCAGGTTTAGATATCGCAGAGAAGGGGATCACCATCATCACAAACTCCAGAGGAAGAAACTCTGGTGAAGCCTTTGTGCAGTTTTCCTCTCAGGAAGATGCTGATAAAGCTCTGCAGAGGGACAGAGAGCTCATCGGACAAAGGTAGGAGGCTCCAGGTGATTTCACCAAAAAAGGATGAGCACAGTTTCATATATTTCAATTAGGAAAATTGTTTTAACTTTTTTATTTTTGAATTATTCGCCTTGCTTTGCTTTCTTCTGCTTATCCGGGTCAAGGTCGCAGGGGAAGCATCCCGGGCTACCTCCACCAGCTCCTCCGGCAGGACCCCAAGGCGTTCCCAGGCCAAATTGGAGATGTATTTTCTCCATCGTGTCCTGGGTCGACCTGGGGGCCTCCTGCCGGCAGGACATGCCCAAAATACCTCCCAAGGTAGTCCAGTAGGCATCATCACAAGAT
Source organism: Callopanchax toddi (assembly GCA_006937965.1). Taxonomy (NCBI): domain Eukaryota; kingdom Metazoa; phylum Chordata; class Actinopteri; order Cyprinodontiformes; family Nothobranchiidae; genus Callopanchax; species Callopanchax toddi. The sequence continues at coordinate 293,435 of SSNR01000139.1, read as the reverse complement.
GCCAGAACCACCTCAGCTGCCTCCTCTTGATGTGGAGGAGCAGCAGTTCTACCCTGTTCCCTCACATATGTCTGAGCTCCTCAACCTATCTCTAAGGCTACGGAGGAAACTCATTTTGGCCGCATGTATCCGAGATCTCATTCTTTCAAAGCTCATGACCATAGGTGAGAATTGGGACGTCGATCAACTGGGAAATCTCTTCACAACAGACTGGTTCAGAGTCTACATCACTGCAGATGCTGCCCCAGTCCACCAACAAGATCTCAAGATACTTAAAACTCCTCCACTTGAGGCAGGACTCCCCCCCCCCCCCGAACCTGAGTTGGCAATCCACCCTTTTCTGGTCAAGAACCATGGTCTCAGACTTGGAGGGGCTGATCCTCATCCCAGCTGTGAACCTCCCCAGTAAGAGCTGAAGGTCAGAGCCTGATGAAGCTAGGAGGACCACATCTGCCAGAAGCAGAGATGAGATTCTCCTGCCACCAAACTCGACACCCTCCACACCACGGCTGCACCTAGGAATCCTGTTCATAAAGGTTATGAACAGGACCGGTGACAAAGGGCAGCCCTGCAGGAGTCCAACCTTCACCAGGATCAGGTCTGACTTACTGCTGGATATGAAGACCAGACTCTGGTACAGGGTCTGAATGGCCCTCAACAAAAAGCCATTCACTCATCCTCCTGGAGCGCCCCCCCACAGGATGAAAACCTTGTATAAAAATTGCATTTAATGGATGTACAAAGCAAATCTATCCAAGGCCATCTCCTCTAAATCTAGAAATAATACAATTTTTATCTATCTTTTATTTTTATCTAACATTTGGAGAGACTGCACCTGCAGATTTCCCTGCCTTTGTTCTTCAGTAATTTAGTACTTATCGTCTATCTCTGTGCTTTTTATCTACAGAAATATGAACTGGGTGAACAGAAAATAGAAAATACCACTGTTACAGTAACAGAACGCCTGTTTGATTTATTTATTGTTGTGCTATTTGTCATATTTGCAGATACATCGAGGTGTTTCCCAGCAGCAGAGACCAGATTCACTCGACTTGGAAGGGAAAGAGTTCAAACTCTTCTCAGCAGGTCAACAGGAGAACGGTTTCTCTCCTGCAGACCTACCACAAAGCTGGTGAGGAAATGTAAACATTATATTCAGTTTACAGAGCCAACATTTATAAAACAGTGCAGATTACCTGAAAAGCTCACTAAACTACTTATCTGTTCTCAAAACTTATTAACTGAGGAACTGCCTAAATATTTGTAATGACTCGTAAAATCTGTTATTTTAAAAAGACATTGGACCAAACTAATGAATCTTTTAGTTGATATAAATGTTTAGTTACTTTAAAAGTTGCTCACCCATATGATTTCTGTTGAATCAGGGTTCCTTCAGAGCTCAGATGAGTCGACTCATTACGTCCACATGAGAGGTCTTCCTTTCCAGGTTTCAGGAGGAGACATAGTGAAGGTAAAAGATGAAGCACAAACTTTATATCAGCATATTAAACACCGGACAGGATTTAGGTGTGACGTTTTTTCTCCTGTAGTTCTTCCATCCTTTTACCGTGTCGAAGTTCCTGATTGAATATGGACCCGATGGGAGGCCAAGCGGAGAGGCCAACGTTTACTTCAGCAGTCACAAGGAAGCAGCCATGGCTATGTCCAAGGACCGCATGCACATAGGTAGGACCAGACATGTCCAGGGACAGCATGAACATAGGTAGGACCAGACATGTCCAGGGACCGCATGAACATAGGTAGGACCAGACATGTCCAAGGACCGCATGAACATAGGTAGGACCAGACATGTCCAAGGACCGCATGAACATAGGTAGGACCAGACATGTCCAAGGACCGCATGAACATAGGTAGGACCAGACATGTCCAAGGACCGCATGAACATAGGTAGGACCAGACATGTCTACGGACCCTATGAACATAGGTAGGACCAGACATGTCCAGGGACCGCAGGAACATAGGTAGGACCAGACATGTCCAGGGACCGCAGGAACATAGGTAGGACCAGACATGTCCAAGGACCGCATGAACATAGGTAGGACCAGACATGTCCAGGGACAGCATGCACATAGGTAGGACCAGACATGTCCAGGGACCGCATGAACATAGGTAGGACCAGACATGTCCAGGGACCGCATGAACATAGGTAGGACCAGACATGTCCAGGGACCGCATGAACATAGGTAGGAGCAGACATGTCCAGGGACCATGTGAACCTATTCTTCCAGACCTTCCAGGGATCCAGTTCTCTGCTAGAACCAGTTCTCTATTCCCATTCCTACCGAAGACCTAAGTCAAGGTCCAGAACGACAGGGAAAAAAGCCAAGTCCTGTTTGGGTTTTCTGTTTATTAATAGGTTCCATAGTTTTTCTTCTCATTTGTTCCTGATTTGTTTTGTTTTTCAGGATCTCGTTACATCGAGTTGTTCCTGAACTCATTTCCAGACCTGAACTAGTTTACACTGAACATGAAAATGTCCAAATTAAAGGTAAATAATTTTCATTTAAGAAAATACATGTTTCAACCATTGAGTTTTCAGAGGCTGTAAAAAGGACTTGTTTCTGTTTTGTGTTTAAATCTCACTTTATGGTAGTATTTTAAAAAAGTTTTTACTTCTTTACTTAACTTCTCTACAGAGGTTTCGAGTGTAGGCTGCAAATCAAAATTTAAAGGCATACTATACATAGTTTTGCTTGTTTTGGCTCCCCCTGGTGTCTGTTTTAAATCACTGTCATAAAAACATTTGTTTCTGCTCAGAAACCCCTAAATCTACCTGTTGAAATGTCTCCTCACCCTTCATTGCTTTCTACTGGAGTGGTTCATCACTCATTCAAAGAAATCAGCTGTGTTCAAGCAGGGAGAGATGGAAAAAATGAGCTAAAAACACTCCAATGCTAGCATAACAGCTAGCCACATTGCTAGCATAACAGCTAGCCACATTGAGTTAGCCTAACCCTTGCGAGATACGTGACTTTGTGAGACTTCAGGGCACTGGACTGGAGAATGAGAAGTTACAAATGTGGTATTCTGGATCCAAGCAGCAGATGGGGCTGAGTGACTTTTCATTAACCTGTAAAGGGTCAGATTAACACAGACTAGCTCAAGGAAAAGATTTAAAAATATAAACAAGTTGCAAAGTATGCCTTTAAAGCATAAAGAAATGAATATAGTCACTTGTCCTATAAAGGGTTAAATTGTTTTTAAAACTCTATCAGTTGTAACTAAAACAAATATAAAAACCTGTCTTTTTTTTTTAACTTTAAATATGGATTTATTGCTTATGTTTGAGCACAAACACTAACTGGATGTGTTCTTTTTTTCAGGTGAACGACATCGACACAGTCAAAATAAGTGTTTTTTTTTCCTTTGTATCATTTGGTTTAAATGTGTGCACAGCCATGTGTGAAATAAAAATGAAAGATCATATTTATGCTTCAAACAATAAAACAAACAATCCTGCTCTCAAACCAACCTGTCTTTTATTAGCTTGTATCATCAATTTAGAATAATTTGAGTCAACTCAAAAACAAATCCAACATCTCATTTGAGCGAGCATCAGTTTACATTTTATACATAAAGTGAAAGAAATGACAGATGTTTGCAGAATCTAAAACAAGCAGAAAATTAGGTTTTAGGATTTTTAGTTGCAATAAAATGTATAAAGTTGAGTTTGGGTTAAGCTTTTTTTTTTTTTCTGTAAGATCTTTTTGAGTGTTTTGAGAGATTTATGAAATTAGATCTGTCATAAAATTGAGCTACCAGTCATTTTTCATTACATGTATGCATAATGACAAAGAATTTTTGCCTTAATTAGATTGGATAATTCAAGTCTGAAGAAACAAGACCATACTGGTAATTTCTTAAGTTTATTGGTCTTAAAACTCTGCTTAAAACAAGCTCAGCTGAACTTTATTCCAGTTTTTGAGATTGAGATGATTTCCAGTTTGGTTCCTTTAAGAGCTGATTTGACTGCAGCCAAAACCAAAAGGCACAACAGTAAAGAGAAATAAATGGCTGCAGTGTCATTTAATCCTGATAAAAACCTGCTAGCAAAGCAAGTCTCAGTGGCACGCATTCAAACGTTGCACAGAGCTCAGAACCTGCAGGATTTTCATGACATTTCAAGCCACGAAGTGAAAAGTGCTTCAGTTTTCCAGACCGATGCTTCCGTGTCCAGATGTGCAGGTTCATGTTGGCGTTGAAGCGTACTGCTGCAGGAGCTGAGAGAAGCAGGACGTGCACACGTTTTCTGGGAGGATGGAGGAAGGTAACGGCAGCTCGTTGGACACGCAGCTCTCACAGAAGATCTCGCTGCAGTTCTTACACTGTTTCTACAGAAAAACAAGAACTTTTTATTTACGATTCGACCAGTGAATAAGAACTAGGCTACAAGTTGTTTAATAAAAACTTAAACTGAGGTCAATTGTGGATTTCTCATTTTCAACATCACAGAAAACTACAGCAGTGCATTAGAGTCACCCAGAAGGAAATAAGCAAAAGAGTGTTGAGAAGAAGTCAAAATATCTAGAAAAAAAATGTTAAAAGTAGGAGGGAGTGAACCTTGTTGTTCTTCAGAACCAACCTGGATTCGTTCTGATTTTATTTTTATTATAACCATGGATTCTGGGTTTGTTTTCACTGAGTGAATCATTAGAAAAATGAAACCTTTTTATTGAACAGGAGGAAAAATGGAGACTTTACCTCAGAAGGGCTAAACCCTGAACTACTTTATAATGGTCATTATTTTAGATTTAGATTGTATTCTAGTATGGTCAGTCCACCTATGTTACCTTGGTTTTTTATTATATTTTTTTCTATGTGTGTGTGGGTGAATGTACTTGTTTCTGTGTATAACTGTAAAAAATCTGATAAAATGAAATAAAAAAAGAATAAAAAAAAAAAAAAAAAAAAAAGAACAGGAGGCTCATTATTTTAGCTACTTCCTTCAATCCTTCACAATAAGAGTCTCAACATACCTCAAAACATCTAAAGCTTAAAAACAGTTTTAATGCTGTTCTCTGTAAACGTCATCCTGCAGCCATTCTGAACAGTTACGGTCCAGATGAAGGTTAGAGTGTGTACTAAAATCATTTATTAGTACAACTTATTTTGATGTATAAAGTCACCGCAAGGCATTATGGGTATTGTAGGTATTTTCTTCACTGCTGGTTTAGTTTAATTTATTCTTGAAAACTACTTTCAGCTTTTTTTGTGCAGTAGTATTTAGAGTTTTTTAATGAAATAGTACTTTGACTAGTTTTTTTTATGAAATAGTACAATTACCTTTAAATAAAAGATGAAATAGTACTTTGATCTTTTTTAAGGAAACAGTACTTTGACAAGTTTTTTTTTTTTTTAATGAAATGGTACTTTTACCTTTTTATATAAGTGCAATTGTACTTTGATATTTTTTATAAAAGTGAATTAGTACTTTGACATTTTCATAAAGGTAAAACCTTTCTATAAAGTGAAATAGTACTGTGGCCTTTCTATAAAGTGAAATAGTACTGTGGCCTTTCTATAAAGTGAAATAGTACTGTGGCCTTTCTATAAAGTGAAATAGTACTTTGACTTTCTATAAAGTGAAATAGTACTGTGGCCTTTCTATAAAGTGAAATAGTACTGTTGCCTTTCTATAAAGTGAAATAGTACTGTGGCCTTTCTATAAAGTGAAATAGTACTTTGACTTTCTATAAAGTGAAATAGTACTGTGGCCTTTCTATAAAGTGAAATAGTACTGTGGCCTTTCTATTAAGTGAAATAGTACTGTGACCTTTCTATAAAGTGAAATAGTACTTTGACTTTTCTATAAAGTGAAATAGTACTGTGACCTTTCTATAAAGTGAAATAGTACTGTGGCCTTTCTATAAAGTGAAATAGTACTGTGACCTTTCTATAAAGTGAAATAGTACTTTGACTTTTCTATAAAGTGAAATAGTACTGTGACCTTTCTATAAAGTGAAATAGTACTGTGGCCTTTCTATAAAGTGAAATAGTACTGTGACCTTTATTTAAAAAATACTACTTTAACCTGTTTTGAATGAAATAGTTTTTTTTTTTTCAACACTTCTTTCTTCTCAGTGGCTCTAATACACTCTTGTAAAACTTCTCCAAAACCAGAAGTTTTTAGAAACCAAACCCACTTCCTTTGCGGTACTTTCTCTAACAGTCAGGTGTAAATAACCTGTTGGTACCTTTGTCCTGAGGAGGGAGTCGTCCTGTTTGCACATCGTACAAAGTGAAGGCTGAACGACGTCTGAACACGGCTCCTCCTGAACAAACAAACAAAAATAAACTTTTGGACATTTTTGTGTTAAAAACAACGACTGTACTTCAGGAAATACTTACCAGCTCATCCTCATTATGCGACAGGGACCTTAAAGAAGGGAAATGAGAATAAAATCTGATTCTGAAACATTAAAAACTAAGAGCACAGGTGTGGACTCACAGACTGGAGCTCAGACTGGTTTTGTCCTCCTGTTCGCTCTGGGACTGGTCACTGTCTCTTTTGATTGGCTGAGATTCTGGAGGATGCTGACAGGAAAACCAACACATAAGTGACGGATTTAGATTTGTCTCTGCTTCTCTGAAGAGTTCAGACCTACTTTAGGCAACGCAGCCTCTGGGTGTTTCCTCTCCCTGTGAGCAGAACTCGGCTGTCTGGGTGAAGAGCTGAGATGATGATGATGATGCTCACGCTTTTGTTCACGCTCTCTTCTCAGCTCCTTCTCCAGATTAAACCTGAAACAGAAAACAAGAATTAGACCTGTAGTGTCTGCATTAGAGTTAGTTTCAAATCTAAATGCCACAAAATTCAGCCGACATCGATTTAGAGGTCGTTTTTAAAATGCATCATATTTACTGTTGAAATGCATCACTGTTCAACAGACATCATGGATTAATACCGTTATTAAACTTTTTGTTTACAGAAAATTTAACTAAAACTCAATGTATTATATATACATTAACTGGTTTGGGATGGTACAACGCCTCAACCCCAGGATTCCAGGGTAGGACCCCGATAACCCTCTGGGTCAGGTACTCTGTTTTATCCATGAAAGGTCTTCTGAACCTCCCTTTGTCTCACCCTTCACCTAGGACCAATTTGATATGGGAGACCAAAGCAAGGCTCTCTGTTTACCGGTCGATCTACGTCCCAATCCTCACCTATGGTCTTTGGGTAATGACCGAAAGAACAAGATCTTGGATACAAGCGGCCAAAATGGAGTGCAGGGTGGCCAGGCTCAGCCTTAGAGATAGGGTGAAGAGCTCGAACATCCGGGATGGACTCGGGAGTAGAACCGCTGCTCCTCCACATCGAGAGGAGCCAGTTGAGGTGGTTCAAGCATCTGGTCAGGATGCCTGCTGGACGCCTCCCTGGGGAGGTGTTTTGGGCATGTCCTGCCAGCAGGAGGCCCCCGGGTCGACCCAGGACATGATGGAGAAAATACATCTCCAATTGTTGAGGTGGCTGAGGAGAGGGCGGTCTGGGATTCCCTACTTGAGATGCTGTGACATGGACCCACCCAAAGTGAGCAAATACTAGTTTAGATCAGTATATTTAAAAATGTATGTATTTATTAACTGTATAAATGTTATAATTGAATCATTTTAAAATCAATGAAGAGTTTGAAGAAAACTTCTAATTCAAGTTTTTATAACCATTTTATTTCTGTTCAGTAACACTGAAAACATGACTAATTTCTGTTAGGAAGTCACGTTTTTCTAATTCTACCTAAACGAGGAGATCATCCTTAACTCCACCTCTCAGAGACACGATGATGTAAAATCTGAGAACTCGTTTCTTTGCAAATAAACTGAAAACTGATCGGTTTTAATGTTAAAGGGGAGAAAAGGTTTGGTTTAAACAAACTAACCCACCTCTTTTAGGGGGTACCGCTATATTAATGGGATTTATTTATTCACTAAATGTTGTCCAGCTTTACCTGTGTTTCCGCAGCTGCTCCACCTCCACCTGCAGACTCTCGATTTTGTCTCCAAACTCCTGCTTGAAGAGCCGGTTGGCCTCTAAAGCCAGATCTCTGTCCTTCTCGGCCTGTTTGCATCTGGTTGTGGGGTGATCGGGTTAAAACAAACTTATGGTAAAACAAAAAGCTGGATGAAGACGACTCTAGTCGGAAGGAGACGTCAACTAAAGCAAAAATTAAAGCAACAAATAGAAGAAAAGAGACAGAAATCCAGCGAGGGAACGATGAAACTCCAGCCAAAGACGATGAAGCAGGTTGTGTTTTATCGTTTTATTAGCCTAATGAGAACTACAGTTTACAGCAATGTTATGTTTACACACAGTTCTGAATTAATAAGTTAATTTGGCCCTTTTCTTCTTCTGACTTTTGACACTTTCACATGTGAATCGTCAAATAAAACCTTAGATTCTTTCAGATTTGCTTTTCTTATCTCATTTTCCTCTAAAATAACAGTTTGTGCTGAAATCATCAGGATCTAACTTCAAATCATCCAGACTTTCTGACACTTTAACCATCGAATCGCCTCGTGTTTGCCAAAATAAAAGCATTAATGGGCTAGTGTGATAAATTAAAGTGGAAATCTGTTAAGCTGAAAACATCTGTTGGCTGCGAAAAGGGTCGTCTGAGTCCACGCACTAAGAGCTGAAGCTGAAGCCAGATGTAAGATTTAATCGTCAACAACAAAGAAAAGATAACATCCTAGTTTGGTTGTGTCTATATTAGGCAGGGTTGCATGTTTCTGAGAGCTACTGTTGCAGCTGCAGCAGCTTATCTGCTGCAGAGCTCAGGTTTCTGGCCTGCTTCACCAAATGTTTATCACTGATTCAGGAAACACATCAAGAAATGATGAGAAACATAAAGATAATGGAAGAGGAGGGAGATAAAAAGTGAAAGCGAGAGGTTTGAGTAGATAAAAGCTCCCGTGGAAGAACGATCTCTGAGGGAAAGCATCCTCACCTGGCCTCCAGCTGTTTTATGGTCCCTGACATCTGGTTTATCTTCTCCTCCAGCCGAACGATGGCTTCGCTCTTCTGTTTCGAGCTGGCGTCTGCAGTCTGAATGAGATCAGGTGATATCTTTAAAACAGAACTCGAAAAGTTTGAGATATTTGTTGTTCAAACGCGGCTCCACCTGTGACTTATGTCCGAGCTGTTGGTTGATGGAACGAAGGTCCTCCAGCTGCTGGCGGAGCTCCACCAGAGCGTCCTGCTTCTCACAGACGTCCTTCTCCAGCATCTTCATGGAGAGCTCCATCTCCTGCTTCATCCCGATCTGCACCTCCAGCTCCCGCTCCACATCCTGCAGACATCAGCTCTCACTTTTACTCACACTCTTCTAAAAGCAGAGTGCAGCTTAAAAGAAAATGGAAATTGAAATAATTTTAAAAAATAAAATGTTTAAATCGGAGTTTATTTCTGCCAAAACCCACAGAGGACACCGAGACTCACCAGTCGAAGCAACGTTTCCTCTTTCAGCTGCTTTCGTGTTTCGCCCAGTGTTTGTCCGTCTGTTGAAGAGGCCTGAAGGAAACAACGTTTTGGATTTTTTGGTTAAAGATTCTGCAGTTCTGTTCAGACACGGAGCCACATAAATGATGATTAAATCTTATTTTAGTCATGTCTAATCAGAAGTAGGTTTTCGTCAAATTTAAATGATTTTAAAACGTGCAGAGAATCAAACATTAAACCGATGACTTGTTTACCTTCCTGGACTCCAGATGAAACGAGCTCTCCTCCTTTACTCTCTCCACATCTTCTTGTAAAGTGATGATCCGGTTATTCGCCACGGCAAGCTGCAGAAGCAAACGCCAACAAATCAGCTCAGTAAACCAAAGCTTTTTGTGTTTTTTTTTTCTTTTCTTCCGATGAAAAGTGTGAAGAAGGCTCACCTCTTCTGTCAGCTTTGTGTTGGACTTTTCCAGAGCGTCTACTTTGGCCTGGAGGTTGTTGACTGAAGCGCTGCGGACGGACAAACAGGAAATCGGGTGAGTTGTGAATTTGAGCGAGGTGAAGAGATCGCAGCGGCTCGACACAAACCTTAAATGTCTGTTCAGCTCCTCCACGTAATTCTTCTGATCGAGGATGGCAGTGATCTGACCGTCGCTGGAAGACCAACAGAAACATCTCGTCAGCTGGAGGAAACCTGGCTGGAATCGTCTGGATTTAACAGACTGCTTCGTTTAAACAGTTCATAGTCCGAACTTATAAAGCTATTCTGAATATCGGAGACACACAAGGCTGTTTTTGCTCCGATAAACATCAGACATCAAAATAAAAAGGTCAAAAACATCCACTGATTTTGAGACACGGCTGACGAATTTAATTAGAAAACACTGACTACAGGTCAGAGGTCACTCACCCTTCAGCACTCTTACTGCTGTGTCCGCCATCTTTGAGGTACATTGAGAAATCTATGACTCCAACCTGCAGGAGAGAGATCACATGTAAGGAAGGGAATCAAAACATACTCTCATTACTTCCTGGTTGTTCTAATAAACAGGTCCTTAAATGTTCTAATGTCACTAAACCAGAACACATCTCTGTCAGGACCTGTGCACACGCTGTGTATCGCTTATAGGAAAGCTTTCTTTGAAAATAACATTTAAAAATCACAAAAGAAGAATTTTTGTTTTGTGAAGTTTTACTATTTCAGAATTACATTTAGGAATTTATCGGATTCTAGGGAAAATACTAGTTTATGTAAATATACGATAAGTTTTTATACTAGGTAAGTTATATAAACATCTTGAATAAAAAATAAGGAGCTAATTATTGATTTTAGGACAAACCATCCTGGTCAGGGAGCCAGTCATATTCACGTATATGTTTTATCTTTTCATCCTTCTTGAATTTTATCCGAGTGTGAGAAAGATTTCAATCGGCGTCACCTCAAACAACACATCTGAGGTTTCACTTCACCCTAAAATAAGAACCTGTTTCTAGAAAGCTGATGTGAAACTGGACCCCCTCCCAGTCCTCATTTCAGATTCAAACCCGACTCGTGACCAGGAGATTCTTCAGAATCGTTCACGTGTTTCAGCTGCTATAAGAGGAGGTGAAAGTGAAACCAGGACCTGTGAGTCCAGGTCTTCGCCCTTCATGCACAGATTGGCGTCGATGACGTTTAAACCAACAAGCAGCCCAGCGATGACCGCGCCCTCCTCCTCCATCATCAGAGCATTGGGCTCATAAAATTCACTGCAGACAGAAGAAAAGCAGAGAAACCTGATGTCAGAACGAAGGCTGTCGCATAATCCGAGAAACCTGTTCTCTCTCCCTGGTTGGCGAGAAAATAAAAGGTCATATTTTCGTTCAGCTTGTTCTCGAAACATCATCGGGGCAGAACTTTTTTCTTGTGCAGCAACAAATTTAGAGCAGGTGTGGTGTGGAAATGCAGGCTGCTGCACTGAGAGGCACAATAAAGATCTCCCAGAAGCTCTGAATGCAGGTTTTTTATGACATCTTTTGGCCAGATCGAACTTTATTTTTGTTCTTACCACACTAAAGTTCTTGGTTCTTGTAGAGTATGTAACAGCCAGAGAGATTTAATCAATTTTATATACAGAATTAACCCTTTAACTTTAAATGAGGAAAAAAGCTATGAAAATGCTTATTTTTCTACTTTTTATTCATTTGAGGCAATAAAGGTTATAAATTACAGTATGTAAACTAATAATAATATAAAATATATCAAGGTAATAATATAACATAGTAATGTATAACTCTTTTTACCACTTTTTAAAAAACATTTCAGTTTAGTAGTTTATTTTCAGTGAAGTTCAGCTCATAAAATATAGAAATTTAAATGTTTTACATCTGGTTGACCTGCCAGTTAAATGGCTAAAAAAAACTACACAAAAATTAGGCAGAAAAAGGAATTAACTACAAATGAATAAATAAATAAGTCAGCTGGAGATCAAAATCAGACAATACTAAAGTCTGAAACTCAAAAATCAGACACTTTTCCCAATTTTTGAACGCACCATTACTAAGACCTGACTCATGCTAGTAATAACAGATCTTCCATGTAGAAATATTACTTCTAGAATCATATATTTCAAGTTAATTAAAATAATTAAGAAATAAAACAGAGAATTTAAGTAGATCATCGCTGTCACACAAAAACCGTGTGCATTTTTTAGGAAATCAAAAAAATAAAACAAAAAGAGGTTTCTTTTGAAAAGAAAACCCCCCTGAGGAGGTCACAAGCTTTTTTTTTGACATTTTTCTTTGAAAAGTAACCCGTAAAACCACTAATAGATGTGAAAGATGACCAGAAGAGCTGATTTATGATAAAAAAACATGAACGTGATGAAAAATGGAGATGAAATTTTAGCTCGACAAACTAAATTTTCACACTTATTATCGATTTGATCCACATTTTGATCGCTGAGATCACAAGTTTACAATTTGCTCCCAAAAGAAACATTTGCTCCTATTTTACATTTATAATACTAATATTTAAACATTACATTAGACTCCAGAGGTCTTCGACACAAGACGATCTGGACTCACCTGAGCAGGTCCTTTCTGTTGATGATGGTCTTCATGTAGTCTGAGAGCTTCTTCTGCATCAAGGCCAGGCGTAACCAGGCCCGTCCTCTTCCCAGAGGAGTTCTGGTTTGGAACACAAAGCTGGTGTTTTAATCAGCAGGTTTTGACACCGTTAAATTGATAGAATCTTGACAGGAACTCACCTGAGGCCGGGCAGGTCTTTCACGCTGGCGGTGATCTCTCCTGCTTCAGGTGTCAGCTTCTCCACCAGCTCCAACGGCCCCCAAAACGACTTGTTCTGCCCCAGAAAGGTCTTCTTCGCTAACGGTTTACAGACAGACGTCGTATTTTAGAATGTATAAAATTTGGATGATTGTACTTTTTCAGAAAAGGTTAACCAAAGAAATGACATTTCACTCCATGTTGTTAGGCCGAACGAGGTGAAAGGTTTCACCGATCGAGTTCACAATTCGTACTTTTTAATCCGTGTTTGAGGCAGTGCTCCATCACCACGAAGAACTGCTGCAGGGGGGCGTAGTCGGAGTCGAGCGTGCGTCCGAGGTTTAAGGCGGACTCGATCAGACCCTTGATGCTCAGTTTGGCCATGTTCATCAAGTTCAGCCTTTCGATCGCAATCGGGTCTTTGGGATCTGGAAAAGAAAAGCTAGAATCACAACCAGGTTGTAGCCGAACTTTCCATCAGTTATAGTAAAGTTTAACATTTAGGAAATAAAATGTCATTAGTTGGTCATTAAAATGTTGTGTTTGTGCCCAAATGTAAAAAAGAAATAAATGTTTAAAGAATGAAAATAAAAAAATTGTTGTTGTAAATCAGTTTGTCTTTGGACAAAAAACAGTTTCACAAAATTCTCTAAAAATGAAACCATTTAAAGACTTTTCTGTCACATTCCTGCCCTCATATCGAACACATAAAACACGAAAAAGATGACATCATTAAAAGGTTATAAACTATTATGTAATCAGATAAAACGGTGAAAAATGAGATGAGTTTGTTTCACAAATCTGTTTTAGAAACAGATGGATTTATTCTAACACTTATTGCCCCAAACAGAAAATAGAAAAAAATTAACAAATTTAACAGCTGTTTTCTTGGTGAAAAGATTGTGAAAAGCCTAATATTTGGAAATGAAACACATCAACATTAAAGCTAATTATATGAAATAATTCCCCCCAAAATGAGCTAAATGCTCAAGTTTTTGAACACTAAAGTGGTGTGTGGGATTTGTGCCTGAAATCAAACTCAGCGTCTCAGATTTCATACTGATTCCAGGAAGATTCAGCAGCTCGCTAATCCTGGAAGCTACGTGGGCATAAACCTCCCAGAAATGACATTCAATTATCAAATCATACAGCTCAGCTGGAACGCTAATGGAAAATGACACTTGCATAAATGAGTTCAGTGTTTTTGTCGCATCAGTGATGGATTACCATGGTTACACAGTCAACAGAGCTCTCAGGAGGAAACAATAACAGACAACACAAACAGATCCAGCACTCTGAAACCATGTGACCATGTGATGAGGTAAAAACTAACAGCAACATAGAAAATCAAAACTACAGTTTCTGTTAACGGTCTCTTAAAATACACAGACTATTAGATTCACCTCACTAGTACCAGGTTGGACCCTTTTTACCTTCAGAACCACATTAATTCTTGGTGTCATGGATCCATCATTGATTCCTCTGAGGTTCTGGTCCAAATTGACATGACAGCATCACACAGCTGCAGCAGATTTCCTCTGTACTGGTTCTGGACTGGATTGAGATCTGGTGACTGTGGAGGTCACTGGAGTCCAGTGAACTCATCATGTTCTAGAAACCAGTTAGAGATGATCTGAGCTTTGTGACATGGAGCATCGTCCTGCTGGAAGTAGCATCAGAAGACTGTGGTCATAAAGGGATGGACATGGTCAGCAGCGATACTCAGGAAGGCTGTGGAGGTTAAACCAGGATCAGGTGGGACTAAGGGACCCAAAATGGGACAAGAGAATCTCTCCCACACCATCACACCACCAGCATCCTGAACCGTTGATACAAGGCAGGATGGACCCAGCTTTCATGATGTTGACACCAAATTCTGACCTGATCATCTGAATGTAGCAGCTGAAATTGAGTCTCATCAAACCAGGTCTTCTGGTCCAGATCTGGTGATCCTGTGTGAACTGTAGCCTCGGTTTCCTGCTTTTAGCCGACAGTAGTTCAGAGATGGTGTTCTGGTTGGAACCTGTGGTTATCTCCAACCAGTCTGACCTCAACAAGACATTTCCCTCCTCACAGCTGCTGCTCACTAGGTGTTTTCTTGTTTTCAGACCATTCTCTGATGGTTGTGGGTTTGTGGCCACATTCAAAATCCTCCTCCTCCTTCGTCTGGTGCTCAGTTTGAGCATCTCCACCATGCCTAGATGGCTGATTGAGTTGCTGCCATATGATTGGCTGATTGAGTTGCTGCCATATGATTGGCTGATTAGATGTTGGTTTAAATAAGCAATTGAACAGGTGTACCTTATAAAGTGGCTGCTGAGCCAGGAGCCTGCATCTTCTAAGTCCTCTGAATCATTCATATAAAGACCTCAGCTCCATGTTTAATATTTTAAAAGATAAAAGACTGAATATTTTTTATAGATAAATTACAAGCTAACATTGTTTCACAAGCGCAGCACTTCCTGTTTGCTTTGTTGCCAATCCCCAGCTTATTTACAAGTGGCGTCATCCTTTTGTGGAACCCCATCATGACACAGCTCAAACAGGACGAACCACCACAGGGGGGGGGGGGGGGG